>CM076088.1:43529317-44064781 GCA_038088585.1 Chrysina gloriosa | reverse complement strand
ACAGATAGGAAAAAATATTATGAAGAAAAGTTGTTTTGCTATTAACGCGGAAGACGTGTGCCAAAAATTGTTCGAGAATTCTGACTTATACCGTCCCCCTCTACTAACCCACGATTTTTTATTGCTTCCAGTAATCGCTTATCCAGAACATAGATAGAAAAAATATTTTGAAGAAAAGTTGTTTTGCTATTAACGCGGACGACGTGTGCCAGAATTCGTTCGAGAATTCTGACTTATACCGTCCCCCTCCTACATTCCTTTCATTTCATTCATCTTTCTTACCAATCGGTTTACTTTCTTTTAAGCGTATTCCTACCAGAAAGTGGTCACTGTCACAGTCAGCACCTCTATAGCTCCTCACGTTTTGCACGCTAGTGCTATGCTTTGTCTCTATCAAAAAGTGATCTATTTGGTTTACTGTGTTTCCCCTCGGAGACACCCATGTTCCCAGGTGACTATCTTTGTGCTGGAAAAATGTGGTCATTATTCTCATGCTTCTTACCGTTGCAAACTCTATTAGTTTTTGACCGTTCTCATTACTTTCTTTGTGTTTGCTATATTTCCCTATGACTGGTTTATATTTCTCCTCCCGTCCAATTTTAGCATAAAAATCTAATTTAATTAATTAATAAATTAAAATTTTTGTATTACACTTTGGTAGTGCATCACACAATTTTTCAAGTTCTTCGTAATACTTAATTTTAATCTCCTCATCCTTATCTTCCCATGGTGCATGTGCATTTACAATAGTAATTTTTCTATATTTCCCCTTTATTCTTATACTGCAGAGTCTATCCGAGATTGGTTTGAAATCCATAACAGCTGATTTAAAATTCTTACTAACCATAAATCCCACCCCATATATTCTTTTGCTACTACCACTATTAAAAAAACATTTATCTAACTCCATTATGTAAACATGTTTTTGCTTTGTTTCTTGTAAATTCTATGTTAAATTCTTCAATGTACCCTCTGTAAACGTGCCCCTCACATTCCGGGTGCCCAATTTTATTTTACTTTTTTACATTTTACTATTTTCTTAGATTTGTTTCTGGTATTTATTTGTGTTTTTGTGTTATTCATCTTTTTCAAATCTTTTCCAATTTTCATATCCATTGTCGTTACCGTTGTCATCCCTTTCGCTCCATCCTTCTCTAATGTTATTCGTTTTTTGTAACTTATCGTTTCTTATTACTCCTTTCTCTGTCTCATCCCACATATAACCGACGCCATTCATTAGAATTTTTCTGTATCCTATTTTGACTTCGATTCCTTTTTTTCCATCTTTGTTATCTTTAAGATCTCTGACTGTACTGTTCTTTCCTCTTGTGTTAAATCATTTTCAATATAAACATTTCTACCTCTTAACTTGCTCTTATTTTGCATTACTTTTTGTTTCTCCTCCCACGATTCCATTTTTACCAGTAGCGTCTTCCAATTGTCCTTCGTCCTCAAAGGAACAACATTTTTATCGCCACATCGATCTGTAATGAATTTCTTATAAAGCTTTCTGTAGTTTCTTTACTGTTTACGTTTTTTAATTCAGTGCCTTTAATTACTATATTATCTCTCCTTTTCTCCTTTTCTTGCTTTTCGGTTCTTTGCTCTAACCTCACTATTCTATCCATCAGCTGCAGTTTTTCTGCTTCCCATTTTTCTTCCTTACACTGCATCTCTTGTTTTAATTCCCTTATTTCCTTTGTGTTATTTCTGAGCTCTTGTAACATTTCTTACATTGTTTCATTTATTTTTTCAATTCTTCCATTTCTCCTGTGCTGCTTGTTTCTTGCTTAAGCCCTTCCCTTATTGATGTTTCTTTTAATTCTCCATCTTTTGTTTATCTGCCAACTGTCTTTGCTTTTGTTGCTCTGGAGACCTAATTACTTTGCGACTTCACCTAAAGATATCAGCTTCCCCACTACTGTTTAAAGCTCTGTCTCTTTTTTTACCGCTACTCATTTCCTTATCACAATATCCTCAGCGAGTACGCCGCTCTGGAAAGCCACGACCCGAATGCAACAGCCAGATCCCCACTTTCAATGCTTTTGCCTTACCATCACCGTGCGGTACCACCGCTATCGCCTAGCTGAACTTTGACCGGCTCGCTTCTCTTCTTCTACACTCCAACAATAAATGCGTTTTATTTAGTTGATAATCTTACAAAATCTCACGTATTTTTAGCTCTATTTCGACAGTTTTTTAACTATCACTTTGTACACCATTTATAGAATCGAAAATTTAAATCTCATGAATTCAGTTCCGTGACAGACTCTAATATTAGGATAATCTTGTCGCCGTCTGTGAAAAACACGTACCTTCGATCGGAAAACTCGGACAGAACCCCGATTGGAAAATATATCCAGCAAAAGTTCTTGGTCAATATGGTAAGTTGAAATTCAGTGAATCCTCTTGAATTTATCTAACAACGTAGTAAAAATGTGCACTTTAATGTTTTATAATCATGATGTAGATGAAATTAAAATTGCCTTCAAGAAAGCTGCCAAAGCTAGAGATACTGATAATTTAACGTCATCTGCTAGGGATGTTTTAAGTAATAGAAGGAAAATTAAGATCAGAAGATACAGTAGTTCCTCATTATCGTCTATTTCCAAAAATGAGATTGATGATTATCCTCCTCCCCCTAAGAAAATGACACACACTCATCAGGAATCTGATTCACCACATTCAGAATCCAAAAGTATACCAGTATCACCTATTCCAAATACGTCGACTGCTACTATACTCAAGGTAGAATATTATTTTAGAGGTTACTTTACAAAAATATAGTTCTTTCCGAGTTTACCCTTAGCCTGTTTTAGTAGAGGATACAAATTTCATGAACTTATAGTGTTAAGGCGTTATGTTGATTATTGAAAAATTTGAATTTCCCGCCTGTAAAACAACCACCATAGTTGGTAACACTGACTAGTGTTATTTATTCAACCAAAAAGAACTAGAAACATATTTTCATCGGAAAGGGAGAGAGACAATAAAAGAAGAATAAATGGTTACCATCACGTGTTACAAGTGTCGTTTTATTTAATAACAAATACACAAAATACAGAAACAAATAATACAGTCCACAACATAGTTTTGATCCATTTTCGAGTCGGATTGCAGTGATATTTTAAGATTAAAAAGAAAAGAAAAAGAAAAAAATAAAACGTTCTGCAAACAAGTAAAGCGACGCACGTGTTATCACGTGAAAACCGGATGAGTTCCACAATTACGAGCTCCCGACGATTAACAAGAAACAAGTAAGATCGACTGAAAGTAAGTCCACTCTATTATTCCTACAACCATAACCTAGTTCACATTTTACAATACCTATTTGATTCCCGTTTGTATTTGACTCGATTTGTACAAAATGACGGATTTAATTCAATTAAAACGGCGACGAGGCCAAATCAAAGCAAGTCTTACACGATGTAAAAGCTATTACGATTCAATAAACAAAGAGAATGTAGATAATAAAATATATTTCGAGTTAAGAATACGTTTAGATAAATTAAACCACTTATTAGAAAATTTTAATGTAGTTCAAGAAGGCATAGACGAACTGCTTGAAAATATCGCCGAACAAGCGGGCGAACGCGAGGAACTTGAAACAGAATATTACACATTTTGTGCTAATATCGAAGAAACTATGCAACAATGCGTTGAAAAGAGATCGCAAGCTAGATGAAATATCACAAGTGAATTCAGACATTACTGAGTCTGATAACAATCTACCTAATTCAAATAACGTTGCCAAGTCTTTCAATATTAATCCTGTTCAGGTTCAATTGCCGATTATTCAATTACCGACGCTTAACGGGGAATATACGAAATGGGTAGAATTTAAGGATAGGTTTGAGGCATTGGTGGGTAGTAGCACGATCCTATCGGATGTGCAGAAAATGCACGCTTTACTTTCATATTTAAGTTAAATGTATATATATATACTGTGTGTCTAGCTAAGTTCGCGACAAATGGAAAACTTTTTTATTCTTGGGTTTATGAAAAAAGTTATTCTTTATAAAAAGTCCTGCTTCATCCAAAACTTAAATTCAAATTGTCAGATTTTAATATTTATTAGTCATATACGAGATATGACAAAAATATGAAATTAGTATAAGAGTAAAGTACCTTTATTTTCAATAATACTTAAAATGTTATAAGGAATAGTCGTTCAGAATTGGAAATTATACAATTTAAATACAGCATTTACACAAAAGAAAGCATTGAAAATGTTACACAAATGCTTCAACATATCCGCCTTCTCGTTCCATACATGTAACGGTTCTATCACAAAAATGCCTTAAAACCCTTCTAATTGTTTGTGGAGTTATTTTACGGATTTCTTCTCTAATAACACGTTCTAGATGGCCTACATCCGTAAACGGCGCTTGAATATAATCATGTTCTTGTAAATAACCCCACAAGAAAAATCAAGTGGGGTCAGATTTGGAGACCGAGGTGGCCAACGTATTGTGGAAAAGCGGTGTATAACCCTTTCGTTAAAACAATCTTCAACATATTGCCTTACATCCAACCTGCTATGATTAGGTGCACCATCCTGTTGAAACCAAATATGTTGGCGTTCCAGCAATGGAAGATTGTCGATAAAATTACTAATTTCACTTTGCAAAAAATTTAGATACCGGTCGGCATTCAAAGATTGGTGAAAAGAGAAAGGTCCAATTACATAACTTTTGTAGATTCCGCACCATACATTTGTCTTGAACGCATATTGACTTCGAGTTTTTATTGTAAAATGTGGGTTGGCATCTGTCCACCAACGGCAGTTTTGACTCGATACGGTTCCGTTCGATGTAAATGTTGCTTCATCGGAAAATAAAATTTGTCTCGACACAAAAGGATTATCTGCTAATATTGCTTGAATGTCGGCACAAAACTCCAATCGTCTGTCATTATCACCTGCTCTTAGAGTGTGTACAAATGTAGGCTTGTAGGGATGAAATTTGTTTTTTTAGAATTTTAGCTACCGAATCTTTGCTTATAGTGTTTGACATCAACAATGCTCTGTTCCGCAACGAACACCTCGGTTGTTCTATTGCTGATAGCATCACTTCTAGTTCCATTTCGTTATCAGCAACATGGTTTTGGCGTTTGTTGTTAAATCTGTTTTCGACATTTCCGAAAGTCTTAAATTTTCTTAAAAGTTGTCTTACCGTCTCGTGGTGAATATTCTTGTCAGGATGCCGCTGACTAAAAATAGTTGCTGCTTCCCTGAAAGTTTTGTAATTATCGCCCACTATTAAGACGATATCAATTTTATCTTCTTTACTTAATATTACAGGCATTTCTACTTATTGTATTTTGACAAGCGTAAACGATGATAGTGACAGATTTAGTCAAGCATTGTTTATCAGAGTATTCCAGATTAAGATTAAAAATGTGTACATCAAACTGTTGACTTTGTAGTTGAGAAAAGTGTAAGAATTAAAAAAACTAAATGTAAGTGAATGTGATTGAATATTAAAATCTGACAATTTGAATTTAAGTTTTGGATGAAGCAGGACTTTTTATAAAGAATAACTTTTTTCATAAACCCAAGAATAAAAAAGTTTTCCATTTGTCGCGAACTTAGCTAGACACACAGTATATTTCGTGACCTTTTTTACTTATCTTATATGATAGATCTCTACCACTAATAGGTCAATAAAACAAGAAGAAGGTATTCCGAAAACGTTTGTAAACGTTCTGAAAATATAACTATCGTTCAAACCAACCTTGTTTTATTGACCTATTAGTGGTAGAGATCTATCATATAAGATTTCATATTTAAGCAAAGAGGCTTTAGAAACACTACAGACAATACCGATCAGCAGTTCTAATTATTCAATTGCATGGCGCGCATTAAAGGCTAGGTACGAGAACAGTCAATTAATAATCAGCACGCATGTGCAAGGTATTTTAAATTACCCGAGTATTATGAAGGAATCATCTAAAGATCTTCGCAATTTTTATAATTCAGTTAAGAATAATTTAGAAGCTTTAAGATCTTTGGGTGAACCCGTTGACCAATGGAACACTTTATTAATCAACATACTAGTAGATTAGGTAGATAATGCTACTAAATTTGAATGGGAGCGTTATTGCACCAAACAATCCGCGAACGATGATACTGAGAATAAACGCCCTACAATTAGTGATCTATTTACATTACTACAGGTACGATGTGACTTGCTAGAAAAATTGGAGCTTAGGAAATCACATACAATAAATAAACAAGAAAAATCTAAATTTGAATCAAAACCAAGTTACATTCCACTGCGTACGCGACCGTAAATACAATAAACTGTTTTTATTGTAAGAAAAATCACACTATCTATAAATGCGAACAATTTTTAGCACTTTCTCCTACTGCTAGATGTGAGGAAGCGAGAAAATTGCGGCTGTGTCTTAATTGTTTAAGAACGAACCATGCTACTTCTAAGTGCAAATCATCCACTTGTAGGAAATGTAAAAAATCTCATAATACCCTTTTACATTTTGACTCTCAATCAAAGAGCAAGCAAAGGCAAACAAGTAGTGACAACGAAGAATGAAACACTACTAACAGTCTTACGAATCACACTGTAGATCAAGTATGCAATTTAGTTACAAGTCAAACTCTTTTAGCAACTGTAGTTGTTTTAGTTGAGGATGCAAGAGGAGAACTACATGGGTGCCGCGCTTTGTTAGACAATGGCTCAATGAGTAATTTCGTGTCCGAGAAACTATGTAAAAACTCAAAACAAATACAAAAAGGGTTCAATTTTCAATTTCGGGTGTAGGTCAGAATGTATCAAACGTGCAATATTCAGCGAATTTTATAATTCACTCACGAGATAAACTTTATACACAATCAATTTCATATTTAATGTTACCAGAAGTCACTGCTAATTTACCATTAGTCACATTTGATAAAGCTATTTTGCAATTGCCAAACGATATACATTTAGCAGATCCTACATTCAACGAAACTGGTCAAATTGACTTGTTACTAGGTTCTTCAATACTTTGGAGCGTTTTACGAACCAGGCAACGATAATTATCTAACCATTTGTCATTACAAGATACAGCGTTTAGTTATATAGTAATAGGCACGATGAATACAATTTGTCACAATCATAAATCATCTAGTTACTGCTCTACAACAAGATTAGAACAACGACTTACAAAGTTTTGGGAAATAGAGGAGATTAATCCTAAAATTTCGTTATCTGAGTCAGAGCGGTACTGTGAACAACAGTTTCAAGATACGACTACCAGAAATGTTGAAGGCACATTTGTAGTAAGCATACCATTTAAAGAGCAATATAGAAATCTAGGCCATTCGAGAGACTTCGCGTTGGTACGATTTAATTCACAAGAACAGCGATTAGCAAAACGTCCTGATTTATACAAAGAATATGTGAGATTCATGCAGGAATATATTTCACTAGGTCATATGGTTGAAATTGTTGAAAGTGATAACCGCGAAGAATTAAACTATTACATGCCGCATCACTCAGTCATTAAGGAATCAAGTTCGACAACTAAGCTGCGCGTAGTTTTTGACGCATCCTTAAAAACAGATAGCGGGCTTTTATTAAACGATGTTCAGCACATTGGCCCGACAATTAAGAATAATTTGCTATCAATAATTATGCGATTCAGAATGTACAAGTTCGTTATGACAGCCCATATTGGTAAAATGTACCGCATGATTTTAGTTAAATCAGATCACTGTCGTTTCCAAAGAATTTTGTGGCGTGAAACCCCGAATGATCGTTTAAAGTGTTACGAACTTAAAACGGTTACGTATGGTACTGCTTCGGCACCGCATTTAGCAATTCGTTGCTTACACGAACTAGCACTAGAAAATGTTAAGAATAAACCAGCGGCTAGCGAAGCAATTAGAAATAACTTTTATGTCGATGACCTTTTGTACGGGTCTGATTCGAAATCTGAGTGAGTTCAAATTCAGAAGGATGTCTCTACAATTCTTACTTCAGCAGGCCTACAATTACGAAAATGGCTAGTCAATAATAAGGAATTATACCATGAATTTCAATTAAACGCTGACTTCGATAGCAGTATAATAAATCTCGGGGAAGACGAAGCAAACAAAACGTTAGGCATATGCTGGAATCCTACGGTTGATACTATTGAATATTCGGTTAAATTTTGTTCAAACACAACTAGTCAACGAATAACGAAACGTTTGATATTATCAGAGGTATCGCAAATATTACTACTGGTCTACTAGGACCAATCATCATTACTTCTAAATTGCTAATACAAGCATTATGGCAAGCTAAAATTTCTTGGGATGATCAAATTCCCCAAACTTTGGAAGATCAATGGAGCAAATTTCGCGAAGACTTACAAGAAGTCAAGGGATTAAGGATCCCTAGATATGTTACCTTCCATAATTCTGTGCGTAGAGAACTTCATGGATTTGGATATGCGAGCGAAAGAGCTTATGGCGCTTGTGTGTATATCCGTTCCATATCAGACAACGAAATACACACTCAGTTATTATGCGCAAAAGGTAAGGTTGCACCTATAAAACAAGTCAGTTTGCCACGATTAGAACTTTGCAGTGCACTCCTTTTAGCCCAGCTGGTTGACAAGGTACGTAAATCACTGAACGTATTCGATAAAGAATATTTCTGGTCAGATTCAACAATTACACTGTCTTGGATACGAGCACCGGCAAATCGTTAGAAAACGTTTGTTGCAAATCGAGTTGGCAAAATCCAACAACTTACGAGACCTCAAGACTGGAATCATGTTGTTTCAGAGCAAAATCCAGTCGATTTGATCTCACGGGGGCGTCAGTGCAACGGCTTAAAGAGAGTACACTCTGGTGGTCAGGTCCATCATGGCTAACGCATCACACCTTACCAATTTCAAAGGATAATACAGAAATTGATTGTAATGTAAAACTTGAAGAGCGATTAGTAACATATTTCACGGTTAACAAGTTCGATATTTTTAACAAGTTCTCAAACTTAACCAAATTGCAGCGAGTATTTGGTTATTGTTTACGTTTCGTCAACAATTGTAAGCTAAAGGAAGACGCTAGATGTGTGACGACACTGAGTGTTGGCGAATTACAAGATTCGTTAAACTCACTGATTCGTTTAGCACAAACCGAAGCTTTTCCTCTGGAATACAAATGTTTATCTAAGCGTAAAGAGTAAGTTGCTATGTCTGAAGCCATATTTTGAAAATGGCTTGATTCGCGTTGGCGGCAGGCTACAAAATAGAGCTTACAATTTTAGTAGAAAACATACAATCATTTTGCCAAAGGGGCATAAACTTACGTCCTTAATATTTAACCATAAACATCATCGGTTATATATCTGGTCGCAACAATGCTAGGTTTACGGTTCGAAATTGTATCGCTTGTTTTCGCGTCAAACCGAGATTTATCGATTATCGGGTAACTTACCCGAGGCTCGAGTAAATAGATACATACCATTTTTTAATACAGGCGTTGATTATGCTGGTCTCTTCATGCTAAAGGACAGAAGTACGAGAAATACCAAACTTATCAAGGGATATATTTGTCTTTTTGTTTGTTTAGCGACTAAGGCCGTACATCTGGAGGCGATTTCCGATTTAACAACTCAATGTTTCTTAGCAACATTAAAGCGTTTCATCAGCAGACGAGGAAAACCACTGAATATTTATTCAGATAATGGCAAAAATTTCGTAGGCGCTGATATTGAAATTAAAAAGTTTTTAAAAATTCAAAATTTTAACATATATGATTTTTGGCGAAAGATAAAATAACATGGCACTTTATTCCTGCGCGTTCGCCCAATTTTGGTGATATCTGGGAAGCAGGTATAAAGAGTGTTAAACATCACCTAAAACGAGTTGTTGGCAATGCTCATTTAAATTTTGAAGAATTTGCGACTACTTTGACGCAAATCGAGTCTATTTTAAATTCTAGACCACTTTGTCCTCTTTCTTCCGACCCTGATAACCTTGATCCTCTCACCCCTGGACACTTTCTCATTGGCAAGAGCTTAGTCAGTCTACCAGAACCAGGGTACCCAGAGACCCCAGAAAACCGTGTAAAGCGATACCAAAGGCTGCAGCAAATAATCCAGAACTTCTGGTCCCTATGGTACAAAGAATACCTGAGCGAATTGCAGACAAGAGCTAAGTGCAAGAAAGACTCCAAGAACTCCCTTGCAGTAGGATCCATCGTTCTTCTCAAGGATGAAAATCTACCTCCGATGAGATGGCGGCTAGGTAGAATTCTAGAATCTCGCCCAGGAAGTGATGGCATCGTCTGAAGGTAATGGATGGTATCGTCGACAGAAGTGTCAACAAGATATGTCTTTACCAAGTGTTATAGACAATGATTAATTATTTTTATTATGTTCACGTTTTAACAATATTTTGTATATTCTATATGCTAGTGTTTGAAATTTTATACATATTTCAAGACCGCCGGGATGTTAAGGCTGTTGATTATTGAAAAATTTGAATTTCCCGCGTGTAAAACAACCACCATAGTTGGTAACACTGACTAGTGCTATTTATTCAACCAAAAAAACTAGAAACATATTTTTATCGAAAAGGGAGAGAGACAATAAAAGAAGAATAAATGGTTACCATCACGTGTTACAAGTGTCGTTTTACTTAATAACAAATACACAAAATACAGAAACAAGCAATACAGTCCACAACATAGAGTATTCTTCCATTTAGCATAAATATTTCGCACGTTTATCATCTTACTTACTAAAATACAAGATCTTGTTAGATTTAATTAACTTTGAGAGAAATATTCTCAATATGTTTCCTTTTTAATTTTCCTTTAACTAACTAAATTACTTGGCTTCTTCCAGACAAAAACTAATCAATTTATTATTATTTACCATTTTAGAATTCCAGGCACAAGTGATGAGACAAATGCTGCTAATCAATGCTAAACTGGATCAGCAATCAGAAAATTTAGCTATATTATTGCAATCAAAAAACAATATAAGAGTAGATATTAAAATTAGCGTATCCAAGAAAATTATGGATAGAATGCCTCTAAAAGATGAGGCAGATATTATAGGCGTCGAAAGTTACATATTTAAATGAAAATGAAGAAAATGTTAATGCATTAGTAAGTGTTTTTTGTTGCTGCAAATGTTCTTCCGTCGATGTGAGCTTTCGCAATATTGTTTATGTAGTATGAGGCATGAGTTCGAGGAATAATTTTTGTTAATTACAGTATTTACACAATTGTTTTTCAGTTTGCAGTTATGTAAACTTCGTGGATAATCTATGCATAAAAATCGAAAAGATTTGACCAATTTGTTTACATCGTCAGAAGCGTTGAAGATTTACGAGTAATTTCCGCCAAAAATCATCTCAATCGGATCATTATTTACTGAGATATCGCGATTTTAAAATTTAAAATAAAAATAAATTAAAATCACATTTCTTCATATCAGTCAATTTCAATTCGCTATCTTGGGCCCGTAAAGGTCAAATAACTACTAATAGAAAAAAATTAGATATACTTATACTTTTCATTATTGTTCCTGTTCTTACATCGCACCAGCCAAGCTTTAAAAACTTTAACAATTCTGGGCTCGGGTAGCTATCGGATATGCTATTGCAATTGAAGTAAAATTAAATTTACGCTTAAGAACAAAGAAAATCCCGCAAACCATTTAATTTACTTGGTAGGTAAGTTTTAAAGGCACTATTACACTACCCAATAACTAGGGTCCCTAGGGATAGGGTGGACGTGGCCCCTAGTTAGGGTGCACTTATTACACCAGCCTGACTAGCCTCTTTGTTACGCCCTATCTCATTGTCAGTCAGGAAAAACATCAAATACTTTGAGTGTTTGCTATGACACCCACCAGAAATAAAAAATAGCGCTAGCCGCTTCTATAGTAGTTTGTTCTTTAAAAATAAAAACGCAAGAGAAAGGTGTGGGTTAAAGAATACGTATTATTACGGAATAAGTTGTCTAATATAGAAATCCTCCGAGCTCTCGAACCAACGGATTTGAGGAATTATTTAAGAGTAGGAGGGGCACAATTTGAACAGTTGTTGAAGTTAGTGACTCTTCTTATTGAGACAAAAGACACGACATTAAGAGAAAGTGTCAGTGGAAAGGAACGATTGGTAGTCACCTTAAGATTTCTAGCGATTCTTTGGCGTAGAGCGTACGCATATTTTCAATTTTCTTCCTTAACACTATCGTCACATTGACCTTGCCCCAAACCAAGTAGCGGTTCTGTATCTAGCGTAACATGGTATTGCGCTTGCGCTAGGAAATTTTGTGGTTGTTTGCATGATATAACAACGGATATGCTCTTGCGCATTTATTTGTGACGTCACTTGGGCCAAGTACAACCACTTCAATACGATCGTGTAATTAATCATAGTTGGAGCATATCAATAAAGCTGTACGAAAAATAATAAAATTGAGAAAATACGTTTTCTAATATTAACTATAAATTTTAATGGGAAATTATTAGAAAATACCCATATTACTCATAAATGTATTATGTATATAAATATTACATAGTTTGTAAATATTGCTGACAGTCTATTTATAACGCACATAATGCACAGTACAACAAAAATTACGAAAATAAATGCTTATTTAAACATATTCTTCAATAAAATAATGTTTTGGCAATAGGAATATATAGAAAATATAGCTACATACATATAAACCTGTCATTTCGTCCATTATTTTTATTTACAGTTCCTAGTGTTTTCCTTATGATTTAATTTTTAATAAAAACTTTAACAGGAACATAAGACACACTTAAACAGATGAGTCAAACGCCATCAGATGTTCCTATCGTGACGACACTGCGCGTTAAAGACGACTTTAGGAAAATTTACGAGCTATTCTTCTTATATCATGGTTGTTGTCACAAATTTAGCACTTTGCTGTACAATTTAAATTAAGCATGTAAATTGCGCACGCGCGTACATTGTACTAATATTTATCATGTGATCATCCAATCTGCCCAGTATCAAATACATCGTCGATCCGGAATCCGGAATAACAAATCTCAACTTGGGACGTACACTGTTTTATATGTGCCTATTTCCCATCAGTCATCACTGATTTGTCTCCGGCCTTCGGTCACCGCCGAAGATGAGGGGTATAATTTAGAAAAAGCATCATAGGATAAGCCTAGCTATCAAAGCTTGAGGAGCATGAGTCCGAAAGGTTTATATGGGGAACCTAATCACCGCAATTAACTTTTGAAAAATAAAATGTTGCGGCATTTTACTTTAAAATTTGAATTTAAAACCGTAGTCACAACTGAAAATAATTTTGCTCATTTTCCATCAACTGAAGGCTGATAGAAAACGGAAGAGAATTTCCCGAAAGAGAACGTCATATGATTAACGAAATATAATATAATAAATAAATAATAAGATCCTGTGGTAGATCCTGTTGAGTCTTACCGTTGCAACGGCAAATTGCCCGGCATCGCCATCTTCAAATGCTGAACGGCCACTGCAAATTGGCCGAAGAGCTCCTGAAGCACGAGGACGGCCGTGTTGAAGTCCGGGTGTGGAAGCCGCGCCCTCGATTCCAGATTGTTGGGTTTTACAGTCTTTCGGGAGGGTTTGGACCCTTTTGGGTTGCTGGAGGCTACCGCGCCGTCTGACGTCTGAGGTTGGGTCGGGCGGATCGGTGGTTGCGGCGGAGAAAGCGCTGGAAGTTGCGACGAGGAAGCCCCTAGGTTAGGGCCTCCGGCCGAAGAGGCGACCGAAGGGTTGGAACGAAGATATTTAGGCAGTCGACGGGGAAGCCGGAGACATCCCCGGTAGCTTGCGGTGTGCTCGCCACCGCAGTTCGTACAAGAAGGCTTGGCTTCCTTCTCGCGGGTGCAATCAGCTGCACGGTTTGAGCGTGCCCGTACTTCTGGCACCGGTAGCATTGTCCTAGGCCGGGCTTGGAGCGTAGGGACTCGATCTTCACGTCTAAGGAGAGGATTTTCTTCAGTGAGAAGATGTCTTTCATGGTAGATGTGTGCAGACGTATGACGTCCTCCGCACTGAATCCTTCGTGTTCGAGCTATGACGCTACGACGTCGAGGTCGATTTCTGTCGGGATACCGCTAATCACGACGTTTAGGGTCTTCCCTCGGGAAGACGATACGTGTGGTAGGGGATTTTAGCGGAGTCGAGAAATTTGGTGGCTCCTCTGAAATCTTTCCCGGTGGCGGGATAGAAGCGGATCCCGTCACTGGTGTTTTTGGGCCTTGGAGTAGTTTATGGGGATTTTGGTGAAGCGGGAAGTGACCTGCTTCCACGCTCCCTTGTCCCGTAGGACGATCGGGGGAATTTTTGACTTTCGAAGGAGTAGCCCCCTTTGGAATGGCCACGGAGGGGGAATTCGTCTTCTTCTGTGGGAAGTCCGGCGGGGATGGCGGTTTATCAGCCACCGCCGGGCCTTTCTTCACGGCAGAGCTCGGCGCCTGCCTGGCCTTCCTCTTCGTGCCCGTTTCGGCACATTGGAGTCCTGGGGTCCTTTCGACCGACGGTCTTCGCCATTTGCTTGGCTCTTTGCAGGCGCTTTGCCTCGCGAAGCACGCGCAGTCCTGCGCCGGGCGATTTCCATCGCTAATCTCTTGACTTGGAGTTCTAACTCCTCGTCAGACATCGCGGCAAAATTGAGCGAGCTCGACGCGGCCGGCTCCTGGTTTACGCTGTTATTATCTTCAAAGTTTTCATTCTCGCTCTCCGTTTCCATGAGGTCGCTTTCCACGTCGAGGAGTTCGTCGTCACTATCTGTGAACTCACAGTCGTCAATAACTGGCCCGGAAGCCATGGCTTTCCCGACTTATTTTAGAACACAAATATCGATAAAAATATTAAATTGGATTTAAACTAATATCATAAAAAGTAATTTTAAAGCGATCTCACTAAACTACATCGTCGAACTAGACAGTCGTGCCTTTTATTTGACATCAACAATCCCTGCGCAACACATGCATTTTGATAGGTTATGGTGCCCAGATATGTCAATTGTGTTGTTAGAAGTTTGTTCAATGTGTAAATTAACAAATCTAAAACCCTGTCAGGAATGAAGAATAATAGCCTTGTTTTGAGCTTGTAATGATTCACCGTGAATAAAAATGGCTACGACCTCTATACCGTTTCCCGTACTTACGGCAGACAACTTTGACAGTTTTAAATTCAGAATACGCATTGTTCTGAAGAAGGAAGGTGTAGGTGAATTACTAAATATAACCGATGATGAAGTGGAAAAGCTTGTTGGAGCAGCAAAGAGAAGCTATGAAGATAAAGACGCAAAGGCGCAATGCACAATAGTACAGTGGGTATCAGACAAGTATATAGAATATGATCAAGGAGCAACGAGTGCGAGAGAAATGATACAAAACTTAAGTAACATTTTTCAGCGAAAAAGTGCTTTATCTAAAATGTATGTAATGAAAAAATTACTAAAATTAAAATTCATCGAGGGGGATTTACAGGATCATTTCAAGTTTTTTGAAAAGCTCATAAAAAATGGGGAATTTAAGTGCTTCTAAATGTACCTGTAAAGAAAAAATGGATGATACAGACAAAACATGTTATCTTGTGCTCACAATGCCAGAACGTTTCGAAAATGTAATAACTTCAATCGAAACAATTATGAATAGAGATAATACTGTATATAAATACGTAGATGTGTAAGCAAGACTGGATGCAGAGTTAAAAGTAAAGGAAACTTCTAAGTCCTTAAAAGTCTATGAAAAACGTCGAAACTATGGAACGTGTCATGGAAATTCAAATCGCAAACGGTGAAATTTTAAGATGTACAAAAAGAGGAATGCTCTCTTTAAAGGGACGAAACAACAAAGATGGTACGTACGCAACTATTACGATGCCTGCTGTTATTGTACCAGGAATTTCATACAATCTCTTATCCGTTAAAAGAATAAGTACACAAGGATACGACGCGACGTTAAGTTTAACAGAGGGGGAAAGTCGGTAATTATTACAAATACTAACTTACGGATGCGATGTAAATCCAAAGGAAATCTATATATCACCCAATTTTCACTCACGCAGCCAGCAGCAAATGGAACTTGCTACATGGCATCTAATGAAAATAAATTATGGCACCAAAGACTTGGTCACCTAAACTCGCAGAGTTTAAAGTCGTTAAATTTACCAAACAATTTTGAGGTATGTAGTCCATGCAATCAAGGTAAAGCTAAGCGCAAACCTTTCAAAAATGTAGTTTTACCAAGGTCAAAAATAATAGGTGAACTTATCCATAGCGACCTTGCAGGACCATTCAAGGATATTACTATGAGAGGCGAGAAATATTACCAGACAATTACTGATGATTACTCACATTTTGTTCAGGTTTATTTGCTGAAAACCAAAGATGAAGCAGAACAAAATATTATGAATTATGTTCGTGAACTAAAAGGAAAAGGTAACTATTGTTCCAGAATGAGGTCAGACTGGTGGAGAATACACATCTCATGCATTCACAAATTTCTACAAACGACAAGCAATTAAAGTAGAATATAGCCTCCCATACACACCTCAGCAAAACGGAGTCAGCGAGAGAATAAATTTCCCTTTAATGAGTAAAGCGAGAACGCTATTCGCTGAAACAAATTTACCTAAGTATCTATGGAGTGAAGCAATCTGTTGTGCGGCCTATCACCTAATTCGATCTCCTACGAACCCATTAAATGGAGAGGTACCAGCAGATGTGTACCTAGGTAAAGTGAACTATAATAAACCGAAAGTTTTTGGTCCAAGAGCTTGGGCATACAAACTACCAGTACCAGCCAATAAACTGGACACCAGAGCAACTGAATGCATAATAGTAGGATATGCTAGCAATGGTTACAGATTGTGGATACCAAAAACCAACGACATAATTATTTCAAGAGATGTAACATTTGATGAAAATAAATATGTCTATAAACCTGAAGAATTTTCAAGGGAGCGACCAGGAATGTCAATAGAAAGTGGGAACAGCAAAAGTGAACTAACGCATAGCGTAAATAAAGATAAGAACATGGAACCGGATCAAGCCGATTATGATTCCAAAGAACAAAGTAAAAGGAGAAATCCTGCCAATCACCACCCTCCTCAAGAATCACTTCGGAGAAGTAACAGACGTATGTGTTCTTCCACAAAAACTCAGGGAAGATTATATATTGAATAACAATCATCAACAAGAGGAAGAAAGCTTGGATGAAGGTTATTTGTCTTATTCTCTGTGTGCAGGAGTACCAGACTCTTATGAAGACGCAATAAATTCGGACGAGGTTGGGAGGAAGCTATCCAAACAGAGGTTGATGCACTTGAAAAGCATGAGACTTGGGAGCCAACAAATTTACCAAAAGGTGTCAAGCCAATCGATACACGATGGATATTTAAAGTTAAGTCAGATGAGACCAAAAAGGCTCGCCTAGTAGCAGGAGGATTTCAAGAAGAAATTTGTTCCAACATTTGTGCACCTGTAGCGCAACTTCCCACAATAAGAATCTTGCTATCAGTTGCACTACAAAAGGGATGCGACATTCGACAACTCGATACTCCAACAGCCTTTTTAAATGGAAAACTGAATACCAATATATATATATATATATATATATATATATATATATATATATATATATATATTAAACTACCCAAGGGAGTAAAATACCAAAGTAACATATTAAAACTAAAGTCTACGTTCAGCACCCAGAAAATGGAACGAGAGATTCAATGGAGCAGTCGAGAAATATGGACTAAAGAGATCATTGAATGATTTGTATAAGGGCAATAATGTGTATTTAATTATATGGGTGGACGATATAATCATTACAGGAAACAAGAAAGATTGTTGTAAGCTTGTCAATTTTCTAGAGAAGGAATTCAATGCCAAAGACTTTGGAACCATAAAGAATTTTCTTGGTACCGAAATTACAGTTCATAGAGAGTCCACAAACATTTCTCAAGAAGAGTTTATACAAAGAGTAATTACTAGATTTGGTATGCAAAGTGGAAAAACCATTGACACGCCTATGGAAGACAACTTCCAAGTGGATAAGAAATTGCCAGTGGATAAAAGTCTACCGTATAGGAAACTAGTTGGTTCACTTATATATATTACTATAGTAAGCAGACCAGATATAGCTTATACTACCTCAATTCTGAGCAGATACCTCGATAAGCCAACTCAACAACTGTGGATTGCAGCCAAAATAGTAGTACGTTACTTGAAAGGGACTAAAGATTTTTGTCTTACACTCCACAAACCAAAAGATACAGATATAACTGCATATATAGATGCAGATTGAGCAGGCGACACAACCGACAGAAAAAGTACAAGTCGCTGTGTAGTCTATCATGGTGGAAACCCTATCTCGTGGTATTCAGGGAAACAGACATGTGTTTCTCATTCAACCGCAGAATCAGAGTATATAGCCTGTGCAACAGCAGCAATGTATGTCATATATTTTCAACGGATTTTAGAGGATTTCAAATCTGACTCTACAGTTCCTCAAATCTGCGTCGATAATCAAAGTGACATCAATATGTCAGAGAGTTATGAGAACAGTAAACGAACTAGACACATAGACATTAAATATCATTATATTAAAGATCTTATATCGAAAAATTTAGTCAAGTTGAAATACATTCAAACTAATGATAATGTAGCAGATATTCCAACTAAATCTTTGAAAAGAATCAAATTTGTTAAATTCTCTGAAAGACTAATATACTATAATGTCATATAATGTATCTTTAAAGTTTAGCTTGTACAGAGATATTGTAACATTTATACTTCATTCTGTATTAGTCCCTATTCCTTGTTATTTTGTAACACTTGTATATGGAATTTAAATTGAGGTGGAGTGGAGTGTTTTGTGTAAGTTTAAATAACCCGCGCAACTCTACTGGACCGGGGCGTGCGCATTGGGCGGTAGAACTTATGTCAGTTATGGCTGATCCCTAGGGTACAGAGGTAATGCATAATGTTATGAAAATAAAGCATAGTGAAAACGGCCTGCGTGTATTTATTTGTTACTAAAGGACACTACAAATTGGCGACTAGGATAACAAAACAAGAAAACATAGAAAGAAAAGTGAAACAAAACGGAAGAAAAATGAGCGGGATAATAGGCGTCATAACCCAATTTAACGAAAACGATGATTTCTGCGTATACATAGAGAGATTTGAACAATATTGCACGGCAAACAGAATTACGGAGGAAAAAATTCAAGTTGCCATGCTAATCAGTTTACTGTCTACTGATATATATAAAACGCTACGAGATTGGTGTTTCCCGAATATCCCCAAAAGCACATCATGAAGAATTAAAAAATATTCTCAAACAGCAATATAGTCCCCAGATTAATGTTTATCGAGAGAGAATACAGTTTTATAGAGCCAATCAGATAACAACTGAGAGTCTAATGGAGTGGTTTACCAGACTTAAGCGACTTGCAATTAACTGCGGATTTAAAAATCTCAACGAGGTATTGAAAGGTAAATTTGTAACGGGTATGAAACATGGACCTGTATTAGATAGATTGGTAGAAGAGAAAACTGATAAGCAACTGGAAGATTTGGTACAAATAGCAATATCAAAGGAAAGTGCAGTGAATAATTCCATAAATGGGACAAGAATATAAGCAGTATTCAAGAGTGAAGGAGCTCGACATCCAACATACACACCAAAGCAGGAGGTAAATGAAGGAGAGAAGAATGGGAATAAACACAGATCAGAACAAGGTTCGAATCAAGATAACTGCTATCGGTGTGGTAAGGCGCATAAAGGAGAATGCAGGTATAAATTTTATAAATGTAATAGTGTTCAAAAGTAGGACATTTGCAGAACATGTGTAGAAATAATCATATTAAAGCCATAGAAAATAGTGAGACATTAGTAACTGTAGATGATGCTTGTATAAATGTTATTAACTCAATATATAAGGTAGATTTAAGCAATAATCTCAGTGCCTGTCCTATTTTAGTAAAAATCGAAGTTAATAATGTAGATTTAAGTATGGAATTAGATACTGATTCTGTGATATCGGCTGTTAACAAAAATTTCTATAACAAATATTTAACAAATTATGAACTTAAGAAAACAAAAAAATATTTTCAAAGGATATACAGGCGAACAAATATTACCATTGGGGTATATAGATATTTCAATAGAATATAATAATATTCAAGATATACTCACATTCTATGTTATAGAAAAGGGTTCATTATGTCTTTTAGCTAGAGATTTTATACATAAATTTAACCTATCTTTTCCCATGTCTGTAAATTCCATAAACCCAGCAGAATTCAAAAAGATGTTAGAAACCGAGTTTCCAGAAATATGTACCACAAAATTAGGAACATAAATATGGCAAAATATCATTGGCCTTAAAAGAAAACGCGGTTCCTATACATCAGCGACCCAGAACGGTGCCACGGTTCAAGTGAATGGTGTCATCATGCATAGTTCCAGTGCTGAAATCGAATAATTCGGTAAGAATATGTGGTAATTATATAGCATTAAATAAGAATCTTAGAGACATATTTTATCCTTTACCACATATTGAACAAATATTTGCAACTTTAAGTGGAAGTATCAAATTCTCAAAGATAGATTTAAAAGACGCATACAGACAATTCGAATTAGATGAAGAATCAAGTAAGATCGTCACAATTTGGACACACAAAGGTTTATTTAATATGAAAAGATTGCCTTTTGGCATAAAAAGTGAAAGTTTTTATTGTCAAAAATTCATTGAGCAATTATTTCAACCAATAGAGCACGTGACAGTTTTTCAAGACGATATTTTAATCGGACATAAAGAAGGAGAAAATCATGTTGATAGATGTAGAAAAGTTTTAGCAGTATTAAGAGATGCAGGCTTGACGTTGAATTTAGATAAGTCTGAATTTTTTAAAGACAAGGTAACTTATTTAGGATTTGATTTAACGAAGCAGGGTATATCAAAGAGTAAAGAAAAAGTGGAAGCAATTGTGGCAGCTCCACAACCGACTAATGTCACGCAATTAAAAGCATTTATAGGTATGGCTAATTACTATTCAAAATTTGTAAAAAACATGACAGATCTGTTATCACCACTATACACATTACTTCAAAAGAATGTCATATTTAAATGGAACGATCAGTGTGACAAAGCGTTTATAGAAACTAAAAAGCAATAGCTTCTGACGATGTTTTAATTTTTTCGATTCAAATTTACCGATAGTAGTAACATGTGATGCTTCTGAAAACGGAATAGCAGCAGTATTGTCACAAATAAAGAACGGAGAGGAAAGAACTGCAACATGCGTTTCAAGGACGTATACACCAGCTGAAAATAACTATTCCACAGTTCACAAAGAAAGCTTGGCATATTATTTTGGAGTAAAAAAAATTGAAGAGTATGTATATGGAAAGAAGTTTGTTCTGAAAACAGATCAAAAAGCTTTAATTTCGATATTCGGAAAGAAAGATACCAACTTAATGTATGCTAACCGAATTAAAACATACATATTATACTTTTCTAGTTTGGCTTTGAAGTAGTTCACATAAAAGGTAAAGACAATTATGTAGCGGACTGTTTATCACGTTTACCTATAGAAAAGAATGATATAGAAGACGACGAAGGTGAAAACAATAAGATATTTTTTGCAAACATCGATTCACCTTTAGATCATAATACCATAGCAGAGGCAACCAAGAAGGATGAACTTTTGAAGAAGGTTTGTCAATATGTAAAAACATCATGGCCAGACAAAATTCAAGAAGAATTTAAACCATATTATCACAAACAATATGAAATGGATATCATCGACCACTGTTTATTTTATGGTCATAGGATGGTTATACCTAAAACACTACAAGCAATAATACTGAAAGAACTACACAGTACTCATGAAGGAATGCTACGAATGAAAACAATGGCCAGGACACGTGTGTGGTTTCCCGGAATTAGCAAAGAGATTGAAAATCTCTGTAAGAAATGTAATAGCTGTTTACAAAACCGGCAAAATCCCCCGAAAACAGAAGTATCGTGGCCAGAAGTGAAAGAACCATTCCACACGGTACACATAGATTTCTTTTTACTAGTACTAGTACTTAGTACTATAGTAGATCAATATACAAGATGGTTGGAAGTTATATTAGTGAGAAATATAACCACGGATACTACAATTGAGAAATTAAGGGAATGCTTCGCTTCGTTTTATTTCTTACGTGATTAAGGGCGCGTTTGGAAAGCGCCATTTCCATAACTTCGGAAACTGAGCTGAACTAATATTTTATGCCTATGCTTTGCAATTATAGGTAGCGCTAGTATGCAGTTTACATTAATATCTAAAAATAGAATTAATTTGTTAACATGATAGGTTTTTCGATTTTTACGGTGCTTACCAGTGTTGCCACGTCTACCGATTTTTCGGTAGATCTACCGATTTCTCTGTATATCTACTGATCTACCGAAATGTCATTACTTTCTACCGAATTTGAAAATTTTTACAGAACAATAAATTTTGAACGTTTTTTAACTTTAAATTATTTGTGATCGGTTTCTTTTAATTTTTATTTGCTATTATTAGAGTTTATTAACAAAGTGGATGACGTGTAACTGACGAGCCACTTCATTTTACAATGACAACTTATTTTATTTAAATTTATATATTACTTTAATAATAAAATTCGTAAAATAGCATCGTTACGTAATCTGTCATCCACCTTTTTAACAAACTCTAGATATTATTAGTTTGCATCTTTTCGTATGTAGCGAAGTGAGCAAAACTATAACGAAAAGTAAGGCTAAAATCATAATAGAATTTCGTTATCTACTCTAAGAAAGGTGTACATGGCCATAAAAAGTATGTAATGGATTTTCCAGTTAGTCACTATTAGAGTTGTTCAGTTTACGCCAATAATAAAGTAAAATAAATTTGCGCTATACGAATACAAATGGCTTCATACTATACATTGAAAGTGAAAACATATACTACAGTCATTTCAAATAGTTGTAGTACTGTTGGCACAAATTGAGCAACTCTAGTTACTACTAAGGTTCAACAAACAAGTGCATGATAATGTAGTGTAAACCGGACTGACGCTGTCACTCCTCCGAATTTTAAGAGTCCGCTAATAATTCGGAGGAGTGACAGCGTCAGATTAGTTTACACTACTTAATGATAACTTATCTCATGCATTCGTTTGTTGAATTTTTGTAATTAAAATATTAAACAAATCATATAGCTAACCATATATACTTGTTTCAGAAATAAAGGGACGAATTTCTGAACGAACCCCAAGCCCAAATTAGACACTATAAAATCTGGAATAAAATTTACGCAGCAAATTAAAGCGATACTTCGAAAGATGCAGAGAAAACAGAAAAATATAGTAAACACCACAATAACTAGCGGTAACAAACAAATGTCAATATATTTGACAGAATTACGTACACGATACGATTATAGTAGTGTAATTTGGTGCTGCTTTCGTTTGAGTGTGATATATAAGGTTTTATGTAATTGAAATAAAATTATTAATTCGGCCGCCCCGGATTAAGGAAATAATGTTATTATTCGCAGGCCCGTGAATAGAATATATATCGTGACCAATCCGCTCTCATTATTTGGTAGAGTTGTTTCATTATCGTGTGGCACCAAACTGCGCGTTGACCTGTAAAATCCGCTATACAGACCTTCTAAAAATATGGGGTATTTCGATCTCTTGTGTAAATATGTGATGTACTGTCAAATGCAAATTTATTTGAAGTTTGAAAGAAACTGACAAAACTGCAATTAAATGGCAAATGGCAATATATACAGCGGTATGTCTCTCATATCATCGCTCTGTTTCATTCTGTTGTCAAAATTCGGTAACTGAGTAGGTGCCAAAGAATAATGAAACAACTCTAAGATCCGATGTTGCTTTGGAGATTTTGGAGGTAGAGTCCGGCGCCTTTTTACTCCACGCCGTCGTGTGACGCACGGCTTTGCTCGTATAGATGATGCAACTTTGATTATTCGATCTTCGAAAAATTTAGGATCGAATGAATTGGTGCTCTGAGTTAATAACAACGTATTTGTCACACAATTTATTTTATCAATTTGAAGTTACCATATAAAAAAAGATAGCTTGTACTTGGGGTTTCTTACGTTCTGTTTTCTTTCTTCTTCTTTTTCGGCTTTTGTAATGTTAATTATTAATTTTTCAAAGTGAAAACTTCGGTTATAACTGGTAATATGTGAAAACAATATAATATGTGTGATGATTCGATAACAATTTACAAGCTGATAACAAATAGAATATATAGAATGTATGTGAAAGTTACTTTAATTTAATAGATATTATTCGTAAGGCGATGTACACTCCCAGTCACGGTAGTTGGGACACCTCGTTAAATTTAGGATATTATGCAATAAAAATTCAAAATCTTACACAATACTGAGAATTCTACTGCGTAGTAATTATTACGGGTAGTGGATCATACAGCATTATTAGGAATGCTGCACTAATGGAATTTACAATAGAACTTAATCTTAATTACAATAATCTCTAATAATCGCAATATAATGATTTCACAGTATTACCGAAAGAAATATTCAAGTAGTATTGCAATGCTTTATGTGTCATAAACATTTACAAGGCTGTTTCCAAGAACGATTTTATGGTCATCAAGGTATTATCCTATCCCTCTAGTACCTCGGACCATTCAATTTACTTCTAAATATCTCCGTGTATGCGCGAAGTGCAAGTGGGCGAATTTTGAAAGTATTAACAGTGAAAATGCCGCGTGGAAAACCGATCAGTGTTGAAAAGCGATCGTCCGTGATCACACTCGATAAAGAAGGGTATTGTGTTCGACAAATTGGCGAAAAAGTGCATCTGGCAAAATCTAGTGTAGCCAATATTATAAAACTGTACCGTACAACGGAAAGTTTAAATGACCGTGATCGACCAGGTCCGTCTCGTATTACGACCAACGTTGATAATCAGCGAATCGTTTTAATTAGTAAACGAAATAGAAGACTGACAACACGACAAATAGCAGCAGAAATCAATCGCGATCGTCAAAACGCGGTGTCAGTGAGCACTATTCAACGTCGCTTGTGAGAGGCAAACCTATTCGGACGAATTGCTGTACGGAAACCGCTACTAAGGCGAACCAATCGTTTAAAACGATTACAGTGGGCCCAACGACATCGAGATTGGACGGTGGAGGAGTGGCAAAATGTGCTTTGGACCGACGAATCCAAGTTTGAAGTGTTTGGACAAAATAGAAGAGTTTATGTTCGGAGATCAAAGACAGAAAAATGCTTCGCGAATGTCTAGCACCCACTGTAAAACATGGTGGTAGCTCAGTTATGGTGTGGGGTTGCTTTTCGTACGCAGGAGTAGGAGATCTCGTTTGGATAGAAGGTATTATGAGAAAAGAACAGTACAGAAATATTCTAGAGCATAATGCTGTACCTTCTGTCCAGCGATTGATAGGGGAGAATTTCACCTTCATGCAAGATAATGATCCTAAACACACGGCGTTAGTATGTAGGGATTATTTGAATACACAACAAACACAAAATACCTTGCAAATAATGTCATGGCCTCCACAGAGTCCCGATCTTAACCCGATCGAACTCTTGTGGGATGACCTGGATAGACAGGTACGAAAAGTGGCTCCAACTTCGAAACAACACCTTTGGGAAGTTTTACAAGAACAAAGGAACAGTTTACCACCGAACACACTTACAAAACTTATCGAAAGAATGCCCAGAGTTGTTCGAGCCGTATTGAATGCAAAAGGAGGATTCTTCGACGAGAAGAAAGTTTAATGATTGTATTTGATAAATATTATTATTTGCTATCATTTTGTCATAATAAACCAATATTTTGTTATATATAACTGATTTTGGGTTTTATTTTTATTTTTGCGCAAGTTAAATACTTATATTGAAAAAATATTAACTGTCCCAACTTCCGTGACTGGGAGTGTATGTCATCATCCGATGGAAAGGTAACGATGAATCCCCGTAAACATTATTTAAACTTTGCGGATAGTTTAAGTTGGTAGTTCCGATAGTTTGTGCTTAGAAATTGGTGAGTATGTCCACTTTTGGCGGAACTGCCAACTTAAACTGTCCGCGAAATTTAAAAATGTTTACTGGCATCGACAGATTCATTCAAAGATATCGATGTTTATATATCATAATCATAAATATCGATACATTTGTTACGATATATCAAAAAATATCGATATATTTGAAAATATATCGGGCGAGGTTACTTTAAACTTCCTCAAAAATCATATTAATTATTTTATATTAGATGGTATTAATGTTTTGTTTCCTCACAAGGTAACATGGTTATTCTACAGCTATAATATAAGCATCAGTGCATATTTTACTTCAAGCCCGTCTTATAACATATAATGAGTTAAAAGCATAAAAGCTGTTAGGACTTCTCCGAACAATTATCTATTATTCG
This sequence comes from Chrysina gloriosa, assembly GCA_038088585.1. Lineage (NCBI taxonomy): Eukaryota > Metazoa > Arthropoda > Insecta > Coleoptera > Scarabaeidae > Chrysina > Chrysina gloriosa. Next base: position 44,038,319 of record CM076088.1, on the reverse strand, counting down.
TCACATCCTAAGTACAGCTCTCGCAATATAAGTTGGCGAGCGGTGGCGATGCGCTGTAAGCGTATTTAGGTACCTCCCACCTGTCTGATTCAGATAGTGCATAGGAATTGCAGGACGAATGATAGGCAATCTGTCCCTCCTCTATCTGCGCGAACTCTCTCCCACCATTCGCCAACTTATACTGCGAGAGCTGTACTTAGAATTTTAATTTATTTTCAATGTTGTAATTTTTTCTCTTATCTTTCGAGTTGTTACCATCCGATAAACTCGGATTCACAAGCATTATGAATGAGACTGTTAGAAACATTAAGAATATAAAAGCTTGTACATTTAAATTGAGAGGGAGTGCAGTTTTACCATGCCATAGCGTTAAAAGGGATTCAACGTATTCGTGCGCGTTATTTTACTTGTTATTTTAAATTGTAATGTAAAGTTTAAGTTTTCAAAGCGTTCAAAGTCATCAAAGTCTTGTACGTGTTCGGTTTCTTTCTTTTTTGTATGTAATAATTAGTTGTAAATAAAAAACGTAACGAACTACGAATGTGTTTCCTTCAACCAACTACAAGAAGTGAAAACCCAGCTCATCAACGTATAAAAGCAGTATTCCACACTGTACAGAGAAACTCTGAAATATTAGGGCATTGTTGCCACGTCAATTCCGTATGAACGATTATTCTCCAAGGCTGGAGCCACTACTATAAATACTACTACATAAGTACCAAACGAAAAATAGTTTTTATATATATTTTTTATTTGCTTTTTAAGAAAAATTATTATTTTAGTAAATTTAATTCGAATTACATCCCAAAATCTTATGTTGAATATGTTCAAAAATTAATATTAACAATAGCGCCCCCTTCTCAATAATAGGTGAACTGCTAGCACCGCATAAAAATTAGGTAACTGTAGTAGTTACGTTAAGCATATGGGAGTTTCGTATTTCCAATTGTTTACGAAAACGCTACTTTAAATAATTACTTTCTTGTTAAAAATCGTTTTATATTTCTATTACCGAGTGCAAATGCCCATTAGTAGCTAGAAATACATTTACATTTTTGATTATTTGCCACTTTTCTATGTCCAAAATATAGGTCATCTTTGGGAATTATTTATGAGAACCTAAGTAATTATTCATCAATATAAACTAGGAGGGGAAACAGATACATGTTTCCTCTTTACGTACATGTATAATTCATCAGCAAAAACCTACTCCCTTTGGAAATCAATTGGAAATGAGTAGCCCACCTTAGCGTGTGCTGTCAACACGTTTCCAAACGCAACCTTAACACTCACCTTAACAATGCAACTCGACTTAAACTATGGATGATTATGGATGTATATTCATGTACAGATTACAGAACGGATGTATGCAGGATGTACATATGTTGATGTGTGTGTATCTGTGTGAGTGTATGTGTGTGCCTTTTTATATCTCTTATGCGCATGCGTATATTGAGTATACCAATATATGACAATATGTATTGTGAAAATTCATATTACTGGACATTTTTTAATCACATATCAGAATACATACAAATTTGACATCTAAAGTATGTGATTTTTGACTGCCTGTCCTTCACTGCCGCGTCCTACACAACTGGCCGGGCACCACTACAGTACATACATATGTATAGTGCGTTTCAAATTATAAGAATATAAGTGTGGACGGCTTCAATGGTTTTATTGCACTACCGGCGGCAATAACTATCTGGCCGCTCAATACGATTGTCATTTACGCAAACTGCTCAGATCCGTGATGACAAAATTTAAGTAAATTGTAATTACTGCAATTTAGATGAAATAGTTAATTTGAATATATAGTTATTCTTATAATTTGAAATAAACTAGTTTTTTTTCACATTATTAGAATTGACTATAAATTACGGCCCTATAAGATAATAATAAAACCGTGTTAATTTCAAGTATATATGTAATAAAAAATATCTATACATTGGGTTTATATACAAAGAAAAATTACAAATCTTGTGGCAGTATGTGTATAAAGCTAATTAGTTTGTAATACACAATAATTGTTATGTTATTAAAGGTGTCACCGCATTTCATAAATCATCTTCTGTGATTGAGTCGTCTTGCAAATCGGTGTCTATGTCTGAGTCGTATTGGAAATTTATAATCAAAGGTGTTACTATATTATACATGTGCATATATTCGTCCTCTTTTGCTATAGCGTGTTTGACAACATTTTTCCAATTTACAGCTTTCACTAAATTTCGGTGTTTGATTTGTTCGTCTTATGGTATTTTTCAGTTGGGCCCATATCAATTCAATGGGATGGTGGTAAACGCCGAATTGTATGTCCTGCTTCTTTGGCTCTGTTATCCACATAATAATCCTTTAAATATTCTTTTGTCTGCATCACCTCTAATAATTGTTTTTTTGTATGATGATCCTCATAATATAAACCATTTGCTTCTAAAAATTCTTTAATATCTTTAATATCATGCTTAACTTGAGGATTTTTCTGACCCAGCATGAAGAATAATTATTCTCTGCCCTCTTGAAATTGGCGCGTCCAACTGACACATGCTTGAGCTATCCACCCAACCTTTGCAAATTGTGTCATGGGTGTCATACCACGTCTCGTCTAAATAACATATGAATCGTTCTTCCTGTCTATACCTTCTAATTGCCGTTAAGTATTCATATCGATGTTTCTGGAACCTCGAGCTTTCTATAATTATGAGACGTTTATCTAAAGTGCCAAACTTATAACCAGCTTTCTTTAGCGTCCGCCACAAGGTTGCTTTAGAACCCTGAATATTTATAGACTCATCACTGATTCTTTTATGTAAGCAGTCAAGTGTAGGTACAACATTTCTTCTATAGAAGGAGTATACTTGCTGCCTAATAGTATCAATTTCATACTCATCAATTTTTCTCGGTGCTCCTTTGTCACTTCTTTGCTTTCGATGCCCTGCGGCATTCTTAATTATCTTATATATTGTTCCAAAAGGCACCTTGGTTAATTGCGACATTCGTGGAATGTTATGGGTTTGTAGTTCGTTATCTTCTTCCATCAGGGTATGATAGACATTGAGAATTATCTGTTTCGCATCTTCTGATATATGCTTTCTCTGCCGTGCTCCAACAGTATTATCACTATCCACATCATAATCACTAACACTTTCAGCAAAAGGTCGCCACATGTTCGTGAAGTAAAGAGAGAAAAATCAAATATGTATAGAGCAGTAAAGATTAACTATAAATGACAAATAGACTCCGTATTAGATGTAATATATATCAACCCTCCTAACTATATTTACTTAAATTTTCTTTAATAAATACAAGCACTTATTTCATCTAAGTTGCAATTTAATGACAATTTAACTATATATGATAACTATATATTCAAATTAACAACTGTTGGTACTTATATTATTATTAAATTCTATTTCATCTAAATTGCAGTAATTACAATTTACTTAAATTTTGTCATTACGGACCTGAGCAGTTTGCGTAAATGACAATCGTATTGAGCGGCCAGGTAGTCATTGCCGTATATATTTAAAAGGTACTGTAGATTTAAGTTTAGTATACCAAAATAGTAGTATGAACCTACAAGGGTTTGTTGATACCGATTGGGCAAATAAAGTAGTTGATAGGACATCTTATAGTGATTATTTTTAAGTTTTCCAAGTCTCCCAAAAAGATATTTAATTAAGATGCACCATTTTGAAGAAAAACTAAAGATACTTAAAAACAAGAATAAATTAAAAGGCTAAAACGTTTATATAGATGACATGACACACCGAGACAGAGAAATACAAAAGAATCTAAGGACAATTGCAAAACAGAAAAGACAAGAAGGAGCCATAGTAAAAATGGGTTTTTTGAAAATAATAGTGAACAGACAGGAAATGATATGGAATGAGGAGAAGGATGGTTTGGAGAAAAAGACAGCAAAAGCAGCCAAGACAAAAAATTATCAGTTGTAAAAAGTCGGGCTACTCCAACAACCTTGAAAACGACTAGGCGTGGCAATGGACATGAAATACTGGTTAATGTAAGAAGAACAAACAATAAAGGTAAAATTAGAAAATCAATGAGTGATTAGAAAAGAAGGCGACATAGAGAAATGAGAATTAGTACCTGGAATATCAGAACTTTGTTAGCACCTGGTAAACTATACGAAGTAAAGTCAGAACTGGAAAGATATAGAATAGATGTAGCTGCAATTCAGGAAATTAGATGGGAAGGAAAAGGGAACATATGTAAAGAGGATTTTGAGATATATTACTCAGGAGGTAAGAAACAAGGACTATACGGAGTGGCATTTGTAATCATGAAGAAATTGAAAAACAGTGTTATAGACTTTAAAGCGATAAATGAAAGAATTGTGTACCTGAGAATCGAAGCAAAACCTTTTAATTTATCATTTCTAAACATATATGCACCAAGTGAAAGTGCAACAGAAGGCGACAAAGAGGCACTGTATGAGCAAGTTGAAGAGCAAATAGAAAGGGTACCTAAAGAAGATACTTTAATAGTTTTAGGAGATTTCAACGCCCAAATATGGAAAGAAGACTACTTAAAAGAAGTAGTGGGTAGACACAGCATACATGAGAAAACGAACGACAGCGGTCAAAGGCTATGTAACTTAGCAATGAGAACAGATATGGTCCTAAGCAGCACAAAGCATAAACACCCAAAGCATCACAAGATAACCTGGATATCACCAAACAAGAGAACCTGTACACAAATAGATCATATTTTAATTACAAAAGAAGACAATCTTCAATAAAAGATGTACGTACATTTAGAGGAGCCTGTGCAGATTCCGATCATTATATGGTAACCGGAATGTTGCGACAGAAAATAAAGAAGGTAGTGAAGATCCAGAGCATAAAAAAATGGAATATAGAGAAACTAAACAATACATGCAAAAGAAAAGCATTTGAATCAAATGTCGAAAGACAAATACTAGACAATGCTGAGGAAGACACTAAGATAGAGACAGAGTGGAACAAAATTAAAAATTACATAAATAAGGCAGCAGAAGAAGAAATTGGTAGAACCGAAAAAATTGGTATAATGCAGAATGCCAGGAAATGTCGAAAAGAAAAATCCAAACAAGGATTAAGTGGATAAGAACAGGGAGAGATGCAGATAGGAAAGAGTATGAAGAGACGAGGAGAGAGTGCAAAAAACTTATAAGAAAGAACAAAAGAGACTGGACACAAAAGAATTTTATAGAAAGATTAATGAGCAAAATAAAGGGTATAAAAGTAAGGCAGTAGGTATTAAGGACAAGGAGGGTAAAGCGGCAAAGAATAAAGAAGAATATAAAGCGATATGGGTAGAACACTTTAAGACACTATTAACTACTTGTGACGGCAACGTAGAAAAAATAGAAGAGGAAATGGAACATGCTTTACAAGAAACAGCAATACCTGAACCAACTCTAGAAGAAATTAAATTAATTATAAAAAATAGCCGGAATGGAAAAGCACCGGGAAAGACGAAATAAATATGGAACTATTGAAGTATGGAGGCGATGAACTACAAAACCGCTTGCATTTACTAATACTAAAAATATGGAGAGAAGAAAAGATATCGGAAGATTGGGAGAATGGACAAATTGTAACGATTTATAAAAAAGGAAACCAACAATTATGTAATAACTACAGGGGAATTACACTACTAAGTACGGCGTATAAAATACTATCCACATTAATACAAAAAGACTGGTAAATCAGAATAAAAATCAATGTGGATTTAGGAAAGGAAGATCGCCTGTAGATGCAATTCATACAATGAAACAAATAATTGAAAAGGTCCATGAATACAAGTTAGAAATTGAGCTGCTTTTCATAGATTTTCGACAAGCATTTGACTCGATAAATAGAACACAGCTAATACTGGCATTAAAGGAATTAAAAATAACACAAAAATTGAGAAGATTGATAATGATGACGATGAAAAGAACTGCAGTTAGCATAAAAACACAATTTGGAGAAACGGAAGAGTTCATAATTAACAAAGGTGTCAGACAAGGGGATGCACTGTCGGCCACGCTTTTCAACCTAGCGTTGGAACACGTGTTAGCAAAGGTAGACAAAGGAACGCTTAGAACTAGAGGAGGTCAGATAGTGGCATATGCAGATGATGTGATAATTATAACAACAAACAGGGCAATAATGAAAAATATGTTGGAAATCATTATTACAGAAGCAAAAAATATGGGACTACATTTAAATGAAAATAAAACAAAAATAATGAGATTTGGAAAAAACTAGAAAAGAAATATGTCAAAATAGGTAATAACAATTTCGAAGCAGTTGAGGAATTTAAATATTTAGGTGTGAGGATACCTGCTAGTGGAAACAGGGAAACCGAAATCGAAGGGAAAATAATGTCACTAAATAGAGCTTTCTATGCCAACAAAAAATTACTAAAAAGCAAAATCCTAACAAAAAGACAAAAATGGACCTCTATAAGACAATCATAAGACCAACCGTACTATACGCATGAGAAATCATGAGCATGTCCAAAAAAGATGAAGAAAAGGTGAGAATAGCTGAAAAAACAATACTAGGACCAGTGAAGATTGACGAAAACGAGTACAGAGTAAGAATGAATCATGAAATAGCACGGGAAATGGAAGGTATGGATATTGTAAATAGGATCAAAGAGGAAAGGGTAAAATGGATAGGGCATGTATGGAGAGCGGGAGAATCCTCGACGATATTCTCTGTATTACAATGGGAGCCAGGTGGTATAAAAAGAAGAGGAAGACCAAGATCGAGATAGCTACAGGAAGTGGAAGAGGATTTAAAACGGGCTGGGATAAAGAACTGGCAGCGAAAGACGACGGACAGACGGCGAAATATTAGCAGGTGAGTCGGCACTCTGAGAAGTGGGGATTGATCCACCCCGGCCAATGGATTTAGGAAGCTTCACAGAAGAAGCGGCGCACCCCCTCCCCCGAGGGGTGACAAGCCAGTATTAATATAGGAATGATGGGATGACTGTGCAATGACATATTACTGGATTAAGGGCCAGTGTTGGATTTGCTAAGTGCTATATGTATGAATAATCAAGTAATATGTTTGAACACCTTAGCAACGTAGGGTAAATATAAATATAATAGTCGTCTTACTTGTCATTGTTACTTTGTATTTTAAATTAAAACTGAACTTAATTAACCAGGAGGTTTTATTATAAACAACTGATATAATATTGTATACGTGAGTTACATAATATCCGGTTTGTTTATTCACTTCCCACGGAATTATGGGTAGGGTGTTTCTGACTAAGAAAAAAATATAGCCAGCGTTCATTAAAATGTTGTCTCCTAAAAGGAGTGTTTTATTTTACTTTTACTTCAAATAAAAGGGTATATTATATGATAAGTTGTATATGAGCTAGTTTTCTTTTCCTTACCTACATATTTGAAATACATTAGTTTAGGTCAGGCTCTTGTTAGACAAGCTTTAAGTTTACAGTAGTGTTAATATGTAGTGCTTTTATTGTCAATTACAAAGTCATGGAAGTGCGCAGACATCAGATAACCAGAGAAAAAAAGGTGAAATTGGGGGATTATGGAAAAGTGGGATGTCTCTTGCACAAATAACTGCTGGAAGCAATATACCAGTAAGTAGTTTCGAGACACCAGCGCAACTAACTGTAATTTAATTTTTCAATGATTACCAATATTTAGTAATAACGAGATCTACTAGATATAGAGTTTGTTTCCTTAGAGAAGTGCACATTACGTTATGAAAATATGCGCCGAATGTAACGTCATGTAAACGCTCTCTTTACTTCACTTTTGCCAGTCGGTTGCCATGGTAATGTATACTGAATACCAAATTTAGTTCATGGCGCATATGACGTAATGTGCTCTTCTCTAAGGAAACAAACTTTACTTCCTTTCCAAATACGGTAAAAATATGAGTAAAGCGATTTAGTATAGAAGGAAATGTAAAAAAGCGCCGACGACCGAGACGTGCAGGAACGAAAACCACTCCGGAAGAAGATCAACAAATTATAAATTTATTTAGAAATAACCCCTTTCTGACAACAAAGAAAGGACTGCAAGAAACCGGTGTTTCGGTTTGTAAACATTACCATTATAAATCATACGGTTGAAGCAGGGTTAAGACCAAGAAGACCGGCTAGACCTTTCAGCAGCACATGCAGAATTAAGATTCCATTTTGTAGTTGGAAATTTATATAGAGACTGGACAAACGTTGTGTTTAGCGATGAAAAAGCTTTTAGGTCTAACGAATCTTCTTTTAAATTAGTATATCGGCCTGCAAAAGTAAGATACAATAGAGATTATATTGCTCGACATACACAAAGTGGTCGAATTTCGGCAGCGTATTGGAGTCGGATGTCTCTCCATGGTCCTGGGAATTTAGTAAAGATATACATTTAATTGACACCTATATATTACCATTAGTGTATGCTAACGATGGGCATATTTTATTTATGCAAGATAATTCTGCGGTGTATATCAGTAGGATAGTTAAAAATTTGAGCGAAGAATATCCGGAAGTCGAATTTATAGCATTGGTGTTGTATGTTATCTCAATGGTTTACAATTGGAGCCCAAAGATTCTCGCTTGGGTTTAGGTCCGGTGAATTAGGAGGCCATGCTATAAATTCTATTTGCGGGTGTTCTTCGCTCTAATTGTTAACTATCCTACTGGTACCGTTTTATAATAAAATCGGTGACACGTGTTTCGCATAGCTCGAGGCAAGTATCATCAACAACAGTTTAAACCGAAACACGTGTTACTAATTTTATTATAAAACAATTGTTTGGTGAGGAGATTACCGATGTGATCTAGTGTCAGTATCAGTAGGATAGTTAACAATTAGAGCAAAGAACACCTGCTAGTAGAATGTATAGCATGGCCTCCTAAATCACCGGACCTAAACCCAAACGAGAATCTCTGGGCTCCAACTGTAAACCATTGGGATAACAAAGCCGAGATTTAAGAATTCGAGGTAATCTGGATAATGCCGTTCAAGAAATTTGGAAGATCCTGCATGACGTAAATATGTGTTCAAATCTCATCTTATCACTGTAGCGAAGGTTACATCAAATTGTTATAAATGGAGGTGACTGGACTTCATACTAGAATTTTTAGTATTTTGGAGTATTAAAATTTAGTTTTAGTTTTTGTGTGATATGTTTATTATCCTTAATCGATACATTTATGATAATATAATCTCATGTTTCTTGTATATTATAAAATTTAAATTGTAGTAATATTAGCCACAGATCAACTAGATTGGAATATATCACTCTATATTGAATCGTATTTCCCAGTATTCTCTCATCTCTAATGAATTTTATACAGGAAAAGCACGGAAATAATTTTTATCACTCAATAAAATCAATAGTCAAATTCACAATCCTTATAAGCCATATATTAAGGCAATATGTGAAAAGAAAGTACCGCAAGTTTCTTTTTTTTTAATCCTCGCGCAAGTGGGAGTCGCACGAATTCGAATATTTCTCTTTTATAATAATAATTGAAATAATTGAACTAGGGTTCTGGAATAGTTCCTTAACCTTCCTATACTCACGTCAAAATGAAAGACGTATACTATACTATATAACACATCTCACAAACCGTATGCGTGAGTATAGGAAGGTTAATTCTTATTCATTATTATTTAAGTAAGGTGGAAGTACGACTGTACGATGCTGTGCAATATCGAATTAAGTTAAATTATTTCGTCTAGGTTTGCTTACTCTCTTTTTCAAACTAAAAGTACTATTTAAGAACGATTTTTATTTCACGCGAAATTCAAAACACAATCTGAGATTTAAACGTAAAGCTCCTTTTATAACAATCGCTGACGAATAAACATACTTTTAATTCTTCTTGCCTGTTATTTATGATAAGCAAAGTATTGATTCAACAGTTTCATGCATTCATCACTATCAATGGTGAATGCGGATTGCGAATAAGGTTCAACTTCGCTTGCAATCTTTCTGCCGACACTACTTCGCTTGCCAGTTGTTCAAGTTTAGTTTTGTCCCCTTGTATCTTACATACAAAACGTATTGCCGCGCGCTATCGAAATTTTATTGCATTTGATATTGCGTTTTTCTTTCATTTGCTTTAATTATTTAAACAAATTCATTATTATTCTTAATATAACCTATAAGGACAAGCTCCTGTGTGTTTTTCTCTAACCTTTTTTGCAGCTTCTAATAAAGTGTTTATGTTTTGTTTTTGTTTTTCCTAATTAATTATCAAGGATAACAACAGTCCCCAGTGTCTGTTGTGGTAAAAGTTCTGAAAATTGAAAATTTAAACAATTATAAATAATAGTATTATGCATAGGTAGTAATTCTATTGAATCCACCAATTTATAGATCGAAGTGTAGAAAATAGGTACATACCTATATAGGGGAAAAATACGGCCGGAGTGCATTTCTAGATTAAATCCACTCTCATCGGCGTTTTAGACGTTGTATTCTGTACTCTGCAATAACCTGCAGTTTATTCGATGTGTACCACTTTTGTTAATATTTTCTTCCCATCTATCTAGAACATCCGCTTTCGAGAATACCAACCTACTGTAAAATAAGGTGAGCCAAATTGCGCCATCTAGTTTGCGTGGGGAAAGTATTAGTTTTTGGCGGCATATTTGAATGTAATTGCGTTTTTCACATAATCTGTATTTTATATAAACATGTTTCCGAATTCCTATTACATTTGGAAGAATAAAGCATTTATTGTAGTTTGATATTCAACTTTTATTACGTTAAATATGCATCCATTATTCTTGAATTAAATTTTTTAAATTCAACCTCAAAAATTTTAATTAAGCAGAATATGTTCTATAAGAAATTTCAGATACAAATTCTACTACCAAGTATATTTATGGTTAATGTACTCCCATTTAAACATCATACTGCAATTAGTTCTGTAGGACTGAATCGCCATTCACATGTTGATCACTTTATTTAATAAAATATACAAAAGCTAAGGTAAAACTAAATAGAAAAAAATGCACAGTACACATTAGTGAGACAGGCCAGTGGCCATTGTTCTCTATCTCTCTCGTTAGTCTGTCTGTCCACTTGCGCACACACAACCGGTGGTTACAGCATCCGCACTTGGAAATATTCTTGCTACACACTCCCCCTTTGGATCACACAACCGACCCGGGTGTGATACAACACAATCAAAGAATTATTTCAAGTGATTCAAGATTTTAACCGGATTGATCTACGTGGTTCGTTGATCGCGCAGGGTTTTCGTGAAACGGCATTTCGTGGTTCACTCGAAGTCGAAACAGATGCAGGCGTCGATGAAGATTTCGGAGTGGTTCGGCAAGGCCTTCCTCTGGGACGACTGGAAGGCACAGGCGCAGCTCCTGAGATCGCTCGGAATCTTCCTCTGGGACGACTGGGAGGCAAAGGAAGGAGCTCCTGGGGTCGCTCGCGGTCTTCCTCTGGTCCGAAGTGGATGTATTCGCACATGCGGGGCCCTTTCCGATGTGGAAGGTTTATACGGAGCCAGTGCGGAGACATGATATACACCACGGGGTACCAATGGGTTGGATGGATCCACAACTTCGTAAGAGGTAGGACTAACAACTCGGGAAATTCTGGAAGGACCATGTCTACGAGGTACAAATCTTGAAGTAATCCCAGCTCTAGCCCTACTCAACACATGAGTGTTAACCAGGACTAAGTCGGATACTTTGAAGGAAACACCTCTTCTCTTAGTATCAGCGTATTTCTTACGGGCGCCTTGTTGACGTTTATGAGTATCTCGCACTTCATGAAGAGTACTAGCAAGTAAGCGGAGATACGGAGTTATTTGCGGGAAAAAATGATCGTTATCGATAATGGCCTTGAAATCTCGGCGTACATCATCAGGCGTACGCAATTCTCTACCAAAGGTGAGGTATGCTGGCTTATATCCATAGTTTGACATACGGAGGTATTTAAAGCAAAGCGAATAGACGGCAATTTGTCTTTCCAATCGTTATGATCCTTCGCTGTGATGATGGCTAACTCCGCCTCCAATCTTTATTTTTCCTCTCTACAGGATTTGCAGCAGGATGATACAATGGAACTAAGCTCTGAATAAATCCAATTGCTTGGGCTACATGTTGCATTACGGCGCTCATGAATTGGACTCCATTGTCACTAATAACCTTCCTGGGGGTTCCAAAACGGAGAATGATCTCATCAATTAGGCATCTAGCACAGGCTTCACGAGATGCACTTTTCAGGGGAAACAGTTCTGTCCATTTTGTGGAAATACCTTGCACAATGTAAATCCACTTTTCATTAGTTGGCGTCTCTGGAAGAGGTGCAAAGAGATCGATTGATATAAGCTCAAATCGTTGGGCTTGAATGGGCGTCTGAAGCAGTCCAGACGGTTTCATATTGGAAGATTTATATCTTTGGCAGTCGATACACTGAGATATGTAAGCAGCGACATCGCGACGCATTCTGGTCCAGAAATATCTGGGAATGATTCTCTGAAGGGTGCGTTCCACACCATAATGTCCAGCAACTGGAGAATCATGTGTTTCTTTCAACACTGTTTGAACTAAGCTTTTAGGTACTACTTGCTGTGCTTCCTCACCATCATGATCTGGTGAGTAACGATACATCCATTCATCATTAAATAACCGCGATCGCTCCATCTTCTAATTTCGACCGAACATTGTTCTGGTGATTCAAAACATTTGATAATTTGGGGGAGGTCGGGGTTAGACAGCTGGTTTCCTCGTGTTGTCTTCATATCATCAACGGGAAGATTGACGGTTACGAGACATACATTACAAGTATCACCTTGCTTGTTATCATGACAGATAGGGCGACGTAAGGTTGTAAAGCCAGGACCCATCGAGCAAGACGTTATGTTGAAGACTTCAACGACATCAGCCATCGAAGGGGTTGGTGGTCACTCTTCACTATGACCTCGGAACTTTCGATATATCCACGAAATTTCGAAAATGCCCATACGAAAGCCAGGGCTTGCCGCTCGATTGTATGATAATTCTTCTGCGCACGAATCAGCAAACAACTGGCATATTCTATGGCTCTTTCCTCGGCTCCCTCCCCTGGAGTAAAGCTGCTCCCAATGCATAGGAACTGGCATCCACTCTAATAATAAAGGGTTTGGTTGGGTCAGCTTGACGCAACACAGGTGCAGTAGTCAATAACTTTTTCAGTTGATTGAAAGCATTTTCTTGATCGGGTCCCCATTTCCAATTAGCAGTTTTCCTTGTTAGGCTACTCAATGGTCTAGAAATTTCAGCAAAATTTGGAACAAATCTTCGAAACCATGAACAGGTGTGTAGGAAGCTGAGAACTTGTTTTACATTTTGAGGGGCTCTCATGTTTATAATGGCGAATATTTTATCCGGACTCGGGCTAAAACCATCTTTACTCACTATGTGACCAAGGTACTTGACACTATCGGCACAGAAAATACATTTGGCACGATTTACATGAAGCTTGAATAACTGGGGCCTCTTAAAGACATCATCCAAATCATTAAGATGTCTCTCGAAAGTTGGAGACATAATAATCAAATCATCTAAATATGTTAAGATGGAAATGTGCGGTAAGTCAGAGCGAAAGCGATCTGCTAAACGCTGGAATGTTGCAGGTGCTGTTCGTAACCCAAAAGGCATAGTATTGTACCTGAATGTACCAAAAGGAGTTACAAAAACCGTTTTATCTCAGTCTGCTTTCTTGACCGGTATCTGATGATAACCACATCTTAGATCTAAAGTAGTTATGTAGGCAGCATTCACTGCGGAATGAAGTAAATCATCTACTCTAGGTAAAGGATACTGAACTGGAACGGTAATCTCATTTAGGCGTCTGTGATTCACGCAAAGCCTAGTAGATCCATCAGGTTTAGGTACCAAAACTACTGGAGCGACATAAGCTGATTCACATTCCTCGATTATTCCATCATCTAATAATTTATCGAGTTCTTTTTGCAGGATTTCTTTCTTACCAGGTGAAAGACGATACGGCGGTTGGTAAACAGGATTGTCATCCGTCAACTGTATGGAATGCTCTGCATATGGTGTTAATTCCTTACTTTTCTCGAACACAGAAATATTCTGCTTCAATAATTCAGTCGGTTGATGCTTTTGATCCGTTGTCAAGTGTGGATCATCACCATCCTTAAGAGCAATTTCAACTTGACAAATCTTGGGACCATTGTCCTTGTTCACTAGAGGTTCTGAGAAGAAACAAAATTTGGTCGAAGAATCTTCTTCGAAATACCATTGCCACTTAGGAATGTTTAAAACTGTACCGGCATCGGTAATAAAGTCTATTCCAAGTAGTGTTTTGCTATTCTTGTGCTTAGGCATCGCTAAGAATGGAGTAGGTATTCTTTTCCATTGAAGTACGACGTCTGCTTCAAAAATTTTGGTGTGTACTTGGCGTAATTGTCCATCAGCTAAAATCATCTGTACAAATTTTTCCTTGTAAGGCAAATTTCGCTCGCAAAAATGAGAGTATAACAAATTTCCTGCAATGGTGCTTTTCGCACCAGAATCGATATAGGCAAGACCTCGTCTTCCTGCGATTTCTACTTGAACCATCGGCTTAGATTTCATGTCAACTGAACAAATTTCTGTCATGAGAACATCTAAGCATGATGTATCTGCACTAGAAACATCGGCAGCATTTACAGCTGAAGAAGGCGTACGATCTGCTGAAGTACGAATACGACAATTGAGGCATTGGAAACGTATATATCCTGGCGTTCCACAGCCTAAACAACTGATGCTACTCTGGACTGACTAGCAGCATATTTCCTACAATCTGTCTGCAGATGACAAAAATTCTTGCAAAAGTTACATTTGGGACGAATTCGTGTCTTGTCATCATTTGGGCACGGTTGCTTAGCAATAGGTATAATCTCATTGAGACTATCTTCAATGGATCGAGCTTTATCGATTAAATCCGAAAAGGTATCAATTTGTTCCCTTGGTAACCTATGTCTGAATGCACTAAATACATTAAATATCCACTGAGAGTCTATTATTATACAGAATAATAATTTGATACAAGGCTGTATAAATACGCTACGATCGCATTCATAGGAAAATGCACAATTTGTGTGAAATTAGCAAGTCTATTATTGAAGTGCACGCACGATTCACGTGAAAATACACTGTCGCAATTAAGACTTGAAGAGCAGTACTTACAGTTTTTCTTCTTTTAATCTGTTTACCTCTAACCTTGTTTATTTTATTCAAACTTGGATATCAACATAGATTGCAAAAAATGGTTCTTCTGACTCTTGCATAAACAGAACTTCGTTTACGTTGAAGAGGCCCCACGTTGGGCGCCAATTCTTTATGTAGGACTGAATCGCCATTCACATGTTGATCACTTTATTTAATAAAATATACAAAGCTAATGTAAAACTAAATAGAAAAAATGCACAGTACACATTAGTGAGGCAGGCCAGCAGTCATTGTTCTCTATGTCTCTCGTTAGTCTGTCTGTGCACTTGCGCACACATAACCGGTGGTTAAGGTATCCGCACTTGGAAATAATTCTTGCTACAGTTTTCTGTTCTTTAAAGTCTAATGGTAATTAGAAAACATGTCATCGATATGTGATAATAGGAGAATGTTGAATAATTTTTTTATCCCAGCAAAAAATGGATTATTTTGTTCTGAGAGTAAATATTTTGAAAGTTTATATCTTACCAATAACGAAAGTAAATAAAAGCTCGCCAATTTTCAAAAGCTAAACAATTTAATTTTACTTATTAACATTTTTAAATCTCTTGGTATTATTGTACATAATGTATAAAAAGACAAGAAATAACAATGTACAGTTGATGTATATTGTTATAACAAAGCAGTACACTAGACACCTCTTTCTCTATACATTGTTTGTTATTGTTGCAAACATATATCAAACCTCACAAAATCTTACTGCACAAGTTAAGTTTTTCTTAAGTATTAACTGAGGATATTTTTAAATTCATTTACCTCTAACCACCTTACTTCTTTTTCATCTGGTCACTTCTGAACCAGAAAGTATGTGCAATATTGTATTAACAACATTTTTTCCTACATTCAAAACTAGAAACCTCTAGCTATAGTTTCGGTTACATTAGTTTGTCCTTCTTTATTACCAACATTGGTTGTAGGAATAGGTAGCCGTTTGATATCTATTGGTGATGAGGTTTCATTACAAATTATCTCAAAAGTTCTAGCAGAAATAAGTTTAGAAAATGAGTTAACGATTTGCAACACACACTTTAAGAACAAAGAAATCCATAAAATAATTAGACAAGTGATATCAAGAAAGGAACAGGACATCTATTATAGACTACTTCTTGATACATAGGGAAATTTGGAGAAATGTCAATGATATTAAAGTAAAAGAGCCCCGGAGATAGGGAGCTACCACCCCTCTTACAGATGTTACTAAAATTTGGAAAGGACAACGTCAAAGAAAATAAACACAAGATTGCAAACTCTAAAATAAAATGTTATAAACTAAGGCAGAAGGAAATAAGAGATGAATATCAAAAGAAATGTGAGGAAAGACCGGATATAAACAACGAGGAATTAGGAATAGAAGAAAGCTGGAAAAGATTTAAAGATATAATTTTAACCGCGGCTGAGAACACCTGTGGCGTATCAAGGATAGTAAATATAAATATCAAAAACACAAACTGGTGGACGGATAGAGTAAAAGTAGCGGCCAGGAATAAAAAGAGAGAGTGGAAAAAATATTTGCAAACAAGGGATCAAACAGACTATGAGAAATACAAACAACGAAGGAAAGAGACCAAAAGAGGGATAGGGGAAGAAAAGAAAAGATCATGGCAACAATTTGGAGAGCAAATGAAAAACGCGTATAAAGAGAACCAGAAGTTTTTCTTCGGTGTAATTAGGAACATGAGACAGAAGAGAGCAGGAACGATATTAAATATAAAGTACAATGAAGGAAATATCATAGAAGTAGAAGATCTTTTAGAAGGGGAGGACATAACCACCGAAAACCAACATCTGAGTGTAGGACTAAGGCACGGAATAGAAGTAACACAAATAGACGAGATAAGTATGAAGGAAGTAAGGGAAGCGAAAGCAGAGTTAACATTGGAAAAGGCACCGGGACATGATGGGATCACAGCAGATATGATAAAAACACTACCAGATACAGCCATACAACTTACGATGATGGTGAATAGGATAATGTTAGGTAGTGTATCAAGGGATTGGACAACAGGTATAATAACACCAATTTACAAAAAGGAGACACAAAAGACTATAGCAATTACAGAGGGATAACACTAACTAGCACAGTATCAAAGGTATATACCAGAATATTAGCAAAACGTATAAGAGATAAACTGGAACATAATTTAGACGAAACACAATTTGGATTTCGACCGGGTAGAGGGGTCAAAGATGCAATATTTATAATGAGACAAATAGGAGAAAAAGCAATAAAAGAAGATACAGAGGCACATTTGTGCTTTATACACCTACAGAAAGCTTTTGACAAGGTTAATAGGGAAGACATATGGATGATACTACGAAATAGGAAAATACCGGAATTATTAATAAGAGGAATACAAAGCTTATATAAAGAAACAACAAGTTATGTAGGAACAAAGTAGAGCAAATCAGATATGTTTGAAACAACTAGAGGTCTCAGGCAAGGATGCATGAGCCTGATACTTTTTACACTGGTGTTAGATGAGACAATAAGGAGAGTAAAGAAAAAGGAATAATAAAATGAAAGATAAATAAAGGAATATGAAATAGGCTATGATATGACAATGATAGTGGGAAAGAATCCGCAAAAACACACAATAAAAGTAGGAGAAGAAAAACTAGATTAAGTAAAAAAATTTAAATACCGGAGCTCAATATTATCAGAGGATGGCAAGATAGAGGAAGAAATAAAAGAAAGAACAACAGCAGGAGGAAGACTGTTCAACTGTATAAAAATACATTTCTGGGGAAAGAAGAGATACCGAAACAAGTTAAATGTTAGATGTTAGATTACTTGAGGTGGCACTGATGCCTGTTCCACTGCGACCTTCCCAGGTCTATTGTGGTCCTCATGCCTCCTTAGAGTACGTTCTCTAGCTTACGTACGTTCTCTCTTCCTTTAATTAGACTTGACAGCTTTGAGAACGGTTCTTTCGCGTATACATATATTTTTAAAAGCGGACTTGAAGCCCTTGCTCCGTAATGCTGTTATATGTCTCCATAATAGACTCCTGGTCTGCCTTAAGCTTTGCCGGCTCCATCTGGGTGGCTGGGGTCGTTGCTTACTACCACGATCCTCTCCAAAGCATTACTGCCCTCCAACCTCGTTTCTTGGACTTCCGTCCTTTCTTTACGTTTAGTAGCCTCCGCCGTCTGTTGAGGCCTAACTTCCTTATCTAGACTATCCTGGCTCTTTGTGCATGCCTAGTGAAGTTGGCCTTGATTATAGCTCTTTTAGCCTGTATGAAATCTTGGCCCTGTTTCACAAGCTTTTGCACTTTAGCCTTGGAAATTCTAGATAGCGTAGCTATATGAAGAGTAGCTGGGGATTTTTATGCCTCCTTAGAGTACGTTCTCCAGCTTTATTCCTTTAATTAGAGTTAACAGCTTTGAGAGCGGTACTTCCGCATATACGTGTATTTTTAAAGCGGACTTGAAGCCCTTGCTCCGTAATGCTGTTATATGTCTCCATAATAGAGTCCTGGCCTGCCTTAAGCTTTGCCGGCTCCATCTGGGTGGCTGGATTCATTGCATACTACCACGATCCTCTCCAAAGCAGCCTCTTTGAAGGTAAAACCTTCTGGCCTCTTGTTTTTCGGAAGACCTGCGGGAGTACTGCCCTCCGACCTCGCCTTTTTGGACTTCCGCCCTTTCTTTACGTTTAGTAGCCTCCGCCGCCTGTTGAGGCCTAACTTCCTTATCTAGCCTACCCCTTTGTGCATGCCTACTGAAGTTGGCCTTGAGTATGGCCCTCTTAGCCTGTATGAAATCTTGGCCCTGTTCCACAAGCTTTTGCACTTTAGCCTTGGAAATTCTAGATAACGTAGCTATACGAGGAGTAGCCAGGGAAGCATTTGTCCGCCCGATCACAGCCCCGCTTGAGCGGGTAAGGCTAATTACAAGGGAGTTTCGCCTGGTGCCCCCAGGGGAACGTTAAATACCGCACACCCCTACGGCCACGCAACTCTCGGCACGTTACACCTTAGTTTGGGTTTTAGCTCGGGTATCCCGGGAGCGCTAAATTCCAGAACTCACTTGTTAAACTTGTTAACAGTGGCCCCCGAGGTTAAAGTTCAAGTATTTACAAAAGTAGCTATTCCAATACTTTTATACGGTGGGTAAACATGGACCATGACTGAGAAACAGAAAAGAAAAATAACAGCTACAGAAATGAGATGTGTGAGAAAAATGGTAAATAAAACAAGAAGGGACAGAATTAGAAATGACACTCAGAGATAATCTGAAACGGAGACCAATGGAGAAAAATATCGAAAAAGCACAGCTGAGATGGTATGGACATGTGAAAAGGATGCCGGAACAGAGAATAGTTAAACAGGTATTTGAAGCCAGGACAAACAAGAAGAGATCAAGAGGAAGGTCCAGACGGAGAGCAGTATCGTGAGGAAGCCCAGCGAGCCGTAGCAGATAGGAAACGATGGAGGGAAATATGCAACAAGTCAATCTTAGAGAACTCAACTCCACACACGCCTTCCACGCCAGCATAGGGGTAGAAAAGGCTTAAGGATTAAGTTAAGTAAGTAAGTTCTAGTAGATAGGTGATGCCCCAGGAGTCACAAGTTTAGTATTCAATGCAATATCTGATTTCTTCAGATTTCTATTCATATCAATGTTTAATTTTCCTTTTAATGGTGCTGCAATTATTTTTTTCGGAATTGGTTATATATTAAAGAACAGGATGCATTAAGCATAGTAAAATTACCTTTGAAATAGTATTTAAATAGAGAATTAATGATTGGATAAATATCTTTTATGCAAATTAGTTCCCAATGTTTTATATTTAAATAAATATTATGTATTCTTTGTTAACAACTTACACAATCACTCTTATATTGGTGAAATAATTGCAATGTTTTAATCTAATCTACTTGTATAATCTAAATTAATATAGCTATTTACATAGATTTCAAAATTTTGATGAAATATATGTTTTTAAGTGACATAGAATTACTTACATGGTACATGAAGAGTAGGTAATCTCTTCAATCTCTTTCAATCTTTTATTTGATAAAACGTCATCATTAATAAAATGTTCCGGAAATACTCTGGAATTTCATATTTCCCGTCAATTTAATTCATTCCATAAGCATATGCACGCATTTATTAGAATTAGGAAAATCAAAAAATGTCATTTTTTCCGTTCGAGAACAGTTTTGCACAGCATATTTCAGATGTGATAAAGGTATTTTTGTATTAAATAGGATTTAAGTTTATATAGTATACACAAAGAATATAAAAAAGAATTGGGGTATTAAACTGTTATTAAATTTAACAAAACGCAGTGGATACAAAATTCAAACAAACAAGTTTCAAATTAATAAACAACGTATGTTATGAAGTTTGTGAACTTTTGTTTCATTCTACCAACTGAAAATGTTAATCAGTATTAACTCGCAAGTTTTAGGTTACGATGGTTTCGACAATCGATTACTTGAAGTTCGGCTTAATTCTATATTTGGTCAAATAAAGTAATAATCTTCCGTACTTTTTCTTTTATCGTTTTAATTCGCGGTTTTTAAGAATTTGATATAAATATTGTCTTAAAATCTATACATAATACATTGAGTGACAAAAAGTAATGGGTTGTCGGCACGCCTATGGAATTTATCGTTAAACGCATATGGAGCGGCAAATGTCATATTAGTATAGAGTGGCACACGTCAATCATTCTGGATCACTGTGTATTCTTCTTCTTCTTCTACTCGTTAATCCTTATGCCTTTCAGCGGCGGATTATTTTTGGATCTTACGACGATTTAATCCATTCTTTCCATCGTGTCCGGTCTGTACTCATTCTTCTCATTTCTGCTATGGTCTTCCCTCGCTTTCGTCCTAATTCGTTGATTCTGTCAATCCATTTTTTCCTTGGTCTTCCCTTTTTTCTTCTCCCGTTATTTTTGGCTTCTATTATTTTTTTTGTCAAACTCTTTTGATCCATTCTAATTATGTGGCCGTACCAATTCAGTTGACATTTTTCAATTCGTTTTAGTATATCTTCTTGATTTATCATATTCCTTATCTGTTCGTTTTCTATTCTGTCCATTTTTGTTTTCCCCACGATCTTTCTCAAAAATTTCATTTCCATAGCTGTTATTTTGCTTTCGTATTTTTTGCTGTATTGTCCAGGACTCACTTGCGTACATTATTATGGGGGCTACTACTGCATTGTATACTATCTCTTTGATCTTGAGTTCTATTTCTTTTTTCCAAAGATGGTTTGATTCAGAGCGTAGTATATGTTTGTGGCTTTCCGTCCTCCTTTTGCTATGTCTAGATCAATTTTTCCATCCTTCAATATAATAGTACCTAAATATTCGTATGCGTCGACAATTTCTTCTTGTTTGTCGTTTATTTTAATTATTAGATTGCTGGCTGGCTCTTTATTATTTATCACCATTAGTTTGCCTTTTTCTACGTTTATTTCCATCTTCATCTTTTCTATTTCTTCTGTCCATATTTTTGTTAATTTTTCCATTTTCACATAACTGTCAGCTATTAGTGCCAGATCATCGGCGTACAGTAATGCGTCCACAGCTACAGGTTCCAGTCTGTTATATCCTAACAGTGTCTTCACAGTTTCGGTGCGTTCCCTCGTATTTTGCAGGATTCTGTCCATTACTATAATAAATATTAATGGACTTAAGCTGTCTCCTTGTTTTATTCCCACTTGCATTTCAAAATCTGCTGATCTTTTTCCATTCACTTGTACTATCCCCCTAATCTGACAATATAGACTATTGATTATTTGGCGCATTTTTCTTGGAACCTCTAGTTTCTCTAGACAGATATCTATACTCCCTCTATCTACTGTATCGAAGGCTGCTCGCAAGTCTATGAAATTGAAGTAGATTTCCTCCCCTGTCTCAATTTTACGTTCAATGATATTTTTAATTATGTGGATATTATCGTTCGTTTGTTTCCCTTTTCTATAGGCTGCTTGTTCTTCTCCCAGTTTGTCTCCTACTAAATGTGTAAGTCGTTGCGCTATTATTTTGGTATAGACCTTAAAACATACTGTCGATAGGCATATTGCCCTATAGTTTTCGCACTGACTTTGATCGCCTTTCTTATATATGGGAGTGATGAGGTTATTTTCCCAATCCGCAGGAATTGTGTTCGTTCGCCATGCCTTACAAAATATGTCAAGGATCCACTCCTTTCCCACCTGTCCGAGCCATTTTACCATTTCCGGTTCTATATTATCCGCACCGCAGGCTTTTCCTGTTTTTATTCCTTTTAGGGCTTTCTCTGCCTCTTCCATATCTATCTCTTCAAGTTCTTCATTATATTCATTTCGTGTTCCTGATTCTGGCAATAAATCTGTATGATCTCCTGCATCTGTGAATTTTTCGTGAAGAATTCTTTCCATATTTCAAGTATATCTTCTGTTCTTGTTTTTAGTTCATTCGCGGTATTCCTAATTGGTTTTATTCCTTTCTTTTTCTTTCCATTCATTGATCTTATTAGGTTCCAAAATTTCCTATTATTTGTTTTATATTCCTCATTAATATCATTTCCAAAATCTTCCCAGCTTTTCTTTTTCGCTTCTTTGATTCTCTTCTTAACTTCGTTTCTTATTTTAACATATTGTTCTTTGTATTGCTGTTCCTTTGTTAAAACATATTTTCTCCACGCATCTTTTTCTTTTTGCTTCCTTTTGTATTTCCTTAGTCCACCAATTTGTTCTTTTCTGTTCTTTCCTGTATCTGATTTGACCACATACTTCTAGTGCAGAATTATAAATAATTTCCTTGAAAATTCTCCACGTCTCTTCTAGTGTCATTTCTTCCCGGCAATGTCTCTTTAGTAAATCATTCGTTTTCTGTTGGTATTCTGCTCTTTTCTTCTCGTTTCTTAATTTGCTGATTGCTATTTTATGATACTCAGCTATTTGTTGTTCTGTGTTAATTTGTTCTTGGAGTTCTGCCGTTAGCAATCTGTGTTGAGATCCCATTTCAGCCTCTTTTTGTGTCTTTATGTTTCCTATATTAATTTTCATACTTTGGGTATAGACTATGTAGTCTATTATACTCTTCGCGTTTCTCTCTTCCGCGACAAAGGTGTATCTCTCTTCCAGTGGTTGCTCCCAGAAACCGTTCCCTATTAGGAGATCATTACGTATACAAAAATCAATCATTTTCCAACCATTTCCGTTTAACGTTTCTTCTCCATATGATCCCAAGCAGCCCAGTCCCTTATTTGTATCATTACCCACTCTACCATTCCAGTCCCCCATTAATATTACTTTTGAGTTTGTCTCTCTTATTTCATCCAGCAGTTCCTGCAGTTTTTCATAGAACTCCTCCGTTGTACTTCCATCTGTTCCTTCTACTGGTGCATACATCTGTATGATGTCAACCGATTCCTTCTCCAATTCTATTCTCAAGCGCATCAACCTTGATGAGAGTGATTGATGTATAGTTACTCTTCTATCCAGTTCCTTTGTTAACAATATCCCTACTCCCTCTTTTTTCCTTTGATCCGGCCTCACTCCTGAATAGTACAGAAAATATTGACTTCCTACCCCTATTCTTCCTGCTCCGGCTTTCTTTGTTTCACTTATTCCCAGTATTTGAATTTGGTACTTGTTCATTTCTTCTGCTAGTTCGCATTCTTTTCCCGTTAGGGAAGTTATGTTCCACGTTCCAACGCGTATCTTTCCATTTTCCGTGTTCATAGCTGTGGTCGTCATCGTGTTAGCATTCCTCTCTGTCTCTACCTTGTTGTTCCTATTTCCCATCCTCACATCCATGTATTCTCGTGTTCGAGTTTGTTCTGTATCCGCTCTCATTGCCAGGTACGTCCTCTCTATTCCCTGCTCGTCCACGCCTTCTAGTTTTTGATCTTTGTATCTGTATCAACTTATCCTGCTCTCTATCCCATCTCCATTCCTCATTCCCGATATACAACTTCCTGAACCCAACTTTTGTTTGTTTTCCGTTTTCCCTCTCAGTTTTAGTTCTAAATCTAATTTGTTCTTGTATCTTCCTGTCCCGCTTAGATAGATCATCGTTAATAAAAATCCTTCCTCCTATTTTTGTTCTTAATTTCTTTTTGTTTTTCATTATCTCCACCTTATCCTCTGTCCTGTCTAATTGCACTAGACAGGTTTTTTCACCTAATTTTATGACCTGTTTTATCTGTAACTCTTTATCTATGAAATTTTCCATTGCGTTTTTTAGTTGTTCCCTATCTTCTGTATCTATTTTTCGACCCTGAATCACTACATTTTTCCGTTTTTTCTCATTCTCTACTCGTTCCAATCTGTCTTCCATATCGATCACTACCCCCTTAATTAATTTATTTTGCCTTTTGAGTTCCGCATTTTCTTTTCTTAACTCTGACATTTCTTTTCTATATTATCTTTATTCCTCCCGCATCTCTTTTATTTCTATTGATAAATTGTTCATCTTAGCTCCCATTTCCTCAATCATCTTCATCATTACACCAATGTTTTCTTCCAGCTTTTCCTGGGACTTCATAGGCGATCTTATTATTTTTTTACTTTTCTTGAAAATATTTTCTCTGTTCTCTTCATCCTCTCCTCTTTTTCCTTTTCTCTTCCTATCTTCCGAGCTGTATTCATCCGTATCCATGATATATACAATTTCCTACTCCGCCCCTGTTCTCTACGGATATGTATTTTCTGTTTTCTTTTCTTATCACCGCGCAAAAAGCCGAGCCCCGGTCGACCCGTCGGAAGTCTGGCTTTTATCAATGATATTGGGTTAGACTGTTTAATTTTACCTGTTATTTTGTTTTCTAGATAACCACTTTCACTTTGTTTTTATATTTATTACTGTGTTACCAATTAAAGATCACGAACCTCCAAGAACCTTGGGTATAAGCTCGGAGCAGACCGACAACACACACACCGTCAAACACTCCAGGACCGGACTTCACCGGACTAATACATGTATATATATATATTATCTTACATCAGAGTCCTCCTAGTGTCATAGTGGAAGCAGTTGCCGTTGATGAATATAATTGGAGGTGATCTGCAAATACATGGAATTTGAAACAATTGTACTCTCGGTATGTAAAACTAAAGTTTAGACATTTGTCTGCACTCTTTGAAAAAGAAACGAACGAAATAGATTTATTAAGAAAAGTTGTATAATTTGCGCCATGGAGAGCGGTTGTCGAATTTCGAAGGAAAATTCCGACTCTTACCCCAATTTACAAACTCTTACATTCCAACTTTCACTCTTTGAAAAAGAAAAATGAACAATAACATGAAAAAATTTTCTTAAGAAAACTCGTTTAGTTTGGGGTGTGGAAAGTGGCTGTCCAATTTCGCAAAGAGAATTCCCACTTTTACCCCCATTCTCAAACTATTACATTCTTACTTTCAGCATTCCATGAAAGAAAAGACGAACAATGATACAAAAAAAATATTAAGAAAAGTTTGCGGTATGAAAGGCGGCTTTCTAATTTCCAAGGAGGATTCCGACTTTCTCCTCCATTTACAAACTTCTACATTCTTACTTTCAACACACAAAAATAAAACAAAGAACGGTACAAGAAACTTTTCTTAAGAAAGGTGGTTTAGTTTGCGGTGTGGAAGGCGGCTGTCGAATATCGAAGGAAGATTCCGACTTTTACTTCCATTTATGAACTCTTACGTTCTTACATTCGTCACTCCTTGAAAACGAAAAAACGAACAATGATACAACAAAATTTCCTTAAGAGAAATAAGTTAGTTTGGGGCATGAAAAGCGGCTGTCGAATATAGAAGTAAAATTCCGACTTCTCCTACATTTATAAATTCTTATATTTTTCCTTCTTTCATAAAACAATTTTATTTTTTCGAATTTTGAAGGAAGATTACGATTTTTACTCCAATTTACAAACCTCTACATTCTTACATTCAACACTCCTAGAAAAGAAGAAACGAACATGATACGAAAAGAAAAAAGTAAAGTCGATTAGTATGCGGTGCGGAAGGTGGCTATGGAATTTCGATGGAGAATTTCGACTTTTCCCCCATTTCAAAACTGTTATATTCTTCACTTTCACATTCCTTAAAAAAAAGAGGAATGATACGAAAAAATTTATTAAGAAAAGTAGTTTAGTTTGCGGTGTGGAAGGCGCCTCTCGAACTTCGGTGGAAAATTCTGACTTTTACCCCTATTAACATACTCTTACATTCTTCCTTTCAGCACTGCTTGACAAAGAAAACGAAGTATGATACGAAAAAAAAATTATTAAGAAAAATCGGTTAGCTTGCGGTATTAAACGCGGCTGCCGAATTTTGAATGAAAATTCCGATTTTTACCCCAATTTACAAACTCTTACGTTCTTACATTCAGCACTCCTTGAAAAAGAAAACGAACAATGATACGAAAACATTTTATTAAGAAAAGTCGTTTTGTTTGCGGTGTCGAAACTGGCTGTCGAATTTCGAAAGAAAATTAGGATTTTTCCCGCATTTACAAACTTACATTCTTCCCTTCAGCATTCCTTAAAAAAGAAGAATCGTACGAAAAATTTTTATCAGAGAAAGTCGGCTAGTTTGCGGTGTGAAAGGCGGTTGTTGAATTTCGAAGGAAGATTCCGACTTTTACCCCTATTTTCAAACTCTTACATTCTTAGATGCAGCATTCCTTGAGAAAAACAACTAACAATGATACGAAAAAATGTTATAAAGAAAAGGCGTTCAGCTTACGGTGTCGAAAGCGGCTGTAGAATTTCGAAAGAAAATTATGACCTTTCCCCATTTACAAACTCTTATATTGTTCCTTTCAGTATTTCTTGAAAAAAAAAAAGAAGAATCAGATCAAAAAGAGTCGGTAGGTTTGCGGTGTGGAAGGCGGTTGTCGAATTTCGAAGGAAGAGTCCGACTTTTATCTCTGTTTACAAACTCCAACGTTCTTACACTCAACAATCTTTGAAGAAGAAATGAACAAGGACACGAAATAAATTTATTAAGAAAAGATATTTAGTTTGTATGGAAAGTGGCTGTCGAATTTCGAAGGAAAACTCAGACTTTTATCTCCATTTACAAACTCTTACGTTCTCACATTCGGCACAAATTGAGAAAGAAAGACGAACAATGATACAAAAAATGTTTATCAACAAAAGTCGTTTACACTGCCTGTCGAGTTTCGAAGGAAATTTCCGACTTGTATACCACTATTAGCAAACTTTTACATTTTTGTATTCGGTATTTTCCTTCGAAATTCGGCAGGCGCCTTCCACACCGCAAACAAAACGACTTTGGTTAGTACTTTTTTTGTATCATTGTTCGTTTTTTTATGGAGTGCTGAGGGACAAGAATGCAAGAGTTTGTAAATGGGCTACAAGTCGGAATGTTCCTTAGAAATTCCACAGCTGTCCATATTGCAAGTTAACGACTTTTCTTAATAAAACGTTTTCGTATGGTTTCTCGTTTTCTTTTGAAGGGGTGGTGGAGGTAAGAATGCAATTTTGTAAATTAAAGCTTAAAGACGGAATTTCTCTTCGAAATTCGACAGCCGCCTTCCACACCGCAAACTACACGATTTTTCTTAATAAATTTTTCGCAACATTGCTCTTTTCTTTATGAAGGAAGGCTGTATGTAAGAACTTAAGAATTTGTAAATAGAGGTAAAATTCGGAATTTTCCTTTGAAATTCGACAGCCGCCTTCCGCACGCCAAACTAAACGACTTTTCTTAATAAAACTTTTTGTATCCTTGTCTTTTAAGAAGTGCTGGTAATAAAAGTGTAATTTTGTAAATGGGGCTAAAAGTCGGAATTTTCCTTCGAAATTCAACAACCGACTCCACACCGCAAACTTACTGACTTTTCTTAATACATTTTTATCGCATTATTCTTTGTTTTGTTTGTCAATGAAAGAATGTAGGAGTCTGTAAATAGGGGAAAAGTCGGTATTTTCCTTCAAAATTCTACCCCCAGTTACACACTCTGAAATTCTTGCCTTCGGCACCCTGAAGAAAAAGGAACAGCGACAGGAAAAAAATGTATTAATAAAAATTGTTTAGTTTGCACTATGGAAACCGTCTGTCGAATTTCGAGAGAAAATTCCCACTGCTGCCCCATGTACATACTAACAATGACAGATTCTTGTCTTCAGCACCCTGAAGAAAAACCAACAGCGATACAAAAAAGAATATTAGTAGGATTCTTTAATTTGCGCTATGGAAACTGTCTGTCGAATTTCGAGAAAAAATTCCGACTTCCTCCAGAATATATGTATATACTGTTACCCCCAAAACCGCGTTACTACTATCTCTCCGAGATAGCAATAACTGAGGGGAACAATTGGCTAGAGTGCCTGAGACGACAAGAACAAAACAAGAAGCGGTACATATGCTTGTCGCAACAGGCTAGCCAACGCCGTGCTCAGCTCAGTGGGAGGTCGTGTCGGTTCTTTTTCAATATCTAAATAACGGTCGTTGAATACAAAAGGTCTTGTCAGGGAAAAAGATAATATGGGCGCCAACCATGAAATTTGGTCAAGGGTCATACGAACTTACCAGATCTATTTTCATGGTTAAATAATCGGTACCTGTATAAAGATCGAAAACTGTTTGACGTCCGAAGTGACCAAGATCAGCTGGTAACTGCACGTTGATTCTATATGTTCAAAAGCTGTTATGGAAAACAATAAAAATGCTACATGAAAACTACACACGACTATTCAAAACTTGTGTATTTAGCCTTTCGTTAGATTTCGTTAAAAACATTGAGAAAACTACATAAAATTTGAGATTAAATCAACTAAATAATGCAAACAGTGCGGTAACCGTAAGTCAATCTAAAACGTTTTAGCTAAACCTTCACAATATAGAATACAAAAATACGCGAGATTGATTGTTACTGTAAGTTATGCAAAAGGCGATACAGGTCGGGTATGAATTTCTATATATATTTGAATATCAATGAATTTAAGAAGTAATACGGCAATCTAGAAAATGATGATTTTACCAGCTTGAATAATAATAACGTTAAATTTAGCGGAAAAGAATAATGCGAAATATGAACTATTGAAAATAAAAAGAACGGTATACAACATATAGAATAAAATTGCTTAGCTGTTAAGTGTCATGGCTTCCGGGTGATGTCATCGCATGGAGGTCTAATAGTTGTGTGTCTCGAGTGTTGAAAAAGGCGGTCGTTCGGAATTATCCGATGGGTTAGATGTTCAATTTTCCTTCGTTAACAAACCTTGATAGTGAGGTAAAGATAGAATGTGGTTCCATTAGGTACGACGTGGGTGGTTGGTTCGATCTCGGGTTTCTTTTCCTCCGTGAACGGGAGATGTACTGTAATAATACCTTAGAGGCTACGCTGATGAATCCCCTAGTACAGAGTAATTACTATTTTCCACGAAAATACGATAAACGCTACGCGCACTTAAATTTTATCAGCCATAAGCTTCTCCGATATCGTCACCGAACCGTTCAAGTCGACCGCTTGATACCTTCTTTTTCTTTCCAAAACTTAGATACTTAGATACCCCAGGCACATACTCTGAGATTCTTGCCGGCGGCACCCTGAAGAAAAACCACCAGCGATAGGAACAAAATTCATTAATAGAAACTGTATAGCTTGCGCTACGGAAACCGTCTGTCGAATTTCGAGCGAAGATTCCGACATCTACCCGTATGTACAAACTATGATATTATCACCTTCAAGACCCTGAAAAGAGAACTAACAACTATTCGAAAAGAATTCATTTACCAAATTGTTTAGTTTGCGTCATGGAAAGCGACCGTCGAATTTCGAGCAGAAATTTCGACTTCTACGCCGCTGTACATACTCTGAAAATCTTGTCCTCAGCACTCTGAAGAAGAAACGAACAGCGATCAGAAAAAATTTTAATAATAAATATTGTTTAGCTTGCACGGTGGAAATCGTCTGTCGAGTTTCGAGCGAGGGCTCCAACTTCCACCCTATATTTATATTCTGAGATTCTTCCCGTTAGCACCCTGAAGAAAAAACGAACAGCGATACGAAAAGGATTTTTTAATAAAAATTGTATAGCGTGCGCTTTATAACACCTCTCTCGAGTTTCGAGCGGAGATTCCAGCGTCTACACCCATGCGCGTACCTTGAAGTTCTTGCTGGCAGCACTGTGAACAGGAAACTAACAACTCGAATAAAATTTATTAACCAAATTGTTCTGTTTGGTCTATGGAAAACTCGTGTCGAATTTCGAGCTAAGATTCCGACTAAGATACCGCCATATATATTCTCTGGACTTCTTGCCATCAGTACTCTGAACTGAAAACTAACAACCATTCGAGTAGTATCTATTAAGCAAAATTGTCTACATCGCTCTATGGAAAGAGCTTGTCGAATTTCCAGCGGAGACTACGACTTCTACCCTCATGTCCATACTCTGAAATTCCTGCCTTCAGGATTGTGAAGAGCAAACTAACAACGACAAGAACAAAGTTCAGCAATCAAAATTGTTTAGTTTGCACTATGGAAAGCCCCCGTCGAATTTCAATCGAGCATTCCGACTTCTACCCCCATGTTCATACTCTGAAATTCCCGCCTTCACCACTGTGAAGAGAAAACTAACGACGACTTGAAAAAAATTATTAATCAGAACTGTTTAGTTTTCGCCTTGGAAGGCGTTCGCCGAAGTCCGAGCTAGAATTCTGCCTTCTACCCCCATGTACATACTCTGAAATTCCTGCCATAAGTACTGTGAAGAGAAAACTAACAACGATTCGTAAAGAATTTATTAACCAAATTGTTTACTTTGCTCCATGGAAAGCGCCGGTGGAATTTCGAGCTGAGATTGAGACTGCTGCCCCAGGTACATACTCTAAAAGTCTTGCCTTCAGCACTCTGAGAAGAAAGCTAACAACGAATCGCAAAGATTTTATTAATTAAATTCGTTTTTCGATCGGGAAAACACCTGTCGAATTTCGAGCGAGAATTCCGAATCCTACCCCCTGTACATACTCTGACATTTTTGCCTTCAGTATTGTGAAAACAAAACTAACAATTATTCGAAAAGAATTTGTCAATCAAAATGATTTGCGCTATGGAAAGAGCCCGTCGAATTTCGAACGAAGATTCCGACTTGTATCTTTATGGATGTGGTCTGATATCCCTGTCCCCAGTACTGTGAAGAGAAAACTAACAACGATTCGAAAAGCATTTATTATTCAAAATTGTTTAGTTAGTTCTATGGAAGGCGCCTGTAGAACTCCGAGCGAAGATTTTGACTTCTACCCCCACGTGCGTACTATGAAATTCTTGCCTCAGCACTCTGAACAAAAAACTAACAACCACTCGAAAAGAATTTATTAATCAAAATTGTATAGTTTTTGCAATGAAAAGCGCCCGTCGAATTTTGAGCGGAAATTACGACTTCTACCCTCTGTACATACTCTATAATTCTTGCCACAGTACTCTGAAGAGAAAACAACGACTCGAAAAAGGTTAGCAAAACTGTATAGTTTGCACTATGGAAAGTGCAGGTCGAATTCTGAGCGATAATTCCGACTTCTACCACCATCTCCATAATCTAGAAATACTGCCTTCAGCACTGTGAAGCGAAAACTAACAACGACTTGGACAAAATTTATTATTGAAAATTGTTGGTTTACGCTATGGCAGGCGGCCGCCGAATTCCGAGCTAGAATTCTGACTTCAACCCCCATATACACACTATGAAATTCTAGCTTTCAGCATTCTGAAAAGAAAACGAAACAACGATCCGAAAAGAATTTATTAATCAAATTATTTAGTTTGCGCCATGGAAAGCGCCCGGCGAATTACGAGCGAAAATTCAGACTTCTGATCCCAAGTAGATACTCCTGCTTTTAGTACTGAGAAGAGCAAACTAACAACGACTCGAACAAAAAATTATTACACAAAATTGTTTACCTTTCGCGATGGAAGGAGCCTGTCGAATTTTAAGCTAAGATACCGACTCTTACCCCCATGTACTGTTACCCCCAAAACTACGTTACTACTATCTCTCCGAGGTAGCAATAACTGAGGGGAACAATTGGCTAGAGTGCACAAGACGACAAGAACAAAACAAGAAGCGGTACATACGGTTGTCGCAACAGGCTAGCCAATGCCGTGCTCAGCTCAGTGGAAGGTCGTGTCGGTTCTTTTTCTAGCTTTAAATAACTCTCGTTGAATACAACAGGTCTTGTCAGAGAAAAAGATAGTATGGGCGCCAACCATGAAATTTGGGTCAAAGGTCATAAGAACTTACCAGATATATTTTCATGGTCAAATAATCGGTACCTTTATATCGATCGAAGAACTGTCTGACGTCAGCAGCGACAAAAATCAGCTGGAAAATGCACGTTGATTCTATATGCTTAGATTCTGTTACGAATACAATAAAATTCTACTTGAAAAACTAGACCCGGTTATTCAAGAGCTTGTGTATTTAGCCTTTAGTTAGAATTCATTAAAAACATTGAAAAACCACATAAAATTTGAGATAAAATTAGCTAAATAATGCGAACAGTGCGGTAACCGTAAGTCAACATAAAACGTTTTATCTAAACTTTCACAATATAAACTACAAAATGCGTGATGTTAATTGTTACTGTGAGTTATGCAAAATACGATACAGGTCTAGTAGGAATTTCGATATATATATATGAATATCAATGAATTTAATAAGAAGATACGGCCATCTAGATAATAATGATTTTACAAGCTAGTGAATATTAACGTTGAATTTAGTTGAAATTATTGATACGATATACGAAATATTTGAAGCAAAGAGAAAGGCTTTAAGACATATAGAATGAATGCTTAGCTGTCATGGCTTCCGGGTGATGTCTTCGCATAAGGTTCTATCCTTTGTCTGCCTCGGATGTTGGAAATGGTCTTTCGGATTTGTCCGACGGATTAGACGATCGGTTTTCCGTCGTTTAATACCTTGATGGGAAGATATAAAGACAATGATGTTCTATTAGGCACGACGAGGTGTAGGAGGGTTCGATCTCGGGTGCTTTTTCCTCCGCGAATGGAAGACGTACTTGAACAATACACTAGAGGATTTGCTGGCGAATTCCCCACAACAGGGTAAATACTTTCTTGATGATAATTCGATAAACGATACATACATTTAAATTTTCTCAGCCATAACCTCTTCCGATCTCGTCACCGGTCTTTTTACCACTCGCTAGCTAATGCCCAATTCCCTCTTTTTCTTGTTACTACGCCGAAGATAAGATTCGCTTCGCGTTCTCGTGATTGGACGAATTCGAAAAACTCAAGGGGAACCAACACGCGGCGATATGATGGGTTCAACGGGAATATCGTTAAGCGATATTAGCAAATAACTATTGTCCGAAAGGAGTAAAATTTGAGCCTACATTTCTAACAAGTTAAATGAAATACGGAACTGAACTAAGTGAAATTTGGGCACGTAACAGTACATACACTGAAATTTCTGCCTTCATCACAATGAAGAAGAAACAATTCCTTAATAAAAGTTGTTTAGTCTGTCCTATAGAAAGCGGCTGCAGAATCCCGATCAAAGATTCCGACTCGTACCCCTACCTACATGCCTTGAAATTCTCGCACTGAGCACCTTGTAAAGCGAACCAACAGTGATAATAAAGCAGTTTCTTATTCAAAAGTGTTTAGCTTGCACCGTAGAAAGCCCCTGTAGAATCCCGAACCAAGATTTTGACTTCTACCCCCACCTACATCCTTTGAAGTTTTGCCCTCAGCACTCTGAAGATCCAACGAACAGCGATAGGAAAAAAATCGTGGTTAAAAATTGTTTAGCTTGGTCGACGGAACACGTACGTTCAATTTTTAGCGAAGATTCTGACTCTTACCCACATGTACATACGCTGAAATTCTTGCCGTCAGCACTTTTTAGGGACAACGAACAGTGATACGAAAAGAATCTGTTATTCGAAACTGCTTAGTTTGCACCGCGAAAAGCGTGTATCAAATCCCGCATCAAAATTTCAACTGCCATCCCCACTTACATGATCTGAAATCCTCGCCCCGAGCACCCTGTAAAGAGATACCAAAAGAATCTATTACTCAAAATTGTTTCCTTGCACCGTGGAAAGTGTCTGTCTAATTCCGAACGATAATTTCGACTCCTACCATTAACTACTAACTCTGAAGTTCTTGTCCTCAGCACCTTAAAAGAAAATGAACTGCGATACGAAAAAGAACTATGGTTAGAAATTATTTAGCTCACCCTACGGAAAGTTCGTGTCCAATTTCTAGCGAAGATTTCGACTGCTACGGCCATGTAGATTCTCTAAAATTCTCGCCCTGAGCACTCTGTAAAGAGAACGAACAGTGATAGTAAAGGAGTCTATTATTCAAGATTATTTAGCTGGTACCGTAGAACGCGCCTATAGAATACGAACGAAGATTGCGAATACTACCCCCACCTACATACTCTGAAATTCTTGCCCTGAGCACCCTGTAAAGAGAACGAAGAATTTATTATTCAATATTGTTTAGTTTGCACCGTCCAAACAATTTTGATTAACAGATTCTTTTCGTATCACCGTTCGTTTTCTTTACAGTGTGCTCAGGGCGAGAATTTCAGAGTATGTAGGTAGAGACAGGAATGGAAATATTGGTTCGTGATCGAAATCTAACGCCTACGTCTTACGGTTACACCACAAATCACACACAAGTAGATGTTCCACTTTATTGCCAAGGTCAGGACAGCTTCAGTAACACTAATTTCTCGTGCTTTACAGCGCTGATTTTAAGTGGTAGTGGTAGTTATCCAGTCAATACAGTAGCGAAATAGACAAGCAACAACGCAACATCCAGAACTAAAGACGAGTCATCACTCGCATTGGTAAATGCGCAAGAAAATCCTATTTTGGTAAACTTATGATCATACCTAATGTATTTCTATCATAGTTGTATAGTTTGCGTATTTGGTAGGAGTACTTGATTTAGTGAATTTGATTTTTTTTTGTTTTGATTTCGATGTATTTTATTAGTTTGTACTTCGTTGAAATTGCAATGTAAGCAGTTGCTTTAGTGTTATTCATCATAATGGATAAGTTGTGATTTTATTATTTATATTTGATATTAATGACCCAATTTTTTAGGAAAGTAGTCGGTGACAAATAGCTTCGTATTGTATATTGTGTAGGAAATACAATAATGGGACCAAATTCGGGCTACCAAACCCAATACATATACATCTACTTGACCTTTTCTAAATTAGTTCCCAAAGAAAAAATTTACAATGCAGTAAGAGTATGTACCACAAAGAAAGTGTAGTGTTCGAAATGAAGGTAAATTAAGTTAACTAGTTGAAAGTATCTACTAACAAATTTCAAATTGCAGGTGATATTAATATCAATTCTGAATCATCAACATCATTGTGTAGAGCATTATAGATAATTTGACTATACCTATTGTTCTTAGAAATGTTTGTATGTTCAATTTGTAGGGCATGTACTACCTCTTGACATGGACCTTGAGACACCTAGTACCTCACAATTTGTACGTATGTTCCGGGTAATTCAGTTAAAAATAATAATTTTTATTTAAAATAGTAAAAGACATTAATTCTATTTTAAATAATAAAGTAAGAGAATCAAAAGAAGAAAATATCAAATTCCAGAAACCTGCTGCAATAAGGTTAAACCAATTAAAGAAAAGGCGACTTTAAATTATTCTGCACAAAGCTACATTTTTTATTTTTATTGCTTATGTTTTTATCTCATTAATATTTTAATTAAACAAATTACTTGTATTTCGAGCTGTATTTCCTATGCCCTATTACTCACTTATTAGTTTGTGACTCGGTTCTACATGTGGCAATATAATTTTTTCCACTTACTTTATAAAACTATAAATTATTTATTCTCTCCTGGAAAATTGATCAATCTCAAAGTGTTAATACAAAGAGGATATACATAATAGATCTTATCTTTATTAGAACTTACAGCAACACAAGAGAGAATAAATAATTTGTAGTTTTTAAAGTGAGCTGTTGTACCTAAAAATTTACTTTGCTCATATAATTGCCCAATCGGCAACTATAAATATTACAATGTATTGTTGGTTGTCCACATACTTATTAGTTGCAAGAGTTTTTCATATATACTGCTATATTATTGGTTATATATACGAGATATTCCCCTTACGTCTGCCGGTTGTCTTCGTCTGACTGCAAGATTGACATAGGTATCTCGATTGTATTGAGTTAGACCGTTAGATCTACTTCATTCGATGTCTTCTAATTGACTGATAGCAGCGTTCCCGACTATAATCGGAGAATTGTTGAACCACTTTAGTCTGCCAAATGTATTTCACATTTTCTTCATTAATGGCTGCCATTTGCCCATAAAGATTGTAAATTTGTATTATCTGTAGTTTAATGTACGATAAAATAATGAGATAGCGATAGTAGCGTATAGAAGCAATTTGAAACCATATGGACCCAACTGTTTGTTGAAAAGATTGCATTCCGAAACCATGTTTTGCGTAATTATTGCAATAAAATCAGTGATATTACAAAACGCCAAGAAGGGATTTGAAAAATATTTGACGTAATAAAAAACTTTCATTTATACAAAGTATTAATGGTGTAGCAAATTTATCGGCGAGTTACTATATGATGTAGATAACAATTTGACGGAATCGTACAATTCATATCAGGGTAGATGTTATAGTGCTGCACTCACAAGGGGAACGTCAAGGTTGTGAATAACGGATTTTGATGAATCTCGAATATGTTATAGAGGGACCTCCCCGAGTACCTGGCTACCAGCTTTTGTAGCTATTCGCTCTACTTCTCGAGAAAATTGCAATTACAATCCGAAGGATATGTTAATTTATTCTGCCGCTTAGAAAACTCTTTGAAAGAAAGAAATTGATAGCATAATAGTGAACAACCAGAAATTAAAGCAATTAAACATTTATCACAATTAATATCAGCAAAAATCCGTTTGGCAATAAAACTGCTAACATAAGCCACTGATAAAATTTTATATTGCCAAAAGAAACAGCTTCATGTATTTCCTCGGCAATATGATCTATGTAAGGGTTTCATTGTCATTTACCACTTATTCGGCGATTCTATATGTTTTGCCATATTATAAATTAATAACTTTAATGGAGTGCATCCATTCAATTTGTGATGGTAGTTTCCAACCAGTCTGCCTTTTGCCGCACACGTAATTCCACATCTAGACTTTGGAAATGGCTGTGTTCCAAAGTCCGCATGTTCGTAACTTCGGGTGACGCAGCAGCAGAGTCGCTTCCCGTCTGGTGGTACTCGGACACTGCCGTTAAAGCTGTCGAACAGCTCGTCGATACCAGAGATGAAAGCAGCAGCAAAGAGAATTATAGATAATAGTATTATTCATAAGTAGTCATTCTGACAATTTTATTGATCGACGTGTAAAAAATAGGAGTATAGGAGAACATATATGTAGCACTGAAAGTACTGCTAATAATAACAAGTGACTGCTTACCTCTCTGGATCTTCCTTCTTGAACAGGTTTAGGTACTGCAGTACAATAGAACTTCTCGCTGGAATCGTATATGGAGGAATCAAAATAGTCCCTGCGCGATGTTAGATTCTGCGTCATTTTGGATTCCAAAATGCAATGCATCGAACCATATTTTTGTCTTAAAAACATATTGCATTATTATTACGCATAACTCCAAAATTGACAATTAAATGGATGAGTGATAGGACCAAAAAAATTATTTTTAGATAGTTTGGTGATTCAATTATATTCATCAACATATTTATTTTCATCTATTGTTGTTGTGTAAACTTTACATAATCTACAATTTTGATTATCTTTAAATTTTATTATAGACACATAATTTTAGAACTAAGTCTTTCATTTAAAATTATGTATACAAATCAATACGTACCTCTCAAAATTCTTCGCAGTACTTTACTACTGCACATCTTTGCAACCCCCTACAGCTCTTCTCACACAAAGATTTGTCTTTCATTTCGATGATGAAGAACGGTACAAGCCGGTGAAAACGGTGGAAAGTAACGAAATAAGAAAACTAAAAAACGTACACTGATCCAGCGCCAACGTATTAATAGCAGTTATTACGATTGTCTACGATTGTGGTCGATTATTAGCGAATCCCTGCAATTATCGCGCCACCTGCCAATCCTTGAATTCATACTGACAAAGAAGGAGCATACTGTCTTTTTAATTAGATAAACAAAGATAACTATGGCGGATAACTTTTCGTA
The DNA here is from genome assembly GCA_038088585.1 of Chrysina gloriosa. Lineage (NCBI taxonomy): Eukaryota > Metazoa > Arthropoda > Insecta > Coleoptera > Scarabaeidae > Chrysina > Chrysina gloriosa. The sequence goes on along the minus strand of CM076088.1, from coordinate 43,999,898 downwards.
TTTACTTTGAGATCTGTACCCATACTTGACTCCAAGGTCAACATCTCACTCACGAGCCGAAGCCTTGCGGCCCGAATGGCTCATGTCATTCATGTTGAACGGCTACTCACTGGCCGCCCCGACGATGTGAATTAAAAAGAGTGTGATGTTGAAGGTCACGGCTCAGATGGCGGGTCGGAGATCTTGATTTTGATTAAGATTATTCATCGTCGTGATTTATGACATCTTGCAAAACATCTCCGATGCGCCGGACCCTGGTACGGGGCGGCGGTCGATCAGGATCCATCATCGCCATTTTCTTGACTAGCCGATGCTCTGAATCCTCAACTCGTCTCCATGAGGACACGGCCAAGGTACGCAGATGGTCGTTTAAGGCGGGAATTTTCTGGTCGGCTTTTAATCTATCGCGTCTCATGGGGCGTCGATCAGGATTCTCGGAGTTTTGTTTTGTAAGGCTGCAAAGATGGCGATGTGGGTAGGAGCAGCCGCCGTCCAAACCAGCGCTGCGTTGGTAATTATTGGTCTCAGGATCCTGCAATGCCGGTCTTCTTCACTCTCAGGGATAATTTCCCTCTCCAGCAAACCAGGGGGAAAAGGGTGTTTCTAGCTCGTAAGAATCTTGCACTCACCGCCTGCACGTGTGGACGCCATGTGAATTTTGCGTCCAACGTTAAGCCCAGATGTTTCACCATTGGGCTCCAGGGAATCCTGACTCCGCCCACTGAGATGGTATCGTAGGCGAGGCGAGGGCGTTTTGTAAATCTAATGGCCACGGGTTTGTCATTGTTCAGGACTAATTTCCACCTGGAAACCCAATCCTCGCGCTGATCGGTAGCGATTTGCAGGCGGCGGCGGCAAATCAGATTCTCCGCAGTAGACGTGGTATAGAATGCAGTATCGTCTGCATACACTGCTAGCTCCGTCCCCGGTGTCCTGGGAATATCGTATGTGAATAGAGTAAAGAGATCCGGAGCCAGCAGTGAACCCTGCGGAACGCCCGCCGTCATGGTGTATACGGCCGACTTGACGGCTTTTCCCACTCGTACTCTAAAAGTGCGGCCGGAGAGGTACGAATGTATGAGTCTCACCAGTGCTCCGCCAAACTCCAAACGGGCCATCTTGTGAGTGAGGCCGTCATGCCAGACGGGATCGAATGCGTTCGCGAAATCGTAGAACACCGCCCCGGTGGTCTCTTTGCGCTCTAATCCTTCCCGGATGGCGTCGCTGAGTTGCCAAAGTTAATATTCTGTACACAATCCGGCCCAAAATCCGAACTGCTCTTCCGGGAGGGAGCTTATCTCCCATATTTTCTCTCTTAAACGTGAGAGAATGACGCGCTCGACCACCTTGCCTATAGATGAAGGAAGGCTAATGGAGCGATAGTTCTGCGGGAATGAAGGATATTTCTCCGCTTTCGCAGCATAATGACCTCGGCCTCTTTCCAGACGTCAGGAAAGTATCCCTGGCGGAGCACTGCGTTTATGATGGATAGGAGGTACTCCAGTGATCGCTCTAACATCCTTTTGAGAGTTTCGTTGCCAACCGCGTCGGAACCAACGGACTTCTTGGACTTCAGACTCCGGATGATTGTCTTCAGCCCGCTGCCGGACGCTGGGGCCAAAGGCAAACCGGCCTCAACGTCTGGGAGGGCTTCCATGGTAGCTTCAGCTTGCTCATTGAGGGCTTCGTCGTCACCGGGGATGGCCGCCTCCGCGTCGCAGATCGACGCTAGATGCTGCGCGAAGACGGACGCCTTCTCTTTGCTAGTATAAAGCAGTTCCTCTGGTTCATGTAATGGAGGAAAACGGCCCCAGTTTTTGTTTGAAAATTCTTACCACCTTCCAGAGGGAGCCGTTCTCCGTAGCGAGATCAACAACGAAGTCGTCCCAGCGCTGGTTCCGAAGGTCCTCCAGGTTTCGACGTAGCCTATTTTTCAGAGCGTTTACACGAGAAGCATCAGCCGGAAAGAGCGTTCTTTGTGCCAGCCTGCAAGCCCGGCGCTATTCGCGAATCAGTTAACGTATTTCAGGGGTTACTGAAAACTTGTACCGCGGCTTTGTGGTCCAAGTTCTGCCTGCCTGTAATGATGTTGTCGCCGCATGGGTGAATTCCTCAGCGGAGGCCTCGATGCTTGTGGCAGATGCTAAGATCCGCATCGTATTAGAGACTGGACCATCGAGACGGACACCAAAGTAGTCCCAACCGACTCTACCTGAAAGCGCGGGCGGCAGATCCAGGACTTCTGGTCTTTCGATAGCTTGACGAGAACGGGGGCATGGGTTCTCCCCCGCGGAACTTCTTCATACGGACGCACGAATCCGGCGTAAAACTCTGTTCGATTAGGGACTCGCGCACTTCCGAAATGGGCACGCCGCGGAAAACGACGTGTAATAGTTTCTCACTTGGCAGTTGAAAGGTATGAGAAGGGTGTCCGCCATCGATGAGGACGTGTGTTGTTCCTCGGAAGTCTGCTTCGGTGTCGGGGAAGAACCGTACTCCCTCCCCCGTGCTGACGGCCTCGGTAAAATTGAGGTCAGCGCGCTTAATATCGGCGCTGACCTGGACGCACCCTCAAGATGATAGGAAGGACTTTGTCGTTGGAGATGTTCTCGGTGGGTCCCGCCGCGGACTAAACCGCGTCGGAATGGGGGTATCCTCCGTCTGATGTACGGCGGCAGGAACATCCTCAAAAAGAAAAAAGTCCGTTGGCTCCGGAGACGACGTTCTTTTAGGGAGCGTCCGTATCATGACGTTTTTCTTTTTTTTTTTCAATTCTTTTGTATTTTTAATAAAGCTTAGTTCGTATAAGATACAATAAAAGCCAACAAATAAGTATAGATAAAATGTCGGGACCGGTTAGAGGTGGGCTTATTCCCTCGCCCAGTCTAATCACGCAAGACAATTAACACACAAAGCCTAAAAATAGGGGAGAAAGTACTCTTTACTAATTCAGTCTTTTATTTTTAATTCTTTCCTTTTTTATATTCTTTTTAATTTTCTTCTCTTTTATTTTTTTTTAACTTTTCTTTGTTTTTAATTTTTCAACTTTATTTTTTATTTTTCACTTTCTCCAGTAAATATAATTATTTAAACAGTTAGTCGTGTCCGGAAAACAAAAAAGTGCAGGAAAGCTCTGGACGCCCACGTCGAAATATGCTTCCTGAATCCCAGGAATTATCAAAAACCAAAAGGTTATCACTTGAGCGGCGATCATCAATGGATTCGGGCAGCCAGGCGGTCGATCGGCGTGGTCTCCAAGGTGTGCGACAAAGACTCTCTCTCTCGCCAATCCCACTCAGTATGAAAGAGTGGGACACGTAGCTCCGCCCGTTGTGGCAGGAAACGGTAGCGGGGCGCGCAAGTAAATGCCGCCGCTACTGGTCCGACCGTGACGAAGCTCCCGGGTGGCGCCCCGAGAAAAGGTGGATATCTCGTGAACCGTAAATACTACCACCATGGGACACCATACCACAGTTTCGTCGCGTTTTGCCGTCACTTTTTTCTCACCCCCGTGCAAGGCGGCAACCTCGGTCAACGCGGCGGAGGTTACACGTCTATCAGGGGGAAGAACACTTTTTTAATCTTCTTTTTATTTTTTAATTTTCACAGCTATAACTATTTATTACAGCATTAATATCGCGGAAAACAGACACAACCTCACTCGTTCGTGGTACAGACACCCATATTTGACTCGAGAAATATCAGAGAAAGAATTCACAGTAAAAAATTATTTTTGTGAGATAGATGACGACGATAATATTACATTAAGGAGGAGGCTTGGGAGTTCATAGTCAACAGATGGCACCGCTATTGAAAAACGCCACTTATTTGTACGATATAAAACTGGAGAATTAAGCATTCTTTTGAATAAAATCAGTAACAAACCGAAAGTGAAAGGAATGAAATAGGGTATGGTTATATTATCAATCTGAAATATGTCGTATATTCTGAGAAAACATGTTGCAAACAAACAAACAAAATATATTACAACATCTTGCCACGATATCCTGCATGTGAAATTTGTAAGAATATGAACAATTCGGTATGTAAGAATAATTTGTATCCGCAAAGTGAACGTATGACAGCCAGTTGATTTAAGAGTGATCACAATACTAGTAAAAGTGTCGCCATTGTCCGATAGATTGTTTATCACTTTTAGCATAGTAAACGTCTTAAGGCTGGAGTTTACCTAAGATAAATTTCTAATTTTTGTATATTAAGTTGCCTACCAACAAAATGTGACATTACGCTCATTTTAATAACGCTACAGTGTGAGAAAACGAGACGTTCTTACTAGAAAAGGATAAACATAGTGGACGGGATGGCTATCCGTGTTTGACTCATTCAAAAATATGCAAGGTAATCTTAGCTGGCGTGATAATCTGAAATAACGCCGCATCAGGTAAAATTACATTGAAAGGGAATACAAGGCAAATAGAAATATTAACTATTTACAAGATATAAAAAATAGGCCATTTCTGCTACTACCTACTGTAGACATAAGATATAAGTATAAGTATAAGAAAATACTATGAAATATATAATATAAAATATTCACAACTGGATGTGAAGGATAAAATAATGTTTTTATTTCAGTTATGAATTGCTGTTGAACTAAATTCATAATCCTTTTTAAATAAGGATCTTTGCATATGTCTCAAAATAACTTCCGCTCTGAAGGATTTCTCTGAAAATATGACGATTTCATAAATAACTCTAGGCAGAAAATATAATTTTGCGTTACAAACAAATTTAGTCAAATTTCTATAATAATTAATATCTAATAATTTAAAATTATGTCGGTCTGTAATAGTTTCCTCAATTCCTTTAATTGGAGAAAGTACCAAATTATGTACGACCTGTTATGTCATTAGCAATGTGACTTTTGGAATGTGGAAAGTCTGCAATATCTCATTCTGCATGTCCAAGATCAAAAATCGGTATTGCATCATAGTCATTATTGGTGCAGTTAGCATTTATACTTGGTGGCACAATGTTGCTGAATAAAAATAATTTCAAGTGGTCTTGCGAACACTTATATATTAAAAAATACCTGGATTTTCGACCCGCGTTAAAAATTCAAGTGCCAAATTTTTAACTGTATAGATTCATCAAGAAATCTATAGCAATGTTTTTCTATTATGTTGCAAAATACTGTTTTGATATATGGCTACCTAATAATCTATATAGTTCAAATATAATTGATGTTTGTACCGTTTCTAATAGGAAAAACAAAAGGAAGCTAACGAGATCACAGGGACACTAAACGCACCAAGGCAAGGGGCCGATTTTGGTGACTCACATAAACACACAATAGGGCCGCGGAAAAATAAAGGAATACAAGGTAAGAAATATTGGTACATGCATATATTTAGAAATAGTAATATGACCTGCAGTGTATACACATATAAAAATAGAAGAACTAGGCAATCAATAAGAAAAGAAGAAATCACTAGCTAATACACACGATACGTACACATGGAATCTCTTCTAATACTTACTGAAATTAAGGAATAATTATAGCAATGTTAATTTTATCTGTGTATAAGTTATATTTTTATTTATGATACTTATTTACTTATTGTGGTATTTACGAAATAAAGCCAACCTTTTAAATGTGGCCTTAAATTTTCATATAATTGTATAATTTACATGTAACTATAAGATTATGACGACCAATCTGGGTGCCGTTATAAATCATAAAAAGTATACAGTGTTGCCTAGTTTTAATAAAATGTTATCAAAATTTTATAAAAATTAGAGCCAAATCTATTTCCAGAGCTTAATAGATTAATATAACAGCAGCACATAGAAACCGCGAGCGCTACATCAAGTGCAAATCTACGATCGTGAGGTAGACTGGCGTTTTAACCGTTTTAATTAAATTTCGAAGGAAACATTACATTTTTCAAAAATCTACTCCCAGAGCTTCATAGATGAAAATAGATGCAAAAATACACTCGTGAAGTGAACTCGCGTTTTACATTGCTCGGTCTCTAGTTCAGTGGAGCCTTATATTGACTGTATATGTATACCAATTTTCAAAAACATGACTTTGAAACTAACGAGACTAACTAAGATAATTGGCCGTTCCGGAACTTCATACTTACACAATTTAGGGCAATACAAGCTTTATGTATTATTTCGAGTGAGCTCTATTATAAACCCCACTCCGACCTTGCAGTCGAATCGCTTAAATAGATTCTTTTGAGATATATACATAGATGCCGTATGTACAGTGCGCGTACTGGCTGTGTTATTGCTATTCAAGTAGCTTTCAATTAGTGTAATAATTGATTGGTTTGGTAAAAGAATGGATAACGTGTTATCATTAAGTAGTGTAAAAGGGACTGACGCCCTTACTTCTCCAAATTTTAATGTCGCACTTTGCATGTAAGTGGAGACAAAGACCGATTTACACTACTTAATAATAACACATCATCCACTCTTTTATTAAACCTTAGTTATCAGTCATCAGTCCAAGGTTGATATAAGACGAGAACTCGAGGTACAAAGGATTAAACATAAAACTTATAAAAATGCCTACTGTCCACATGCCTTTCCCTACTCATCTTGTTCCTCTAGAATACTTCCTCATAAAACCTTTTGTATCCTTAAAGTCCCTTATAGGAAACGTTGTTCAGAATCGGTAGTAAAACGACACCTTAAATGCTTCATAGTTCAAAAGTTTTATTATTTCAGTTTTAACATTATGAACGTAATACAAGTTTTACTCATGTTCTAGTAACATTAACAGATAAAGAATTAAAGATAATATTAATACGTTTATGTGAATTATGTATTTATGTAATTATGTATCTCAAATTATAATTTCAAATATTGAGACAGTTACTCACATAGTGTACTCGTATATAAGGTGAAAAACCAGAACGGCGTTTTCTACTGCATATTTACAAACCAGAAGGAGAAATAAAACGCCATTGTGATTCATCACCATAAATTACATTAGTTATCCGATTAAGTCAAATTTGATAAAAATCTAGCATACTGTCAAAATTGAATTGGCCGAATGCAATCGTTTTTATCAAATTTAAGTATATGAATATAACTAGCACAGTGTGAAATAACACCCTCCACCAATTTATTATGCAAGTTATCACGATATGTAGCGGCATTACATAATATTATAAAGAGGTATATACGTCATTCTAATTGTAGATATAAAATTTTATTGGAACTATTTCTTAACAGCACTATTTGTAGTCGGAAATTAAAAGATAGGTTTTAAACCATTTTCACAATTTTTTTTCTACACCTTAATATAATTCTGAATACCAGATTAAATTACAATCAAAATATATTTTCTCGAATATTCAATTATTCTTATAGGCGTAGTTGTGATAAAAGTAATATTATCAATGATGACCGAATAAGAGGTTCAATTGCTACAGAATATACTATGTTCGCATTTGTTCTGCCAAAATGAAAAGTCTGTGCCCACTTAACTTCTTCAAGGTTAAAATAGATCAATTCAAATTACGTATTTTTATTTATAGTTAGTTCAATAATTTGTAATTAGTGATGGTGGTCGCAAGGACTGTGGTGTATTTACTGACACTATATCACATCGGTAAACTCCTCACCACACAGTTGTTTAAATAATGAATTTGGTGACATGTATTTTGCCATCACGAGGCAAACATTATTAAAACCGTTTATTATTCGGTAATAAGGGGTTATGATAATGCTACGTGTCACCAAATTTAATGAATGTGTAGTGTAGAGTTTACCAATGTGATATAGTGTCAATAATTACTGCAGAAACTGTAACACAACTAATACAATACCACAGCGGCACACTAATCATTATGCATCTTATTATTGGGGACACGTGTTTCACTGCATATTGCATTTGAATTATTTAATAAAATACCGATAAAGATTCTGGATATGTTGTTCATAATCATTGGGTCGAAATGTTCTGATACATTCAAGAGTAAATAATTATGTTTATTAGGTAATATTTATTACTATTAACATATGTAACACCGACTAACGCTAAAATTATTACACATAAGATACCGCAAAAGCACTTAAACTTATCTCTTCTAAAATGAACGGGAAATGAGTTCAGCGTATTTACAATCAACCATGAAGAATATTAAGTAGGCCTTAGCCTTAATTAAACGTCCTTGAGATAAAATTGGTTTGAAAGCATACATTGTATAAATAAATTCAACTCTATTCTATCACCTATTGGTCGTTACGGTAGGTGGAGAAGAATTCTAATTTTTATATTCAATAACCACCTGCAATTCTTCCGATCAAGTATTGTAATCTTCTAAAATTGTGACGTTACCTTTTACTTCATTATTATACGGTTGTATACAATGGTATACGTAAAAACTTTAGTACATGATTTTATCTTATAAAATGCATTAATTAATTTTTAAATGATTGATTGATAATGCCGCAAAATTCCTTAATGTATAATAAATAGTATACATACATGATTGAATGGAATGGTTCAATTTTTCTTTTCGTTATATTTAAAGGTAACATTTTTAATACGATATAAATACTCAAGAAATCCTGATTTGAGTTAGAAAAATATATACCTGTACATATATAAAAGATCAGTGGAAGAACTGCAATAAACCAACTTATTATTTAAACCAAAAATATAACTTCCGACAAGTTGCGTTGAATTAAAGGCAGTAAATACTGAACACTTATCAAAATGGATCTACTATATGGTAATGGCACCCTAATGAAATAGAAGGAAGCGATTCTTTTTCGTTTTCATCGTCGAAATGATTCGTTCGCAAAATCGCAAATATGGTAGCGGTACGAAATATTTGTCTTTAACTACTGTGACTATACGCAGTATTTGTATACGGTCCGCTGTATATAGAACTGCTTGGATTTGATGGTACTTTCTTTGTTCGTCTCCTGGCCAGTAAACATAAGATTGCCGTGATCGCGCAAAGCATTAAAATCAAACCCGCGATGCAAATCCCTATAGCGAAATTCTTTTGTGAAATGCATATACTGTCCTCGGGTGCCTGAAATTATAAAACAATCACTATACTTTATACATACACATCAACTTGACAATCACAACATTCCGCACAATACGTGTTGCGGTTTTTCCTGCAGATCAATGATGTGTTATGAGTAAATAAGAATAAGGAGGCTATAGTTAAAACAATATATAAAACAAATAAAATTACCCTTACCACGCTTTTCGAAAATAATTCCAGATATGCATTTCAGCTACCAAGTTGCCATCCTCAGTGGAAAACTGGGGACATTAATTATCATCAGCGATATCCAGCTAACGCCCCAGACGAACACCATGCAATGGGCACTCTACAACCCTAAAGCACTGTACAATGAACATCACACACTGAACGCCGGCGCGATACCCACATCAAAACACTGTTGACACTGTGACAGTGTGTTTCGTGCTGGTGTTCAGTGTATGATGTTCATTGTACAGTACTTTAGAGTTGTATAGTGATCATTACGTGGTGTTCGCCTTGGCCGTTAACCGGATATCGCTTGTGATACTTAATTCCCCAGTTTTCCACTGAGGATGGCAGAAATTACTTTTGAAAGGTGTAGTAAGGGCAATTTTATTTATTTTATATATGTATTATGAGTAGGTAATGTTATAATACAGACCTAAGGGGAAAAATCGCCATTGCGAAAAATTATTTCATGAATGATTATCCTCGCATAAAAGAGTATAAAAACAGGTACATCAAAATCGGCAGCTGAATTTTTAGCATAACTTTCAACCATTGCAAATTACCTATATAGAGTGTAAATAATGTGACGTATAATATTCACAAAACCTAAACTATTTTTAAGAAAATGCAAATATGCGTCAGGAGATTGATATCTAAGAGTGCACAAGATATTGGAGAAAAAATGCTTTTTTTTTCCACAAATCCAATGTTAATAATTGTGAAGTTCAATTTTAGATGATTTTAAAACACTTTAATAATCGTTCATCATATTTGATTAAAAATCGAATATATAAGAAATGTGTTTGTGGCCTAATTTGTCAGGTTTTCGGAAATCATAAAAAATTGCATAACTTGGTGAAATAGAATGTACTGAAATTTTAATCGTGTTAGGCTAAGATGACAAATTGCTACGAAGTCACTAAGAAGTATATATGTACGTACGGACCCTATTTATTCACGACCATTCCGAAACACCTCGGCCAGTTTAAGTGGAATACATTGGGAATATGACAAAGAGAAAATTAGTAATGTCACCAAAATAAGTGTTTTGTCAGTAGTAGAAAGAAATTATTGCATCAAGAAGAAATGGAGTTCACACGCAATTAGTCCACCAACTTACAGAAGTTGATTACGACGGAGGAATTGAATTTTGTTGTTGAACTTTTGTGCGTCATTGAGATGGTGAGTTATGAGAGCCCAGATTTTTAAATAACGTAGTACAAAGCCGCCTTTTGAGTTGTAACAAAAACTAGGAAAGAATACATGTTGTTTGGAACAAATTGTTTCATTAGTTTTCAAAATATTTGCCCTTAAGTTTTATACACTTTTGCATGCATTTAAACCAATTTTCGAAACTTTTTTCCGCTTCGAAGTGAACTCGGGAGTGATAAGTGAGTTCTTAGTTTGCGAAATCGGCGAACACTCGGAGTGATTATAAACATTATTGCGGCATTAGTTAATTTCGTCCTAATACCCAGCACGTAATAATATTAAAAAAGGTTCCTAAACGCAAGTGTACTTTTACTACTGCTTTGCAAATGAAGTATCCATTTATAAAATAAAGGAGTGCACACGTTCCTTGTTAAAAGTGTCGTACTGATTTTACTGACGGACATGGTGGTGCCAGTGAAACTGAGAAACATTTGAAATCGGAGAAACACAGACTCTCTGATCAAGCTGCTGCTTCATGCTCGTCTATGCTTGCTTTTTTAAAAGAACCGATCTACCGACTTCCAAAAATTTGGATATAGCTGCAGCGGAGGATGCGTGGGTGTATCACATGGTGCAAGAAAACCACAGCTTTCGCTCAAATGACGGTGCTTCTAATTTAATTTAAACATGCTTTGAGCAAAAATTTAGATACGCTCGTACATGCTTTGGCGACGGATTGATTTAAACAGATCTTTGTGGAGCCCACTGCATAACTTTATGCCTCAAACCATGGCTTGATAAAATTATTCCCTATTTTGATCCGCGGTTTTCTTTTTATTATACAAAGGCGGACATAATTGTCGATTATTTGAAAGAAATATTATCTAGCAATGATTAAATAAGAACATTGTATAATAGCATCTTGTGGCGACAATACGAACTATAATTTTGAAGGAAAGAATAGAACAGGAAGTAATAATGTTGACGCTAAGTTGAATCACTCGGAAGACATCTCATTGGGATTGGATGTGAAGCCCACATAGTTCACAAAGCGATCAAAACAGCCGAAAATTATCTCCCCGTTGAATTTGAATGCATGGTTACGAAAATTTATTCATTTTTCTACATCTACAGCGTTCGAGTATAAGCTCTGGAAGGGTTCTGTGATTCCACTGACAGAGAGTACCAAAAACTGCTGGACTACAGTAAAACAAGGCTTGGGTTGGTGCTGGCACTTAAGAGAGTTTTGAAATGTTTCAGCCTTTGAGAAAATATTTTCTGAGTATCGATAAAAGCCCAATTTCAAATCAAAATATTACACGTTGAACAAAAGTAAACATTCAAAAGGCTACCGAGCCAAATTCCAAGGAAGGAGCATCAGAGGTAGAAGTCATTAATTCCAGGTTAAAATGTTTTGCTTCTGGTAACCTAATTATAAATTTTTAAAGTGTAATTATCGTACATATAAATGTAAGAATTGTAAACAGAAACTAGGACCTTTAGCTTTAATATGCAAACAAAAACTCAAAATTTTCTAGAAAGTTTAAGCGAAGCTAATGTAAGTCTGTTAGATTTCTTCAGATGGGAAGTATCTGTTTAATTTAAACAACATAAACCGAGATGATCATCGTTTTAAGATTAAGGTATTTATTAATGAAACTTCAAAAATTGTGAATATTGATACTGGTTCAGCTAAAGCTGCAATAGTAATAAAACTTATATGACTAAATTTTAAAATATTACACTACACACGGCCTAACGAACTTATAATGGCATAAATATTTATCCCAAAGATAATTAAAAATTAGTAAAAGTATTAAAGTAGTGGATATTATATGCAGTTATGGATGGGGGTTATTGGATCCGATATTGTACAAAAATTTAATATTCCTCTTATGTCAACAAAACAAAATTTTGTAATGCAACCAGCTAAAAATGTTATTATATAAATCAAGCAAATGAATTGAATAACTTACTTTGAATTTGTAAAAATTACTTAAAAAAGAGATAGGCCTTCTTAAATGTAAAAAATGAAATTAAATGTTGCATCAAAGCCAAGAATATTGGCATTAGCTTATAAAGGTCGAATTAGAATAACAATATTTGGAAAACTAAGTAACAATTACTTGAATACCAATATCAGAGTGGAACACTGGTGACAGTTTTTAAAAAGGTTCTATGTGCAGATTACAAAATTACAATAAATCAGCATTTACAAGATGTGAAATACCTACTTGCGCGAATAGAAGAACTGTTTTCAGCATTGCAAGATGAGAAGTTTTCAAACTTGAATCTAACGCATGCATATAGTCAGTTGGAGGTAGAGGAATCAACAAAGCATGTACTAGCATGGAGTACAGATGATATTTATCAAATGGAACGATTATCAGTGACACTAATTATGGAAAAAAGTCTCCAAGATGTGGAAGGAGTTTTCTGGAAGGCGTTTTAAACATTTGTCAAATTTAAAACTAGTTTTTAAACAAATTAAATAGCTAGAATATCTATGTAAATATGGAAGGATTAAAAGTAGAAAAAATATTAAATTGCCTAATACCAGAAAACGTTGTCAAGTTAAGTCTTTTTTTAAATTTAAGTCAACTACTACGACTGAATGAGACATTTTTTAAAGTTATGGATCTATTTTAATCCAGAGTTACCAATCAAGTTAGCTTGTAATGGAAGCTCATATGGGGTAGCAAAAGAATTATCGTATATGTATTTCCAAATGGCAGTGTAAAACTAATAAGTTATATATCTAGAACCTTAAGCCTAAACTAATTATTCTGTGATCGATAAAGAAGCTTTATCTATTTCCTTTCTGTAAAAAGCTTTCACAATATTTAATAGGTTGTAACTTTACAATTGTGACAGATGACAAGCCTCTAATTTATATTTTTGGCAGAAACAAAACCGTTCCAACTATGGCAGCCAGTAGGCTGCAACGATGGGCTGTATAGTGCAATTCCAATGCAGATTGTTTGTCACGATTTCTCGCCAACCATAAAGCACAAAAACAGAGGCATATTTAAATCTTGTAATTGAAAACACGGAAATGCCAATTATTGTTACTAATATTAAAGAGGACATACAAAAAGAGTTAGTATTATTAAAAATATTCAACTTTATCAAAAACAGAGTATTTATCTAAAGAAAGTGAAACCTTGCAACCATATTTTTCAAGGAGATCGGAGTTCAGTGGAAGTGATACAATTATGTTAGGACACAGAGTGGTAATACTGCAGAAAATCCAAAATCAATTACGTGCAGCAGATATAAACATAGTTACGATGAAGTTTGATCTTATTTTTAGTAGCTTTAATCAATTTAGACATTAAATAGGAAGTAAATGTGATCCATTTAACAAAGTAAGACCAGATCCACCAAAAGGAGCTATAGTTCCATATAGTACTTCTAGACATGCTTTCGATCACATTCGTGTAGATTTTTTCAGTGCGAGGCAAAATGTTCTTACTCATAATTGATGCATGTAGCCGTTAGCAGTCGTTTGTTCGGACGCTTAAAGCTTGAAAACGACTGGACCAAATTGGATACTTCCTTCTGCGGATTTGTTCGTAATTGCTACGTGAAGATTTGGGAAAAACGAAAACTATTAAAACATTTAAAAATTAAGTAAAAGGAATTAGAGATTAAGCAAATTGATGACGTTTGGTGGACTAGGTTATGACAGTTGTCATGGTGCGCGTAAAGACAATTAAGGTTATGACATTTGTCAATAATTGTTACGTCATCATAGAAGCAAAGTGGGCAACATCCATCACAATCTTATTTACAATGCCGCGAGCGAGATGATCGAATCTTTCACAACGAAACCGTAATGCAATTAGACTGCGGAATATTGCGAATCAATCCATTGCAGATGAAGAAGAAATCGCACGAGAGAAAGGCGCCGTGTTAGTACGGCCCGACTTCGTGCTTCACAAACACAAGGACAAAGAGAGGCCATATATGAAACGACTGGGTTGGCAATGAGAAATTGTCGAGTAGAACACAGAGATCAACAACGTTGAGCCGCAAGAAGAAGTGCTTCAAGTGTTAATTTGAATCGAGGAGCGTTTCAATGCGATTCCGGAATTGACCACAGCTCGCACTCTTTCGTTAGAATTGGCCCTGTGGAGGTTGTGTGCGTCCATTGCGGAACATTGAAGTTCGCTGGAGAAACGCCTGGATTGTGCCGTTGCAGTGGAAAGGTCAAATTGCCATTGTTGCCTCCGCCACCTGAGCCATTGCATTCATTGCTTCATGGCAAAGCTCAAGAATTACATTTTCTTTCGAACGCTTAAAGGTACAACGCATGTTTCCAAATGACTTCATTTGGAGCAAATATTGTTGAAGAACGCGGATTCAGTCCGACATTCAAGGTAATTCTTGTTAATAAGAGAGTAACCTTAATTTTTGGTAATCATAAATCATTAATTATCACTTCCCTTTCGACTATACAGATACAAGGACAAATTCACCATAGAAATGGATCATTGCAGCCGCACAGCATAAAATTGTTACGAATTTACTTCATGGCATATATGGCATATATTTACTGTTTCTTTCATGTAATGTATACTGCATGAATTGACATTAGAATTAATTTTTCTCATTTTTCATTATACTTTCTGCAGTTTTTTCTACTATTTATTTTTATAAAACCTGTTTATTCCTAATAATTGTAATTGTTTTTACATTGTCGTGATATATTATTATATTACTTTTACTTTCTTTTTATTAGTAATTTTAAATACATTTTGAAAATATTAATAGGGTATGTAAGTGTTATACACCTACAATTAAATAATTGAGAAGGATTATTATAGGTTTATTTTATTTATATTCAAAAACAGTAGTATAGGTTCCTCTTTGTATTGTATATTGTATTGAAGGCTCTGAAAAGGGTAGTTAATTAATACACGATAAGCAAAAAATTTAATTAATTAAAATAATCTATAATAACAAAAATATTCAACGCGTCAAGCTACTCTAATCTACCTGTTTTTGATGGGCCGCCCTAGTTATTATCAACCGGAAATAAATTTAAAGTATGTATCTAGGTATATTTCTAGGTGATCGTTACAGTGATGATACAGCCATTAATGAAATTTGTTTCCCGGAAACAGTCAAATTACCCGGCGTTTCTTCTGCCGATTTCATCCCAGATTTGCCTAAGCATAATGGTTTTGCGTTGTCATGACTGAGGCTACCGCAAAATTTAGGTTTTGTACCTTGCAAAATGGAAAATTATCTGTGTTGGCATTATTAGCACGTATTTCTCCGATCAAGCGAACTAAATTAGCTAATTTAAAGTTCTTTTGTTCATCCCGAGTGGATAAAACAGGCCCCCACTCGTGTCCCATTCCAGTGACGTCAATGTTTAGAATACTAGCAAAATAAAGGACATCAAAACTACATTCTCAATTGCTTTATAAAAGTGCTCTCTTAGCATCAAAAACGTCAAACTTTTCAAAAAGTGCATCATCTACATACATACATACAAATTCCCGATGATTTTTGGCAGCAGCGACCGAAAATGCTAACCACGTTTTATGAAATTAAATAACAACCGCGCGATCTGTGTCGTTAGTTGAGGGGTAACACCGCTGTAACAGTCTAAAAAGGTGTTTTCTTGACAATTTCTTGGAAGGAAAGTTGATGGCATAATAATATTCGAGGAAGTTATTAACCATATATTTAGGTATTAAACAAAAAATTAATTAACCCCCTAGTGGCTGAATAGTGAAAATCATGTTTCACAATTAGAAGGTTTGGGTTCGAAACTCAGCCGCGGCGGAGGGTAGCAGTTTAAAATTCTAAAATGAATCTGCTACCTCCAATCTGCTGCGGAAAGCAAGAAAATGCCAGTAACCGGGCCAGGAGCCGTACGGTATACGCGCATGTATACGACCCGGTGCCTCCGAACAAGGCTTGGACCTTTAAGGCCTATGTAGTGCTGATATATATATATGTATATAAACTTATCATCGATAATATTTAGGTACTCAGCAAGAAATTATCATCGACAAATATTATGGTTCTAGGTAGTGAAATACGTAGGAGATTTTAAAAATATTGTTTTTTGTGTGACTGGGGAGTACTTGAAGTAAAACATTCAATTTCCGGCCAAAAAAGGGCAATCATTTGTTAATAATTAGTGTTTAAAAGATATGGTGGAAAGTTCGAATGAATAGAAAAAAATTGTTGAAATTATGCTGCGTGTGGTTTTGAAAAATCCTGTTTCGAGAAAAATACGTTTAAAGTTTTGAATGTGTTATATACATGAACAAATGAAAAATTCGACCGTTTCTAATTTCTTACCATTAATATGATATCCCAGTACCATAAAGTCCCCTGCCATGTTCAAATGTTCTTCCTCATTCCCTTTCCTCGAAGATTGTATACTATAGCGTGCTTCTTTTGTCGCATCTGTCAAACACAGTTCGGCGTACTTGATCCGCTTAACTTAAAAAATTGTATGATTGAACGCCAATAACCATCTCCAGATCGTATCGCAGAATATTTGCCAAACCAGCATTAAAATTAAAGGTGATTGCAAGGACTGTGGTGTAATTTACTAGCGCTAGCGAAACGCGTGTCACCAGTACGTCACCACACCAATTGTGTGGTGAGGAGTTTACCAATGTGATATTTGTGTCAGATCATTAAAATTGCAACCAACTTCAGTCACTATATTTAAGACTATTTTGCCACTAGAGTAAGATTTTGGTGCCAAATTCCAAACAGTAGCATTGAAACTTTCGTTGGTATTTTGCGTCTAGCCTCTTAAGACGCTTTAGCAACGCATCTTGACTCAGCTCCTCATAAGTCACGTTGATGGTCTCAAAAACTGCCCCAGAAAGTGGTGGCTTATGGTCGGTAGCGTCTAAGGAATCCGAACTGCACTTTTCCGGCGTGGGTACACTTTTACGTCATTCGTTGTAAGTTATAAGTACTCTGAGATTATATATCATATTCTAGAATGTCTAAAGCAGTTGCTGCGTCGCGCCAGTAATATAGATGCCACTTTAGCATACCACGGAAAACCCATGCACCCTTCGGATGCAGACGCTTCGTTCAACGCTTTGTAAGAATCGCCGACTTTGCGAAAATAGTTTATATATTGTTTGAGTGCATTATAACTCATTATTTGTGTATTAGCGTTAGGGCAGAAATCACTGCAAAACTCCGCGTTTTCTAAAATTGTAACTTCATTGTAATAATTAGTGATTGAATTGTCTTAATAATTTTTTTAAAACATTAATAGGCACTAGGCCTATATAATCCGCCTAATACATTTTTTATTAAATTCCAGTACCTTGTCGCTTCGAGCGACATTTTGTCCAAAGCAGCCGGATAGTTTTTAAATTTTAAATATTTTGCCCTCCATCCTTTGATACCAATAATGCTGAATCAGCACACTGAATTTCTAGTACGCGCTCGCGTTTTGCGTGAAACAGCAACCCTCCGCGCACTTTTTTCAAATGCGTCAACATCGTTCAAAACTCTACTTCCATGTGCTTCACATTTCCGGATGTAATTAGAGGATCTAAATGATTTCTAATATTTACTTCGCCTCCGATCGCATGATTTTCTTTTGATTTTAGATGATCGAGAGAAACGTACAACGTTTCATGCCCTGTAGATTCGTCGCGGCAAACGCTCGATCATAAGAGGTGTTAAAAAATTTAGTTGGATCTGCATCTTTTGTAATACATTTACTAACCGCAATATTTTCCACGCACCGTTTTACAAATTTATTTCTATTCAATGACACCACAATTTCCAAAGCTTTTGGCACGTTACAGCAACAAATTTTTCCAACAGATAATAAGTAGTAATAAAACACAGATGTTATACTTCAATCCTGAAACCAAAAAATCAGTTGAAAGAATGGCTTAAAGCACATACAGTGCCATCGGTTGAAAAAGTAATGCTTACTATATTCTGGGGTTTCGAGCGGATTATTTTTATGTATTATCTACCGAAAAGTACTACAACTAATGCAGAATATTATTTTAATATTTGCCCATTGCGGCAGACGCGTTGCAAGAAAAGAACGAAAAGTTGCATTAGCGACCGTTATTGCAACAAGACCCAATATCGCACGAAAAACGAATAATGTTTTAAATGGATTACGCTGGGAATTACTTTAGAACACACCAGATCTGCCGAATAGGGCGATTTTTCATTTTTACCAAATTAGAAAAAAACCCTACGGGGTGTTCCATTTAAGACCTTGAGGGAAGTAAAACTAGGTGAGTAGATGGCAAAGGGGTTATATAGAAAAATTACATTGTAATTTTGATGACAATTGACGAAATAAAAAATTATAGGTAAATTCCTAGAACTTTGAAAACATCCCCCATACATTACCTTTATGTTTATAACATCCACTAATTACTATGTAATATATTTCGTTAAATGGAATCACAACATCGGTTAATGCAATTTTATTGCTTTTCGGGGATAATTATTAAATTATTAAAGATATTGCATAACACAGTTTTTGTTTCGGCAGAACCAAATTCTTAGACATTTAGTGTCACTCAAACTGTCCGAATTCTTTTATATCCTCATTCTGCAGAACATAGAAATTTATTTATTATCTAGACTTCTAGCTGTAAATATTACACAATTAGGGAAAGAATGTAATTCAGAAGATGGTAATTATAATTTAACAAAGCTACTGGCTAATGCAGAAATCCTACAAACGTTGGAATTTGTAAGAATTGGTACGGCAACACAGGGTAACCGAATTTTTAAAATGCTATGAATGTGTATTCATTAATGCTCTTATAAAGCAAAATCAATGACAGTCAATGCTAACAGATTTTTTTAACATTTTATATGTACATACTGAATATTATTGTTAGGGTATGTTATTCATATTCCGAAGTGATTATATTAACGTGCACTGCATATTACCCAAAAATTACTAAAACTATTATGTAACTACTATTAATTACATTTTAACTTACTCTTTCGCTAAATACGGAGTCATCATCAACCTTTGCTGGATCGTTGACTTCATTCACGTAAAGACCACTATATACTTCTATAGTGGCCGGTGTTCCTTCGCTAGTATCTGCGTTATTTGCTTGCCTTCGAGCTCTCTTAGATCCACAATTGGCAGCCTAAAAAGAATGTTACTTGTTCAAATTTATTCGTATCCGCTAAAACTTAAAGAATTGCCTTTAGTAGCACAGGCTTATGATATATTTCAATATTCACAATATTATGCTGTTAGGTAAAACTATAACTGAACAGCGGAAATTACTGTAAGTGTTAATAATGTGCTTGCTCTAAATTGTATGAAACGCAACGTGTAGATAAATTAGCGTCTTCTATTTGTTTTTTGTTAATAAACTACTTATTGTTGATTTTGTTATGGTCGTAATTAATTCTGTATCAATTTGTATTACATCTGAACTACACTTAAAGAAAAGTTACTTACACTAGTTTCTGTACATCCGTCAAGAGCTTTCAGACATAGTTTTACATTGCACTGATAGTAAACAGATTCTGTAGAAGGAAATTTGTGCGCCTGAAATTTTACAATAGCTTTCGTTCTATCCTCAGAGTATTGGAACATGCCCATGATTTCTGGGTCTAACGGGCATCCATCTTCAGTAATGAGTTGCTGTTCTCCTGAACCGATTCCATCTTTTACTAAGCAGTCTGTTACCTGAATACCGTACGTTTGCTGTTCATCTAAAGAAACCTGAAGTGACAAAGGATCACCTATTTTTACACTTTCAGCTACTTCTCTGTTGTCTGGGTCTCCTGCGAAAATTTTCATAGTACAGCCAGGCATAGGGGTTATGGACGAGTCTTCGCTATGTAAATAGCTGGAATAAAAATATATTTAAGTTTGACTCTCCAATTGAACAAAATGGTTGTTACAAGTTAAAATTTGGCGAATTATAATTTTCTGGGTAGATTACTTTATATTTTTCGCTTGAATACTATCCAATAAAGGTCTATGAAGATCATATAATGTTAATTGCCAGCTAATCTCGGAATAACTTTTTACACGTTTCAGTTTTCTAAAAAATATCATATTAATTATAATAATAATATATAATAATACAGCCCCTTCGGTCTAAGGTTCCATGACATTTTGTTACGTGCAGTAAAACAGAAGATTCCTGCGAGAGAACGTTGAGAGAATTTTGGAATTAGTAGCGGGAAGATTTGTGCGCGCAGTGGAATATAGTAGAATTAGGTTAAATAGAAATGCAGCACCGTCGCTAGCTAAGTCAGTTCGAATTAAAACGTGTTTTTATAAACCCCGTAAACCTTTCTAATCCAAAAAGACGTAACAGTGGTGTCAGAAGTGGAATAATTTGGCGATATATTCGTGAAAATAAATTTAAATTAGTGAGCAATCAGAAACAATGGCGATAAAATTCTGTAAAGTCATGGACCTAAAGGTGATAGATCTCGAACGGAAATTAGAAGAAAGGGATGAAGACACAAGTGGGAAAAACTCCGAGCTTCAATTGAGGTTGAGAAAGGCAACAGGAACGGCTGGCGAAAGCCCTGAGACGTATTTGTTTGAAATGTCTGGTGGGAATGAGGAAATTTTGGCAAATTGTTCAGTTCGTTAAGAGTGCATACCCAACCGTTTCGGAAAAAGTATGTGAGAGTCTAGCAGTGGACAAGTTTTTGGATGGCCTTCTTGATCGCAAAACGCAACAGGCAATAAAGCTTGCTCGCCTGCAGACGTTGAATCAGCAGTTGGCTCAAGCCTTGGACTTTGAAGCTGTAAAGCAATCGGTCAAAGGACTTGCTCACGTCCATGTCTTAGCAAATCACGAGAAGAAAGAACCATTAGAAGAAATAAGGAGAATAAAGAAGAAATCCATGAAGATGAAGCGACCAGAAAGACTATGCTGGAATTGTGAAAGGACTGTCGTCAGCCACCAAAACCAAAGCCGAGGGAGAAACTAAAATGGGCCATGAAGGGCGGATCGTCGATTCATGTGACTAATGCCCCAGAAACATCAATGATTGTTACTTCAAAACGATGTCAGACTAGCAGTCTAGTTGTATATGGAAATATAAATGGGAAACCTAGAGATTTACTGTCGGATACTGGCGCATCAATGACAATTCTCCGACCGGTAGCAGTGGGTAGGTAGAAGACGCTACGAACGGCAACAGAGCACTTCCGTATTGGTGATACCGCATTCCGATATCATGTCGCAGACACAGAACAAGATGTAATTCCGGGAATGGACATAATGGCAGAACTTGGTTTTAAACTGAACTTGCAAGCAGGAATACTAAAAGTTGGCCAGGAAGAAGTCATTCCCAACCATGGTAAGGATATGTCAGCATGCGTAATACTAGCAGAAGATGTAATCGTGGCCAGTCGCGGCGAGACCACTGTGGAAGCAAACGTAGATGGACACGTTCCCGAAGGACAGGTTTTAATGCTGAAACCAGGAATGATTGCCGGACAAGGTCATGGAATATTGATTGACTAGTTGATGATCCAAGCAAGAGAGAAGCTGGCCGTTCGATTGATGAACGTTAACAGCTATCCAGTAAAGCTGAAAAAGGGCGTGCTTTTGAGAAATTGTACAAGTGTTTCATCGATTGTTCACAAAAGGGTTAATGTAACAACAACTCCTGATCCGCTTCCGCAGTTCTTAGATAACTTCATTGAAATGTTTAGCAGGGATCTGACAACAGAGCAACGCCGTAACGTAAAACAACCGCTCGGACGTTACCAAGATCTCTTCCAAGTAGAAAGCCGGAACACGGGGGTAGAACTAATGTTGTACGACATCGCATAGACACTGGAAATTCCCAGCCAATTCGTCAACCTCCCAGAAGACTGCTACTAGCGAAGCGAGCCGAAGCAGGACAGATAATACAGCACATGGAGCGGGATGGCGTGATTGAACCGTCGAATAATCCATGGGTTTTCCCAGTGGTGCTAGTGGAAAAGGAGAATGGTTCAACTAGGTTCTGTCTAAACCATCGTCAACTAAATAACGTGACCAAGAAAGACAGCTATCCTTTGTCCCGAATTGATGACACCTTGGATACACTGGGTGGGTATAAGGTGATTTCGACTCTTGATCTAAAGAGTGGTTATTGGCAAGTCTGAGTAGAGGCAAAGGATAAAGAAGAAACTTGCTTGTTATACCTTGACGACATAATTGTCTTGGAAAAGTCTTTTGATGACCATTTGAAAAATTTGGAGCAGGTATTCCAGCGTTTGTAAGGAGTTGACCTGAAGTTGAACCCTAGAAAGTGCAACCTGTTCCGGAAGCCAGTATACTACCTCGGTCATGTAGTATCAGAAGATGGCATCTCGGTTGACCCCGGAAAGATAGAAGCGGTTAGATCTTGGCCGGTACCACAGGCTATGTACTTATTACCGACGGTTCGTTCTTGGATTTGCTAACATCGCTAAGCCTCTCACAAGACTGAGGACGGCCGAGACTTGATCTGGGACAAGAGCCGCTAGAATACATTTGAAGAACTTAAACAGATGCTAATCTCTGCGCCCACCTTGAGTTATCCGCAATCGGAAGGGAGAGTCATATTTGATACTGACGCCGGTAACGTTGGCATCGGAGGCGTGTTATCTCAAGTTCAAGATGGCTAAAAGGAAGTGCTCGGCTACTTCAGTAAAGTGTTGTCGAGACCAGAACGCAACTACTCTGTGAGTAGGAGAGAGTTTCTGGCCGCAGTTAAGTCTGTTGAGCACTTCCACAAATATCTCAATGGCAGGAAATTCTTATTGAGGTCCGACCATGCGGCATTGATGTAGTTGTTACGCTTCAAGAATCTTGAAGGACAGGTTGCCTGATGGATAGAACGTTTGCAGGAGTATGATTTTGACTCAGAATATCGGCCCGGAAGCAGTCATCGTAATACTGATACACCATCCAGAAGACCCTGCTGAAAAGACTGTGCGCACTGCTGTCGTGCCGAAGAAAAAACGAAGCAACCTGTTGCCGAATTACTGTCATAGATGATAGCTTGAACGAAGATCTAATCCGCAAGAAGCCCGCCCTAATTGGGAAACTGTAGCTCTATATAGGCGGGAGCTAAAGTCTTACTGGGCACAATGGGACTCATTGGTGGTAGAAGATAGTCTTTTGAAACGAGTGGACTGAATAGGAAACTTCGTAGTGCCAAGAGTAAGAATTCCCGTTTTGAAGCTTCTTCATGACGAAACACCGGGAGGACATCCAGGAGTTCGTAAAACACTGGGAAAGGTCAGGGAATGATTCTATTGGGTGAATTGTAAAAACGACGTCAAGGATTGGTGCAGGAAATGTACAATTTGCGCCGCTGCAAATGAACCTTCCCGAAGAAATACAACGTCGGCGGCCCCTTTGAGAGGATCGCAATTGAGACGGAAATAAATACATTCTGGTAGCGATAGACTACTTAAGTAAATGGGTGAACACCTATGCATTGTCGAACCAGGAGGCGGTAACGGTTGCTGAAACGCTGGTTAAAGAACTCTTCAGTCGATTTGGTGTGCCACTTGAACTTCACTGCGACCAGGGATGTAACTTCGAATCAACAGTCTTCCAGGAGATGTGCAGAATATTGGGTAATGCATCTGTTTCTACTGTCGTATAGAGCATCGGTCAACGAAACCACCGCCCATAGTCCATGTAATGTGCTCTTTGGACGAGAACTGCACCTACCATGTGATCTCAAATTCGGTTTCAAACCGAATGAGGAAGTAGTTGGAGACGACTACGTCTCGAATTTGCGGAGACTAATGAAATTCACGACCGGGTGAGAGCAAATATTCATGAAGCTAGCGACGGAATGAAGAAACACTATGATATTAGAGCTAGTAAAGGTGGACACTAGACTGGGCACCTAATCCAACTGTTCAACCCTTCGCAACGTCCAGGTTTTTCGCCTAAACTGCAAAGATCGTAGGATAGGCCTTGCGAAGTATTGAAGAGAATTAATAACCTTATCTACAGTATCAGAAAGAAACCCAATGGTAAGATAAGCGGAGTGCATTTTAATCGCTTGGCTCCTTTTCTCGAGGACAACTATGAACAGGACATGTGTCCGAGCTTGTAGACTCCCGAAGAAGAACTGATTTATGAGGGGTTCATGAGTAAGTACGGGACAAGCCACGAAGCACGGCACAGTGTAAGAACAGAGATTCAAGAGGACCTGTTTTTGGCTCCGGAGGGTACGCGTTAGCGCATTGCGTAGCTCAGGAGCTGGGAATACAAAAGCAAATAGCCACCGTGTTTAAAAAGAAACTTGGAGGTGCCAGAGAATTCCAAAGTCAAAACCATGTCGGCAAAGCACTGTATTTGTCCGGAAGGAAGTGGCCTTTGTTCTATTTGGTGAGCAAGGACGCCCCAACTGGCAAACCGATCCACCACTCAATATGGAACGGCCTAATACGTTTGAGAGAGCAGCTACTACAACTGAAAATAAATAAGATTAGGATACTAAAATTAGGCTGTGAATCGGATGGTTTAAACTGGAGGGCCATAAGGAGCATGATCAAAGAAATTTTCCAATACACAGAAATAGAGTTCGTGATGTGTAGGTACATCCCATGGTTAGCGGCAGGAAAGCGACGGACTGAAACGTGCTATTTCTTCCAGACTTCGTTGTGTAGAAATGGAAAGAAATGTCAATACCTTCATGAAAGCGATAGTTTCTGTTCCGGGACGGAACAGACCTAAGGAGGGAACAGTGTTACGTGCAGTAAAATAGAAGATTCCTGCAACAGAACGTTGAGAGAATTTTGAAATCAGTAGCGAGAAGATTTGTGCGCACAGTGGAATAGAACATTTCCGAATGTTTTGAGAACATTTCGAGAGGGTTCTGGAGTCGACGGCGGTTAAATAGAAATGCGGCACCGTCGCTAACTGAGTCAGGTAAGAGCGTGTTAGAGCGTGTGGAACGAAAGTCGCATGTGTATAGAAATTCAAAGTAATTAGTTGCTAAGTATTTATTATTATTGTGATGGGATTTGTCAAATAGAGAAAGAAGTTAATATGTTGACCGTGTTGTTTTTATAAACTTTGTGAACGTTTATAATCAAGAAAGACGTAACAATATCTTTTTCTATTCCATTTTGTTCTTAGATTAGAGTAATTGTTAATACTTGGCTGTTCCAGGTCTCCCTACAGTGCATCCATCTATCCTTTCCTTGGTCGTCCTCTACTTTCCCATTCTTTCATTTCAGTTGTTAATGCGTTTGTGTAATGTAGGCTGAAAATGATTGTCTTTCAAAAAAGCCGTATAATTCTCTATTAGTTCTCCTTTGCAAATCACCGTTTAACTCTTTTCACCAATATATTCTTATTGATTTTCTTTTCCTAGATGTCCACAGTCTGACTTTCTTTCTTGCCTAATTTCCATAGTTCTGCCCCGTAGACTAATATTGATCTGATTACTCTTGTACGGGCTCTAACCTAAAGCTTCTTAATATGTTTTGACTTGAATATCTTTTATAGCGATGCTGCACGTTTACTGGGCTACACCATTCTTTTCTTGATCCCAAATTTTTCTTCTGCATCTGACGCCGCTGTTCCTAATTGTTCTACCGAATTTGAAAAACTGGTTGAAAACTTTAAATGGTCTCTATTTTTCATAAGCGTTGTAGAATGCTCGAAAACGTTTCATTTGTATAGAGACGGAACGAAAATGACCTTACAAACATAGCGCACACCCAACCTACCGCTACCAGCCACCCCAATTCCAAAGTATTAAGTGTGACACATCGTTGATATCATACAATATAATAGAATAAGTAGTTATTAACTGATTCAGTAGTAAGGCGTAGAAATTACTGTGAGCTACTTAATTCTATTAAAAATACCAAACAATTGCTATCGATTTATAACTACTTTTACATGTGAAATAAAACGTTTTTATTTAAAAACTTGTTCAATTCATTCAATGAGCTAATGTGTTGACTTGTGGGCGCTGGTTAAATGCCCTTGACATGATGGGGTATAGCGGTCGGACTAGTATGTTTGTGTGAATTTCCAATTTGTTTCGACGCTTACTGCTTTGTTCCTGGGTGACATCGTTAATATAAGCTATTTTCAGATCTCCATGTAATGTTTGATTTGAAACGTATCGTGGTGCATCGGTTAACATACGAAGTATTTTCGATTGGGTTCTTTGCATCATTGCCATGTTAGTTTTGCTTTGCGCACCCCCAGAGTTCAGCCCCGTGCACAGGTTTGGTTATTGACTAGTAAATGAGAACTAGTTCTCTGTCTTTAGTGGTGATAAGACGTGAGCCATATATAGTCTGTTTGCTGTTGAGGTTCCTCCCTTATATATAAATTTGTATTGCTGGCATCTCGTACACCGTGTAATTCCTTTGGTTTCCTTGGATGGTTCTATTTGTATAACTTTGTTTTGAAGATGTTTAATTTTAAATATGTCTTTGATGTTATCCGCTGGTTTTAAAGCTACAAGGAATAAATTCAGAGGTTCTTTTGTTACTCTATTTCGACCATTTATGATATTTCTAACTTGGTATCCATTTTTTGGCTAGCTCTTCCTTAATTTCCTTTACGTCTGTAGATGTTTTATAACGATTCTCTAGGCACGTTCTTCCTTGGGTTGGTAAGTATGATGTATTATGTTGTTTCCACGAATATAACTTATTAGTTTTCTGATGTAGAGCAGTTTATTTTTATCGTATTGTCAGCAAGGCATTTTGTGTATTGTTCATCTTCTATTATATCTCTGCGTTTTTTACCATTTCTTCATAGTTTATTACGCTATAAACGAATATCGGAGGGGGTTAGGTGTTTTGTGCTTGTTCTTGTTCCCACTAGTTGTTGGATTAATTGCTTTTATTGGTTCGCTGGGTTCAGTTAAAGCATCAAATATATTACTTATTGCACTTGTATTGTAATTTTTAAGTCATGGAAATATAACCATATACGGACACCACTACGTGATAAAAGACCAAAAAAAAAAGAGACCCGTGTCTCCCAGTTTTGCCCCAAGTCTTGCACTTTCTTTTATGGTCCCCCAAAGATTTGGGGCCTCGGTGTCATTTTTGCAAAAAACTGTTCATTTTCTCAGGCTCATATCTTGCAAACCGTTTGGAATTTTGATTTACTCTCTGAGGCAAAGTTATAGCTATTATCACAAAGAACAAAAATTGTGAACATATAAAATCAAGAAAGCTTCATCTTCAAGATCAAAATCGCAAAAACTTTTAAAAAATCGATTTTTTTTTTACCTTTTTTCCCCTGTTCAGCTCCATAGGTAGCAAACCGTTCAAAATTCAAGGAAACAATCAACTACGAAAATATACCTAAGATCTCAATAAACAACTTTCTAGAACATATGAACTTCCTAGGAATGATTCTTAACACCGTTTAGGTAGCGCTTAGGTAGCCGCAAAAGTGAAAAATTTCCCGAAAATAGAGTGTAGAGGCTCTGAAATTCAGCTTGCCGTTTGCGGTACGCCGTAGAGTTAACATTAGCATGTGTGAGTTTTCTTTGCTTTAAAAACGCTGTCAGAAATATGGCAAGTCGCTGCGATAGTCCCAATATGGTCACAATGAAATCCATTTCCATTTGTGTTATTAGTTGTGGTCCATCTCTTCCCTGTTGGGGCTCATAATCGGTATCAAATGGATCTTCATCAGTAACACCACTTGCTCTAGTCATTCCTGTAAATTCTGTCCTACGATCTGGAGTTGGCGGCCTTGGTGATACAAAATTTTGAAGTGCAAGCACTGGTAGTGTGGCTGTTACAGTTGCTTTATAAATTTTCTTCTTCTCAGCATGTCGATTTAGATGACATGTGTAATTTACGCATGCATAGCAACTGGTTGCATCATGATCACCTGGGCGATTAATCCAGTTTACCGGCTTACAATACTTCATACTATCTTTGCCTCCACTCAACCATGCCATGAGATTGTTATAACATTGGCGGCACACTGTATTAGGTGTGTAATTTTCGTCGGTCAAATCTACTTCGTCGAAAAACAACTTATATGCTCTTTTGAATTCACTAGTTAAAAGATTCTTTTCCTTTTCAAATCTTGTAAAACTTTTTTTTTCTGATTTGATGACCGCAAACGTGGCAAAATAATCAATTTTTTCACACTGCATATTGAAATTGTCAGTTGCCAATGTTGTGTGCAAATTATGCTGTAGCACTTTCTCTATAACTTTCACCGCTGAGCTCTCGTTGACGTCGCGCTGTGTAATGCCTCGATAGCGTCGTGTCGCTTTTATATTGTGTGCTGCGTCCCTTGATCCGTGTGCTGAGCTTACTGCTTTGCCTGTGCTGCTGCGGTCGGTGCGTGATCGCGTGAGTTGTTTATGGAGATCTTAGGTACATTTTTGTAGTTGATTGTTTCCTTGAATTTTGAACGGTTTGCTAACTATGGACCTGAACAGGGGAGATAAGGTTAAAAAATCGAATTTTTAAAGTTTCTTGCGATTTTGATCTTGAAGATGAAGTTTTTGATTTTATATGTTCACAATTTTTGTTCTTTATGACAAGAGCTATAACTTTGCCTCAGAGAGTAAATCAAAATTCCGAACGGTTTGCAAGATATGAGCCTGGGAAAATGATCAGTTTTTGCAAAAATGACACCGAGCCCCCAAATCTTTGGCGGCCCATAAAAGAAAAAGTGCATGACTTGGGTAAAAACTGGTACACACGGGTCTTTTTTGGTCTTTTATCACGTAGTGGTGTCCGTACATGGTTATATTTTTCGTGTTGCACTGTGTTGTTGTTGGTTGTGGACTAGAAATACTGATTTTTCTACGTTTTACTGTTCATCCAAATTTCATTAATATCAAATCCCAGGAACTCTTCATCACATGACATGACATTCGGTAGTAAGTTTGTTTATTGTTGGTGGAGTTGTTCATTGAGGTAGCCTGTATATTATCGTTCGGTCGATTAGAATTCAGTCCCGGTCCGTTGAAGGTCAGTATCAGATTCATTTTATTTATGATTTCACTTACTATTTCTTTTGCACACACTTTGGGCTGATACTTTTTAACTTTTTAACATGAACTCAATATTATTGAAGAAAATTTATCTCTTGCCTAATTAAATCTGTTTATAATAATTCTTTTAGAAAAAGCATGCACTCATTTAGTTAATCTGATCAAACTCATTCTCTAATCGCTTAGAAATGATAATAATAGTGATCCAATCCCAAGAAATGCTTTCTGAATTTGTTACTATGATTAACAAAATATCAGATGTATTCTGCGATCACAGAATTCGGAATGTACCTACATATGTATATGTGCATTTGAAAACAGCCACGAAAACTTATTTTTATCCTGGTTGATAAATGTATTAATACTTACTCGAGTCTAGGTCCATTATCATTAATTCTAATAGTATTGTTTCTGGTGCTGTATTTGCAACGGATGTGGAAACTTCTCCCTTGGTTTGTAACTAGTTTCAAATGAGGCTGGACTACGATTGTATTAAAATATTCTATACCACCATCATCCTATAATAGAATTTATTGCATAAGCTGAACACGTCACTATAAAATACATTTAGTTCTGTAAGTTTATTATCTTTTAAGTTTCACTAATTTGAAGAAAGAATATACTAAAACCACTACTTATATGATACCGAAGAAGTACCAATAACAGATATATTTCGATATCACGACCGCCATTAATAACTAATTAGTAAGTAATTCCACTGAGGATAGCAACGATAACTCCATTCCATTCGGTCGTGAGGATATACGCTGCTGGCCGTTTTGATAACTTTGGAAATAGTCAATCATAGGGGATTAAATTGTTAAAGTTCACTGACCATTTGGGGAATCCTTATACATACTTTGTACTTGAATGTCAGCAATACGTCTAAGAACTATGCTAGAACAAACGACGTCAAAATGCTGATCGAAGTTACAACGTCTCACTAGGCCTTAATATTTTGTTTACAGATGGATCTAAAACGAAGAAAGCGGCTGGAATTTAAGGACAGAAAATAAGTAGATATTTTTCAAATAGAAATCAGCACTATTGGTCTTTATTTTAGAGAATGCATTGACGGTCTTCAAACTTTCCGCATACACACTCTTTCTCTTAATTCAGATAGCAATAGAAAGCCTACAACAACTAGATTCAGATTGCTTGAAGTGGAAATGATGCCAGTTCCACTGCGACCTTTCCAGATCTATTGTGGTCCTTATGCCTCCTTAGAATACGTTCTCCAGCTTTGTTTCTCTAATCTTATTATTATTATTATTATTAATCAGACTTAACAGCTTTGAGAGCGGCTTTTCCGCATATACGTGAATTTTTTTCGAAACGGACTTCAAGACCTTGCTCCGTATTGCTGCCATATGCCTCCACAATAAAGTCCTGGACTGCCTTAAGCTTTGCTGGCTCCATCTGGGTGGGTGAATAGCTGTTGGCCTCTTGTCTTTCGGAGGACCTCCGGGAGTAGTGCTCTCCGACCTCTGCCTTTTTGGACTTCGTCCTTTCTTTACGTTTACTAGCCTCCACCGTATGTTAAGGCATAACTTCCTTATCTGGACTAACCTGGCCCGTTTGTGCATGCCTAGTGAAGTTGGCCTTGATTATGGCTTTTTTGCCTGTATCTAATCTTGGCCCTGGAAACCGAAAATAACTGACCAATGGAAATAGTGCGAGCTTCATCTGGGTGCTCCAGCATGAGAATACTAAAGGAAATGAAATTGGTGGTTCCCCTGCAGAAAAGGATACACAAATTAACAAAAACTCGTACAATAAAGTAAGCTATCTTGTGGTAGGTTCGGGAATGGGAACAACAAGCAGACAAAACCTATTTGAGAAGCATACCAGGAATAATGCACACAGATGTATTACCTCTTCTGACGATACAGTTAAATATGTTTGAGCTGCATAAAGATATATGAGAATCTGTAGCATAGATTAGATAGTTGGTGCGAGAATCTATCAGAGTAGAATACATTCCCTTAGATTTATAGATCTTGCTAAAAGCCTAAGAATACAAAATATAGCTAAAATATCTTTTCAGGTCGTGATGATTGAGAGATGTTTAAAATCTAGCGTTAACCCAAGTGGGTAGCGTTATACGTTAAGCTCTAGTATGCTATTTTAGTAATAAAATAAGCAATTACTAAATACAAATAATGTGACTTACGAGTTCCATACTCATGGTATTACACGCTCTTAGGGGTAGTTTGTACTTGACGGGAATTTTTGTTTCTATCCATTCGCCGAAGCAAGAACTGGTTTTTGTTAGACCGGCCGGATAAATCATACCATTAAATATTCCAGATCTCGTACTTATGCTCACCATGATCTCATCGTTATTACAATCGATTCGTACATCTGATTCAACTTCCGGTGCATCTGAAACCAAGTGTAAAAACATTTATCAATATATTGTATGCACTGTAACGAAAGAAACAATGAAAATCACACTGACATTTTGTTTTATACACAAATCGGAATTTAAACAGACATATGTATGTTACATAAATATAAAGTTGTAATTATGTAGGTAGATTTTATATGAATGTTGATCTAAAACAAAATACATATTTGCACCACATTCGACTGTTAATTAGCATTGCTAAACTCCATAGGTGCGGTAAATGTATTATTTTATTACTACAGGAATAACGTTGTAGATTATAAGCTGATTGTTCGGCAATGTGTGCCTTTCGATTACTTTGACCCTCACATCTTTTCAAATCTTTTACAATGGCTATAAGGTTTGGGGAAGGAACATTACCTACATCGACCAACTACATTGTAGCCTTTCCTAGTTGTTTCATCCTAAGCGAAGTGCGCCTACACACTCGCATAGTATGTGCTTACAAGTTTCTTTTCAACTATTGCTTAACTAACAGTTATCATCTGTAATCTAAGCCCTGTGATTTTGAGATGGTATCTCACGTGACAGCAGCCGATGAGAAGATTGTTGACTAGTCTCAAGTCTTCTTTCCGTAGGTTAAGGTACTTTCTGGTTTTTTCAGCAGAATAAGTGGTAACCTTCTTGTCTGCTAAGTTCTAGAGTATTCCTTCAGTAGGAAGTTTTCATTCCCTACTTCCAATTATTGTATCCTCGCATTAACATATTGAGTGCTCAATCAATTTTGCTAATGTTCACCGGGCGCCAGCATATTAATCTGGCTAAATTATTAATGGTAATTACGAATGTTTGCTTGATTATTAAAAAAGTTTTTCAGCACGGATCATGGCTATCATATTTGAGCATATCGCAGGGGAACCAGCAGTAAAACTTCTACAAGATTTGCGTCTAAGTGATAGATTTTTGATAACTATGACCTGGCATGCGATTACATTGTGGCTACATATTTCATAACCAAAACCTTAACGGAAACATAAGCTATTAAATATGATAACCATGGCAGTCAATGTGTTAAAGATTATAGTTCAAAAAACGGGACCGCAGATGTTTCTTTAGCGAGGCTAGCAGCAATGTCGTTACCTTTGATCCTCATATGTCCTAAAACCCACATCGAAGTTCCCTTATTGTTGGTCGGATGCAAGGAATAACTGATTTCAGAGCATTAGGCGCTTTCTGCTTCTCCTTGTCGTTCGTAACCCCCGTCCCAACAAGGACCGTAGTTGATATTTTGGCGAGGCAATTTTAAGGATATACTCTATCACCGTAATGACCCGTCACGGTAAAAATAACTTTTCGAGAATTGAAACGTTTGCTACGACATACTAATCCTAAATTTTTGCCTTCCAACTGCAAAACAGATAAATCGTGTTTTGTTTAAACTGTAGTTTGTTTAAATAAAATATATTTAGTTTAAATACTGATGTTTTTTCATAGTTATTATTTATTTTAATGTGGTGGTACATGTCGGTTGTGGAGTTTTACAGCGGGTGTAATTCACACCGTTGTTCATGTCGACATATGCGTATGTCAAGTTACTATACAATACTCAGAAAAACTATTAAATAAGAAAAACGTTACTTTCAAAGTTGTTCTTCGTGACTATTGGATTCATATACAACGGTAGCAGCAGAAAACCTATAAACCTTTTACAAATTCAGGAGAAAATGAACTGGATTATTGGACAAAATTTTCTATCCTCTGCAACTTCTTTTCCCAATAAGCTGGTCTCTTTTCTCTACAGACCGGTTTAATTTTTCTTTTGAGTTATTCGTACGTTGCCCTCGTGTCAGGCGTATCTAGTCTTGGCATTCCTGTGTTCTCATCCTTGTTTACATTCGTTATAAAACCAGTCCTTATTTTTTTCTTTAGTTGTCCTTACTATACCTTTTTAGACCTGTTAGGTACATCCGGTATATACTCCCTGATCAATATCATGCAAGTTTTTTTCGCCTTTAGTATTTTCCTTCTAATTTTCATTGTTGCCCAGTTCAATTTAAACAGGACGGCTCTTCCTCTCTTTTCCTCTGCGTACTCTTCTTGGATCTTGGAGATCTTGGTGCCCATTAAATAGTATTTCCGATGACTCCATTAAAACCGTTACCTTGTTCAATAAGTCAAGTTCCGTTTGTTGTTGCTCTTCTTTTATGCCATAAATAATATATTTTTTCATCACTTTGCGTTCAATCGCGTTTATTCTTTTCCCTTGTACTTGTATCTTTAATTGTTGATTCTCATATTTTAATATTTTTATCATCTCGAGACTCTTCTCTAACTTGGCCCCTAGGTTTTTTAATTTGTCCAGTTTCAATTTTAATATGATCCCTCCATCTTTTTGTTTTATGGCTTTGTCATATCCATCTATATTACTTGGATATCCACCAGAGCATATTTACAATGCTGATTAAAGTGGGTTATTCTTCCATGCTTTAGCTAATAAAACTCTCGGCTTAAAATCTGACAAATGTATCGGCAGCAAGCTGTCGAAGGAAAGACTTTGTTTTATGTAAACATGGCAGGGGAAATAGAAATGTTGTTAGTTCTAGGTAAAGCGGCTCGTCTTCGAGCATTTAAAAATCTTTTAATGAAAGACCTATCAACAAATTGGAAATCCGACAGAAAGACATAGATGACGCTAGATATATATAAGAAAATGAGATCACAGAAAAGAAAAGTTCGTGTACCCTTGTATAATGCTGCATCTCATCCTAGTTATTTGGATTTAACGAATGTTAATATCATTTTCTTACCTACAAACACAACTGCAGGATGTCAAGTCCTTGGATCAGAACCTACTCAAAAATTTCAAGGTTGCAAAAATGGATGCAATCAATTTAGCATCACAGCTGGCAAGGTGTATTAATGTATTTGAGGCTTTGTAATTAATTACAGCTTTGTGAGATAAAGTTGAAGTAGCGACTATTAAAAATTACATACACCTATCCCAACGTAAAATTATTTTTTTAAAACGTCCTCGAAGAACTTTTTCCTACTTATATCAAGCTTTACCTCACTTAGGGTCTCAAATTAAATGCCCCGTAGTGGTTCTTTCAAAATTGGAAACAGGTGGAAATCACCACGAGACGAATAAGATGAATGTGAAGGCAATTCCCAGCACACTTCATTTTAAACATCCTTCACGAATGCTTATTCAACTTTCCAGTTCGTTTATTGCAAAGGGCTAGTCGCAATGGCACAGACAAAAGATTACAATCTGTATATATAAAAATGGATCGTGGTTTGTTTGACCAAATTGGATACTTCCTTCTGTGGGTTTGTTTGTAATTGGTACGCATAAGGTTTAGGAAAAAAGAAAAGTCGAAAAAGTTTTGGGCAAAATGAAGTTTACCGGGTCACCTAGTAATATATATAGATTCCAAGGGAATCAAAGTGATTAAGCTTAATGAGATAACGAAACCGCAAAGCATACATCAAGAAATAAGTGCGCCTGATGTATTTTTAATCGATACAGAAAAATGTCTGGATGTGGGTAACGCAGAACAATTAGACAGAATAGAAGAGGCGGTAGCGAATTATTTGCCAACGAATTTGCAGAGGCAGAACGTTAAAGATGCTCACGAACGTGGACATTTCGCGGCTAGAAAGACGAAAGAACTCATCAAAGCGGAACATGCCAAAATATTTTCAGAAGAGAGAGATGACCTAAGGAACCACACAAAATACCAGATAAAGATTGTTGAAGAAGAAAACTGCAAAAACTTTAAGAAGCGACGGAAAGCAGCCAAGTTATATGAAGTTAGTGGTTTAGTTGCCATCAGAAAAACGCAGTTCCAGAACATGTCGAAGTTGTTGCCTAAATTCCTGGGCCCGTATCGAGTTGTGAAGAATACAGGACCAGACCGCTAATTTCATAGGCATCGCATCGTCCGATACTACATGGATGTCGGTAGTAAAGCTATATTGGTCAATGGTGATATCTGTAGTAAACATGCCTATCGTCTTCACTTGATTTTCTCAAATCCTTTTGATTTGCAGAGAGGTACAGTCGAATTTCGGAGCACCTATTTGTATATGGGCAATTCCATGATGTCGAACGGGACAGTCGTACACAGTTAAGCTGGAAAAAATGTCAAAATAGAATAGATTTCTATTGTGATTCTAAGCCCTACTTATTGCGTTTAATCAGCACTATTATTGGTGCTAAAGTTGATAACTAAATCTTCGTTTAAAAGATAATTCCAAAAAACTAAGGCTGTCGAACGGGACAAAAACAGAAGTTGGTTTTATGACAAACAATTAAAACGCTGATTTCAGCGAAACCTGAAGCAATAAATTAGTGACTAATTTTAGAACCTAGTGAGTCGATGCCTATCAAAACATACTAAATTTTAATCAAAACTGATGTATAGTTTTTTTATTTAACTTTAATTATAGTCGAACGGGACATGTCGAACGGGACTTTTTTTCCTTCATGATGTTTATATTTTTCTGGTGCTCTTTTGCGAAATTGTAAATAAACTAGTAAAAAAATGTTTTTAAACTAAAAAGGTATTCAATGTGCTTATTTTAATATAAAAAAATACTTAACAAAATTTTTAAGTGAGAAGGAAGTAAAAATAGTAAACAAAACTTATAAATTTAAATAGAAATAGCAACAGGTATATTAATTATTATATTATATTAATTATCGTTTGTTTTTTTTTTCGGAATATTTTTTAAAACATCCTTTTAACATCCTGGCCATTACAACCGAAGAAGTGCAAGTGCCAGGTATAATTTTTACTTTTTTCTATCTTTCGTCTAAGTTATACAACAAAGAATGCCTCTCGATATAATCAAATGGTATAAAATACATTTTAATCCCTTTTATGTTTAGTTGTGCACATTGATAAAAGGAAAATGAATCGGATATAATTTTTTTATTTATTTAGTTATCTGCCAGACTTTTCGTTTGATAACTGCTCAAACTCCATCACGGCTCCCTTTCCATGTGAGCTTGCAAAGAAATTTTACTCTACTGATGAACATCCAAACGGTATTTTAAAATCGTTTAAACTTGACGGCTCCCATCAGAAAAGATAAATATTTTTGAAAAACATCCATAGGATTTGCTAAGCGTTAACTTATCACTTATGACAGCACACGACTTTGTAGTTCCTGCCAACCAAGCTACACAAGTAAAAATGGATACCTAGCGATAGCTAAAATGAGCACTTTGAATCTAATTTTGGTTTGTAAGTCTATAATTTTCGGCAAAATCTATTTGAATGGCTATTTCAGTAGACTTTCAATTGCTTTTGATATCTTTAAAATACTTTTGTTGAGCCCTTTTTACAAAAAATGACTTTTAAACTTGCTGCCAATTTACTTCATCTTCCACATTGGCTAAATATGCTAGAGGAATAAATTGATATTTTAAGTCATCTCAATTAAAATAATTTGATAGCAGAGTGCTTTTACAAAATTAATTAATTGTAGAAGCAAAATGTTTTTAAATATTTTTAAATTTCACACGCACTCTGTCGAACGGGACAAACTTTTGTGCCTAGATCGCAAATCTTTTTATTTTCAATTTTTTTTATTTTATTTTAAATGCAATAAAAATGTCTGTTTGCACTCAATATTTCATGACCTTTCTTCATGTAGTTTCGACGCACCCAGAAGAAATGTTGGTTTTCAATGTCGAACGGGACACTGAAATATGTGATAATGCAAAGCAAAATTTTACAGTTATTTGTAATCTCATTGTTTTTTATGCATTATTTTCTAACTCTCAGTATCCTCAAAGAGATTTAAGAGAGAAAAAGTCAATGTATAATGTCGCTCATTAAGAATATTTTTAAAATAAAACTTGTAATAGAAATATACAAAAGAAAAAAGTTGCACTTGTTTGACTTTGGATTTCAATATCTTGAGACAGGTAATAAATAAATGTAAATTTTTATAGATTAGTTAAATTTGATTATTTTCCTTTGAAAATTTGATAAAAAAATTTTTCATAAACTTTTAATTTTTTCGTCTCGGTAGACCTTCTCAGAAAAATGCCCATATAAGAACTGGCTGCTAGTAGATTTAGATCACTTCCGGTATCTATGAATCTATTTAGGGCATACCGTTTATTTAAAACTACTTGCATATATCCTGGCAATTCGTTTTCGTGTTCCCGTATTACGTATGTTGCTCTTGGTTCTTCGCGTTTCTCGTTTGATTGTTGTATTCTACATCCTTTCTTGCAATTTCTAGAAATGTGACCATATTCGTTACACGCAAAACATTTGAGTCCCTTTTCCTTGTCACGACAATTTCTGGACTGACGTCTCTTCTTGCCGCAGTTAAAACATCTAGAAAACTTCTCATCATGTTGTTTGCTCGTCCTCTGTAGCGTTTGATTTTCTTTAGCGTTTTTTTTCTTCTTTAGTTTGTCTTTCCTTCATTTTTTCGTAAAGCTTCAACTTATCCTTGAAATCCGTCAACAACTTGCTCCCATATAGAACAGTTTTATTCACTTCGTCGTCGATAATGCCTTCCATAACATATTCGATCAAGGCAGTATCCTCAATATCTCCTTGTGCCGCTATCCCTCTCATACCCAAAAAATATTGCAGCAATGTCTCATTTCCGTGCTTTTTCCGCGTGGAAAGCGTTTTATGTAACGTTGCGTTATTGGTCAGCCGACTGAATTCGTTCTTCAACTTTGTTTTCAAAATTTCCCACGAAGTTATACCTTGTCTGGCGCGTAAAAATAGTAAGGCTTCTCCTTTTAGCAACCTTTTTCTGTATATGAGTTTCTCCACGTCGTTCCACTGCATTAACAAGGCAGTTTCTTCAAACTCCGAAATCCACTTAGCGATCGGATAACTTTTTCTCCATTGAACGTCGAAATGGTTTCCTCTACGTCTTTAAAAGTCATCATAAATCTAGGAGTCTCTCGTCGTAATTGGGGCGATACTTCATTTTTTTCTGTTACGTAAGCTTCTATCATTTTCATTCTCAATTTCGTCGTTATATGATGCAACATCGTTTAAGTCGTCATCCTCTTGTTTATCGTCTTTGCGTTCGTCGTCTTCGATTTGTGCGCCTTTTAACATTTGTAAATCGGACAATCTTGAACATAATTTATCGATTAGTTCGTCTTCATTTTTTACGTAGTTATCGAGCCCTATTACGTCCCAAATTTGTTCAAATCTCCTAAGTTAAACTGTTCATTAACAAAATTAATCTTTTTCTGGGAGTAATATGAGGACGAGTCCCGGTCGATTTTCGTAAAAAAGATTATAGCGCCGTAAAGGTGACCTAAAAAGTGATAAATTATCTTAATAAAAGTTTTGCGAGACGTGCCTACCAGAGTCACAATTTCAGAAAAACGGCCTTACCTTAAAGTGTTTACGTTACGTTCAAACGAAATCTTCTTATGTATTTAATCCCATAAGTATAATTTATAATACATTTATAATAACTTTTATCCTTTTTCTACAAATATACGTTCCATTATTAATATAATTTTGAGTAATTTACCAATAATTTTACATTTTCTGAGATGTTAAAATGTATGACTTTCTAAATGACATTTGACTAGTAGCAACCAGTACCAACTTAAATAGATGTATATTCATGTAATTCTTCTTATTCTTCTTCGAAGCGGTCCATTATTGAAGTTAAACGTTGGTTAAACGAATCATTGCCGTACACGCAAAAATTGAATGATGCACGAACTTGCGTATTCTTATGATTTTTTCTGTATTTACTAGTCGATAATTTAAGCAAATTTTTGTGTTAATTTATCTGCTATTTTACTGATTTAGATCATTGACTATCAGATGTGCGTACATATATATATATATACATTCTTGGTTCGTTTAGTTGCTTGTTTACGTTTGTAAATGAATAATTGCCATATATGGAAAAAATGATTCATACACGAACTAGGGTATTCTTACGATTCTTCAGAACATATTTATGTCTTTTGTCGCGAGGTTGTTTTGGATGCGTATATCATACAGAAAGAAAAGTTAAATTATCCCACACCACCAGACCCAAACCAACCCCACAACATCCGGCCATAACTATCCCACACCACTAGACCCAAATCCATACCACACCACCAGACCCAAACACACCCCCACAACCAGACCCAAACACACCCAACACCATCCCACACAACCAGACCCAAATCCACACCACTACCACCAGACTCAAACTCACACATACCACCAGACCCAAATCCAATCACACCACCAGACCGAAACCCACCCCACAACATCCGGCCATAACTATCCCACACCACTAGACCCAAACCCATACCACACCAACAGATCCAAACACACGCCACACCACCAGACCCAAACACCCCCCACACCATTCGGCCCTAACTATACCACACTACCAGACCGAAACCTACGCACACCATCCGGCACTAATTATACCACACCACGAAACTCAAACCCACACCACACCACCCGACCCAGACTATCCCACACCACCAGACCCAAACCCACATCATACCACCAGACTCAAACCCACACCATACCACCAGACCCAATTCTAATCACACCACCAGACCGAAACCCACGCCACACCATCCGCCCTAACTATACCACACCACCAGACCGAAACCCACCCCACACCATCCGGCACTAATTATACCACACCACGAAACCCAAACCCAAACCCAAACCCAAACCCACACCACACCACACCACCCGGCCCAGACTATCCCACACCACCAGGCCCAAACCCACACCGCTACCACCAGACTCAAATCCACACCATACCACCAGACCCAAACCCAATCACACCACCAGACCGAAACCCACCCCACACCATTCGGCCCTAACTATACCACACCACCAGACCGAAACCTACCCACACCATCCGGCACTAATTATACCACACCACGAAACTCAAATCCACACCACACCACCCGGCCCAAACTATCCCACACCACCAGGCCCAAACCCACACCGCTACCACCATACTCAAATCCACACCATACCACCAGACCCAAACCCAATCACACCACCAGACCGAAACCCAAGTCACACCATCCGGCCCTAACTATACCACACCACCAGACCGAAACCCACTCCACACCATCCGGCACTAATTATACCACACCACGAAACCCAAACCCACACCACACCACCCGGCCCAAACTATCCCACACCACCAGACTCAAATCCACACCATATCGCCAGACCCAAACCCAATCACACCACCAGACCGAAACCCACCCCACACCATTCGGCCCTAACTATACGACACCACCAGACCGAAACCCACCCACATCATCTGGCCCTAACTATACCACACCACCAAACCCAAACCAAAACCCACACTACACCACCCGGCCCAAACTATTCCACACCACACCAGCTATTGCCCCTCTACAAAATATCCAGGATGATACTTTCTTTTCCAAATTTGGATTCGTCTATCTCTACGATTTTACTTGGCCCCCTTAACTTTTCTTTATGTATGATATACGCATCCAAAACAACCTCGCGACAAAAGAATTAATAAATATGTACAGGAAAAATCATAAGAATACGCAAGTTCGTGCATCATTCAATTTTTGTGTGCACGGCAACGATTCGTTTAACCAACGTTTAACTTCAATAATAGACCGCTTCGAAGAAGAATAAGAAGAATTACATGAATATACATCTATTTAAGTTGGTACTGGTTGCTACTAGTCAAATGTCATTTAGAAAGTCATACATTTTAACATCTCAGAAAATGTAAAATTATTGGTAAATAACTGAAAATTATATTAATAATGGAAGGCATATTTGTAGAAAAAGGATAAAAGTTATTATAAATGTATTATAAATTATACTTATGGGATTAAATACATAAGAGGATTTCGTTTGAACGTAACGTAAACACTTCAAGGTAAGACCGTTTTTCTGAAATTGT
The DNA here is from genome assembly GCA_038088585.1 of Chrysina gloriosa. NCBI lineage: Eukaryota > Metazoa > Arthropoda > Insecta > Coleoptera > Scarabaeidae > Chrysina > Chrysina gloriosa. The sequence goes on along the minus strand of CM076088.1, from coordinate 43,958,276 downwards.
GACTCTGGTAGACACGTCTCGCAAAACTTTTATTAAGATAATTTATCACTTTTTAGGTCACCTTTACGGCGCAATAATTTTTTGCGAAAATCGGTCGGGACTCGATCTCATATTTAGCCTTTTTCTGTAACTGTTCTGTTTTCCCGTCTCGAAAAGTGAAAGGCATTAAACTTTCAAATACAAATTTGTGAAACACTTTAATTGCTTTAGCACTCACTCTCACTTTACTAATATTTTCTTCTATTGCAGCAATTTGGCCTAAAGTCTCCATAGTATTTACAAATGTGTATATACTTGAAATATTTTATTTGAAAACTTTTGGCTTTTAGCTTTTGGCTTTTTCTTTTGCTAGTTCCCACGATATAAAAGTATAACGTGCCATATCCGTGTTTACTCCACTGCGCTTCGGGCCGTTTTATGTTTTTGCGCCACTCGTTCTTCTTGGGGTTTTTGCTCCTGAATTTTTAGTAAAAACAAATAATAAGTTAATTTTACCTCATTTGACAATTAATACAGTGTCATGCCCAAAAGTGACATTTTTTAATAACCGAACTACTAGATAGAACACAAAGTACCTACTTGTTGTGTGATCAGTCTAATCCCTCGTCCCCGTCACTCCCTACATATATACCGTGTGTCCGCGGATGAGGGTACTCATTAGGAAAAAATCTTTATTATTCATTTTACGACCAAAAGTGATTCTTCATAAAAAGTTCTGCTTGTTAAGAAAATGAATTAACGATAAGAAAATTTTAGATCACATGTACAGGCTGTTAATAAATTAGGAAAGTATGAAAATGCTTCGAGGGATAAATACCATTATTTATTATTTGTTACAAAAATGTTAAAAAACAAAGTTGTTTATAAACCAACGTAAAGTCTAAATACAAATTTTGAAATAAGAATTCGAATTTTTAAAAATAAAATAAGAGTGGCTTTTATTTATTTGCATTTCACAAAAAATTAAGATAGTCGATTTTTATCATTGGCCCGACTTTTTATAAAGAATGACTTTTGGTCGTAAAATGAAGAATAAAGATTTTTTCCCTAATGGGTACCCCCATCCGCGGGCACACTGTATATATATGTATGTATGTATGTATATATGTATGTATGTATTTATTTAAATTTTGAAAAATCATTGTGTATTATTGTGAAATCAATTTCTGAATTATTTCAAATAAAAATGGCATCAACATCAACCTTCGTTGCGAGCAGTTTGAGATCGCATACCGAACGTCTTTTAATGGGACAACCATGCTTGAATATAATGGAAACGATATTGCCGTCTAGACAATAAGTTAGTTTGGCCTAATTGAACGAAAAACGACAGAAACAACTACAAGGAATCCCCTGACATAATTTTATTGTTCCTTGGTGAGAATATTCCCTATCATTATTTCAGAACACCAGCACGCATCAGTCATGCTCGATGGATGGCGAAAGGCATATATTGCCCAAAAATGTTTTTGTTCCGAAAATATCTCGGTTTGAACAAAAGAGAATTGAATGAACTTCGCGATGTTAGTATTTTCATCATAACACTTTACGTGAAAGTTTGGTTTAGCACCACCAGAGCAACAGAAGCCCCAAATAAAGATTTTAATTTTTTGAAAGCAATTGCTGCTTATACTTCAATTGATAAAATTGTGTCGCAACGATTGGTGAAAAGATTCTGTGAACATCTCCGTTATCTCAATGGTGAAGCTGTTGCTCTTGCATTATTTGATCCGAGTATCCCCTGCAATATCAAGCGGAAAATGGTGAATGCAATTCGAGTATTTGAAGAAGAGAAAGAGTTATCTGACGATGAGACAGACATGTTGTTGGCTTCGAAGGTGTAAAAAGAATTGAATGAATGAGACAGTAAAATTTTTCGCACGCTTCGGATTGTCAACAGATTTCATGGTTACCGATCCAGAAATTTGGAAAGAGCGCGAAGACTACCAGCAAACGCTAGAAATATTGCATAAGTTACATGTTCTCAACGACGGCGAGAGAGGCGTAAAATTAATAGAAGGCTATAGCAACATGTGCCGTAACGAAGAGGAAAAAATATTTTTGTTTCAGGTCGTCGTCGAAAATAGGAAGAAATATCCATCGCATGATAAAAATAAATTAATTTGATAAACAGTTTCTAATTATAAAAACATGTCTTTTTACGCTCAATGAAAGTTACAATTACTACAAGTTAAAGAGCTCACAATCGGACTTCTCGATTTCATATATTTATTACGAAATAATAAAAATTGTATAGAAACCATCTTAAGGGTTGAAGATAGCGGTGGGAGCAAATTTTACAAAAATGTAATTTTTGTATGAGTGCCCCGTTAGGGAGCGGTAATAGGAGCTAGGGGGTATGTTCGGAAAAAATGTTCGGGGGAAATTTAATGGGGGTCAATCTTACATTTCATCTCTCTAAGGGCAACTCCGGGGCAGTTGTGAGGCTTTTTGCAAATTTATACCACTTCAGCCTCACCTTTGACCCCGATGAGAAGCCATTTGCTCCACCCCACCGCCTCCATTTTATGCCACAAGCATTTTTTCAAACTTCACAAAATAAGGAGTTCGAAATCGATAAGTCGTGCACTATCCCACCCCTAATACCCCAACCATCTCAAACGTTGTGCCCTTATTATTGTACTTACCCTATTTTTGGTTCTCCAAATAAGCTTTTTATTTCCTCGTCTATTCCTCTTCTCCACTGATCTCCAATTTTAACTCCTGTATATAATATATTCCTATTATAATATTTTTCGCTCCCATACCTCCAATATATTTTCACAATTTTTGTTTCCACAGCATATAGCACTGTTTGCCTCATAACAGTTTTATGTATTCTCGTTTTTGTGCTTGCTGTAACATTCCTGCACATTTATTTCCTTTGATTGATCTTATTTCTATATTTGTTTCTCTTGCCTGCTTATCTGTAACAACTGCTTGCAGATATGTGAATTTATTCACTTTTGTGAAACTATACCTTGCGTTCTCTATTAATACCTCTATTATACTTTCTGACAGTTCTTTGTTTTTGTCATTTATCATGTATTTTGTCTTATTTATTATTGTTTTTCATTTTTAATCCATACTTCATCGCTTTTCTACTAAGTCTTTTTGCTACCGTTTTCAGTTCTTTCTGACTTCTTGTTACAATTGTAGCATCATCAGCAAAAGTCAAACACTGATGCTTTTTATAATATATTAGGCCAGTGCAGTAGATTTCGCTGTAACCTCCATCATCAGACCGTTGTTGACGATGGGTTACCCTACCTGAGGAGTTTTTCTTGATGTTTGCCTATTTACTCACACTGCGCTAATAGTGTTTTCCAGTGTTTTCTGGGTTAGTCTCATTAGCTGGAGACACAGTACAACTTCTCCCATTGCTTTTAGAAGCTACTTTCTGTCAATTGTCTCATACGCCCGTTGGAAGTTTATGAAAACCATATATAAATTTAATCCCTGTCGGTAACTATTTTCTTGTAGTTGCTTCACTATAGCTATCTGATGCTTAATAAGGCTATCCTCCTGTATACCATATACATTATCTTGTCTTCCTTTTTTAAATTGGACATAGTATTGATTGCTCCCCTTTTGTGGCATTCTATCCTGTAAATTTTTCGGTTATCTTCTCCACCAATCTTAGACTACCATTGTTCATTATTCTATTCTTTCTTGGTTTTCCCCTTTTATTATTACTCATTGTGCTTAGAATTTCAGTTATTTATGTTGGATTCGGTTCTTCACTTTCCTGATTTTGCTCTAATCCTTTTACTATGATTTCTTCTCTAGTTTCATTCCTGTCTTCAACCAAAATTAATTTTCAGTATAATATATTTGTTCCGGCTGGTACCCATTTGTCTCCTTTTTAGCGCTTTGGTAGAAATTTATTATGTCGTTCTGATTGTACTTCTTTCTTTCAATGAATATTTTTCCATTTCCATTTGCATTCTTGTGCTTGTCGTGTACCAATTGTTGGCCCGTACTCTTCTTGTTGCCAAATTTTAGTATTTGCATCGCCTATTACAATTTGTCGTATGTCGGTATGCTTGACAACTCATCTGACAAATTCTCGGAAAAGGATGTTTTCGACTTTATCCTTTTCTTTTGTTAGGGTTCAATATACTTACTTTCCTATTTCCATTTCTAATTTTAGTGGAGCAAATTTTCTCCGATACAGGTTTAAAATCCATAACAAATTTTTCCATTGTTTTACTTATCAAAAATCCTGATACCAGATACTTATCTTTGTCCTCACTGTTATACATAACATAATCTTGCAAATCTGTGACGACGCTCTGTTTAATTTTCTGGACAACTAAAATGTCTATTTAATATTTTTACATAGCTGCTGCTAAATTTCTTTTACTACCTTCGCTGTCGGTAGCCCTAACTTTCCACGTCGGTAACCTGATCCCCCCTTCTTTGTTTTTCATTTTTGTATCATTATTATTAGTCTCCTTTTCTATCCCCTTTTCCATTGCCTTTTTTCCTGTCCCAACACTCTTGCTAGCTTTCTGACTTTATTTATCATTCCGGACAATTAGTATTTTGGTTCCATAACCACTTTTCTCCATTTACAGTTAATTTTTGGGTTCCTATTCTAGCTGTCGTTTCTCCCTTTTCTGCTTCTTTGGCTTAGCTTTTATTGGCCTCTGTATTTTCCTTTGTTGGTTTTTCATGTTATCATTTATGTAACCACTTCATGTGCCCTTTTGTATTTCAATTTGTTTTTATTTTTCATAGTCTGATATTTATGGAGGGATATTTTGTATCCTAATTTTCTTAAATTTTCGACTTTCACTTCAAATTGTAAATTTATTTTGTGGAGAATGTACACGTTAGACAACAATTAAGTGCTTTTAGCTGCAACAGGAAAAATGCTAGCATGGGAAAAGCGCAAACAGTGATAATAAATCAAAGCTATAATGACCATATGATAACGAAGAAACCCTTTATCAATAAGGTGAGAGACATAAACGCTTCGATTTTGCTCCACAGTTCCAAGAAAATTGTACGAATTTTGGTAAAAGGTCACACATAATTGGGGTAGAATCAAAATTCATCTCATAAAAATTTCTAGGACATTCCCGAATACTTTGTAGTGCAACCTAAGCGTTTACGTCTGCTCAGTTCATTGATAAAGGATTCCTTCCTTGTCACATGGTATTATAACCATAATTGCTTATCATTGTTTGTATGTTTCCTATGCTAGCATTCTTTCCTGGTACTGCTCTTATAATCACTGTTCATGTTGATCCTGAAGTATTCGACTTCAGTTTGATTCTTATGAATTATTGTACGTTATTTGCGAAGTATAATTTGGGTGATGATGGTCCGAACAGTGAACGTTTCTTCTTAATTGCCTACTTTCGAGAGCTTTAGAGAACATTTAATATTTGAATCATATTATAACCATAAAAAATTTTTGGAAAGACTTTACAGCCAACCGAAAAATTCTACCACTTGGATGAAAATGAAATACTCGGGTTCTATGCAATGTTTCTAACTATGATTTAAATCGCTATCTCAGACACAGCTCGAGCAATGATTCTGTTTCAGACTACTTGATTCAATCTTAGCAGGTACACGAAGGGTGTAGGAGTTACAAAACGAACTGTAGCAGTTTCTCGGATATTGCATGCCACATCTCACAGTTTCTGAAAAATGCCTGAATGATAGCACCACATATTCATGCCACTAGTACCAGAAAACTTGTTAATACTTATTTTAGATTCTAAAAATATAACCGTAATCTAACGCATTCTAATAAATCCTTTACAAGTGAAACCTATGTTTGATAAATTCTGAAGGTTCGATTTTTCCTAAATTTCATTACTACACCACGCTCAACTAGGAACTTCATCTCATGTGAACTGTTCAAAATTGTCAGTCAGCGACGTTAATAATCAATTTACTTATCGTAGGATAAGAGGATCAGCTCTGTCTGGACGAACTCGGCGATGAAATTTATTGAACTGGTGCTTACTACAACAGTATAATAATAGGTTCCCAACCCCATTATTATTATTTTTTAAATATCTCACAAAGTCACACTCACAGTCACATTGTCTTTACTTTCATCGATGAATAAGGGAATATTATATTTATATATTTACTACAAAAACAGAAAGCATACATAAATGTATGTTGGTCCTGTAAAATACCCCACGTAACTTACGTAAATCTTTAATCTTAAATAAGTAGCGTTCTATATGAATGTTATATTTATATATATTAAAACTTATCTTTGCAGATAACATTGCGTACATGAGCCGGTGCGGTTCAATAGTTAGGGAGCTGGACTACAATAACGAGGGCCAAAGCTCAAATCCCAACCATTCTGACGCGGTTTGTAGCCTACTCACAAGGGAAAATCCCGAACCCGAAAATTAAAATTATGAAACTTTGGGAACATGTAGATCACATATAGCCATGTACTATGCAATTTCTTTTTCTGCGGAAAACACTAAGAGTGGGTAAAAGAATTTGGAAATGGAAAATTTTCCGTTTCCAAATTTTTTTCGCCCACTCAGAGTGTTTTTGCGCAGAAAAAGTGCGTAGTACATACCTATGTATATGTGATTTACATATTTCCAAAGTTTCATAATTTTTTGAATTTCCAGGTTCGAGATCTTCCCTTGTCAGTCACTAAAAATGTGTTCATTGCAAACTAGGTAATCAATACGATGGCTATTAAGAATTTAAAGACATTATTTTAAATAGACTATCATGTTAACAGTTTTTCAGTTCTTTTAATTTCAATAATTGTTTTATTTTTATCAATATTTTCAAATTAAGATGTATTAAATTTAGAATAGTTTTATGTTTTAATTTTTTTGTAAATACCTATATTATGTTTCAAACGTTAATCGAGAATTCGTCGCCTACAGACAATGGACGCCTTCGATAATACGTACACAGAAATCCTTAACATAGATAAAAGAAGCTGCCGTGGGAATGTACAAAGACTGATCCATCGATCGTCGACTAAAAACATGTGGCTCATTACGTAGACTAGGATTCGAATGGATTGACCGGCTAGGCTACTGGAAGAACGTTCCGCTGCGCTATCGCTTACTTAGGTGACGCCAGCGCGTTAGAAGAAAGCAATATCAGAAACTTAGCATAAAACCATATCACCCGAACGTCGTCTCGAACGGACCTGCCTCACCGACGATGTTTGTTCGCTTTCTTCGGATAACCGCTGTTTGTGTACGAAACTTACAAACATATTAGGGCCGGCTTGTTCGGCACCTAATCGGTCGTCCCCCGGTTTAAAAGTAGACAGATCGTTCTATCTTCAAATACATGGATAGAAAATGAAACGTTTATGAAAAACGTATTTAAAACGTTAAAAGCAAATGCTAAGTGCGTAATATATAACATAATATAAGTATAAGTTGCGATACATTTTTTATCCAAAAAATTGACCTTGAAATAATATACATATGAAGACGTATTTTTATGATAATTTTTTATATTGTAAATATGTTAACTGATCTGTCTGAATAAATGTTTTTATTGTAAAATATGTTAATCTTATCTGTTTAAATAAACCGGCATGAAAATAGAAAAGCCTGTTTTCTTATTTTTTATCGCCACGCAAGCGAGTAACCGTTTGGTGATCTCTCCAAGCCAAGAGACCGTAACAATGGTGGTTGCACGGAATAGATTGGTACACAGGTAAGGATAATTCGATACTATCGATACCAGTACAGTATCGGTACTTTCCTTTCGATAACAAGTACTTTTGGTGTCGATACTCTTATTTCGATACTTTACTAATATCGATACTTCCTTAGTGGTATCGAAAGAAAAAATAAAAATACCATATGGCGCATGCGACCCGCGGCGCATGCACTTGGAATATTTTGCGGTATAATTGTTTAATAATTTTAATATATTGTATGTTTATGCGTAAACTTATAAGTAAATGATAATTTAAAATATTTGGAAATCAGAATAATGAGATTTGTATTTGAGGTTAAGCATGCACGGAGAAGTTTATGCAATACTTTTAGCTATGTTGTTGCTGATGATACATCTTACAATCAACAATTAATATTATAGATTATTGCACTATTGATTGCGCTTCGTGTTTGATTACTATATGTACATTTCTAAGTTTGTGTTCGCTGTCATGTCGCTCCCAAAAAGCAAAGCTTGGGCTTTGTATCACACAATTTATAGTAGTTCTGAATCGTGTAAAGTTTGCACGAAAACTACTAAGAACTGCGGAAACACTTCAAATTTATTGAAACATTTGAAACAACACCCGAATGTAAACTTTGCAGCGAGTCAACAGAAGAAACAATATTCTTTTAACAATCCGGCATTTACACGTTCTTTCATCTTGTATTATTATATTGTATAATATTTATTAAGTTTAGTGTAAAAAGTGTTCAATTATGAAAAAAATACGTTTTATTATGCGATATCTTTGTACCTAGTACAGTGTCGATACTAAGACGCGATACCGCTGCTAAGTATCGATACCCGATACTTTCATTCCTATTGATACCGATATTCGATAGTTCTAGGTATCGATACTTTCTTTCCGATACTAATACAATATCGATACCAACAAACGATACCGATACTGATACTAAGTATCGATACCTTTCACCGATACTGTCATCCCTATACACAGGATCTCTGACATTGGCTTTGCAGACCATACTCCCTCTTGGGCACTACCATTGGGTATTGTTATGTACGATACATATCTTAATTATGTGTGCAATTAAAAAATGTATACTTACTCGTTGTAATGGGAATGTTGGCAGCATTAGCGGGAGATTGCATACAAATCTGCAAACAAGATAAATATATATAAGACCCTAGCGCAAGAGTATTACAATATTAGTTAACTAACAGTAACATAATCATTCACGGTGGTGTTATATTTTTTTATTAAATACATTTGAATTTTAGCTTTATTATGTGTATATTTTTTTCTTTTCATACAAATGTATGTCTCATTCTGTTAAAAATCGCTATTGCAATTTATTCTTTTATTTCCTCATCAAATTCCCTCCTTTGAAGTTCCTCTCAAGTATTTGAATTTCTGAACTCTCTCGATATTTAACGGTATACGAGTGCAAAAATCAATTGGAAGAATATTAATGTTTGCTTTCCTACCGCATATTTTTCTGTTTATTTATATTTATAATGATGATTTTTAGCTTTTCCTACTTACCCTTTACTTTTCCTAAGACTTAAATTTCTACACTTTGATTAAGAATACTGCTTTAGTTCTTATACATCAAAGTGGCATAATTCTTTTCTTTCTATTTGTTTCAGTTTGGTATTTGGTATCATTATCTACTTTGTTTATGTCCAACAAGTGTACTATTTTTCTAAGAAATGCAATATACAAATTTTATGTGCCTGCAATCATCCATCCACTCATATTGGACGCCACGTAGCACAGGTCTTTAAAATCAATTCAATAATTCTTTAACGCACACCACCCGTTAATTTAAAGAGAAAAGAACGCAGTTCTGGAAATACATATCTATATCTAGCATATTAGCATATATACATACATACATATGTACTACATTACGCTTTGGTAAATTATTCTGTTAATTTATGGTAGTGATTACAAAAACTGCGGTGTATTTACTGACATTCGGTTATAAACGGTTTGACAATGCTAGCCTCCTGCCAGCGAAACATGTGACATCGATTTTAGTTAAATAATTGTGTAATTAGGAGTTTACCAATGCGATATAGTGTCTGTTAATTTAATTCAAAACCGTTACATTTGAAAACGATTTCTATAAATATCCTTAATTTAAAAAGAATTTGTTTGTACATATATGTGCAAGTAGTTAATAAATATTTCTTCTTAAATTTCGATAATAAAAATAGTTTCTATGAAACATTAGGTATAAACGATAACAGCTCATATGTTTCTGAACGTTCGGTGCAAGAGAAAGTTGTGTGAAAATCTCCCACGTACCCATTATTTTAATTCCAATTGCGTTTATAACTACTGCTGTTACTTACAGCTAATTTAGATTTGGTTATTTCATGTATCTGTATTGTAGCATATAAACAAAGGATCTTGAAACATACCGCAATGATATTCATAACAAATAACTGTTTAATGATCATCTCCATAAATAACCTTGCAAAGTACTCAGACCGTAGCAAATGACGTAATCGGCAATGAAGACAACCTTGCAACTTTTTATATCGCTTCTAGCGATACATAAGTTTATTCACAAATGACGAAGTAAATGGTTGGTGAAACCCACGATGTTTACGCCTGTTTCCACTTAATTCAAGACACGTATTACAGAAAAAAAAACTGGAAACAAGCAACTAACGATATAATGTCGAATGTCACCAATTATCGAAACTAGAACAATAAACGTACACGTATACATGTACAATGGGACAAAACTAAACTTGGACGATACGTCGTAAACTATACGAACTGGGGGCTTGTTTAGATGAAATATTTCGCCCGTATGGAGAAATGCGGCTTCTTAATTAGACAAGCCGTCATCTTATGCAAGCATAGAAAAGCGCTAAATTTCTAAAACGGGAAAGAATAAAAGGAATTGATTATACATACGTATATGCCTTTGATATCCTGCCGGCTTGTAGAGTTAGAAATAGTTTACCTATTTTAGATTTTGTTGTTGATTGTTACGTGAGTTATATAATATCCGGTTTGTTTATTCACTTCTGACGGGATTAAGGGTAAAATAAAATATAGTCAGCGTTCATTAAAATGTTGTCTCCCAAAAGGAGTGCTTTATTTTACTTTTACTCCAAATAAAAGAGTATATTATAGGATAATAATAATAATGATAATGATAATAATAGTAATATTAATAATAATAACCTTTATTGGTCCAACAGCAATTGCAATTTACAGGACAGTAACTAAATATACATGGCGTAATACAAAATCATATATATATATATATATATATATATATACCTACATGTAATTAAAAGACAACCAATATTATAACTTGTAAAAATCAAAAGAGACTTTCTGAGTTTCAAAAATTTTTAATAAAATTGTCACTACAAATTTGTCATCCACCTGATGAAGCCACTATGTGACGAAACAAATTTGTAGTGACAATTTTATTAAAAATTTTGAAACTCACAAAGTCTCTTTTGATTTTTACAAGTTATAATTATGGAGTTTCAACAAGTTATTCCCGCTTCGATTAATTACAACCAATATTGAAAATAAATAGAAGAGAGAAAAAAGATTAAATGAACTATTATATAAGACTCATTACTTACTCAAACTAAGTAAATAAAATAAAAATAATCCAATTTCCTGATTATAACAAAAATTTAAACTCAAAATAGGCTCAAACTCAAATAATTAGTATACCTACGCACTAGCGGTTGCCCGCCAGGCGGCTAAACGCGCGGCTGACCGCGGTACATAGTTTTTCATAGAAGGAACCAAATGCTGTAAGCACATACAGCGGCTAGCCGCCAGTTTCGGCGGTTCACAAATTTGAGACGGCCCGCCTGGCAGTTAGCCCTTCGCCGATGCATACGCATTAGGCGATTTAAGGTCTGAACGCATCAAAGCGATGCGCAGAGCAGCGCAGCGACCGGTAGGGAAATGTCAATCTTATACCTGAAGTCCGTAATTATAATAACCGCTACAATTTGGTAATTCAATTTTATAAAGGTTGTTAACTATTTTCACGAAACAAACCACGCATAAAAATATGACACACTAATTTAATTGAATCATGTGGATTAAAACGGCACTCGATATCACAAAAATGAAAAAAAGTATGTAGGTTATTAAAGACCGTGCATCGTTGTATCATGGTTCTCCGCAGTAACCAGTACTTTCTGCGCGATTTTGCGACGGATTAATTCCTTGATAGCGCGGCTCAGAGTATTCATATGTGAACTGATCGAGACGATTATTAAAAAAAGAAACGAAAAATCGTCGCTCGCTGTCGCTACCTAACATACCACTGCTAAGTATCCATACACGATACTTTCATTCCTATCGATACCTCTAGGTATCGATACTTTCTTACCGTATCGATACCAACAAACAATACCGATACTGATACTAAAGTATCGATACCTTTCACCGATACGGTCATCCCTAGTTGCACGAACTCGAATATTTTTTTATAAAAGTACCGGTGAAGTAGCTGAACTAGGGTTCCGAAATAGTTCATCAATTTTTATTCGTCATTATTATTCAAATAAGGTGGAAGTACGGCTGTAAGATGTGCAATATCGAAAGAAGTTAACGTATTTTGTCTAGGTTGCTTTCCCCGTTATTCTATTTTGCAAACTAAAATTACTATTTAAGAACGACTTTTATTTTGCGCAAAGTCCAAAACCAAATCTGAGATTTAAACGTAAAGCTCCTTTTATACAAAATCGCTGACGAAGGAACATAATTTTTATTCTTCTTGCCTGTTATTTATGACAAGTAAACTATTGATTCAACAGTTTCATACATTCATCACTATCAATGATGAATGCGGATTGCGGATAAGATTCAACTTCGCTTGCAATCTTTCTGCCGATACTACTTCGTCTCTTGCGTTCAAGTTTAGTTTTGTCCCATTGTACATACCTACATATATCTATGCTATTTAAATTGATTTGTTCAAGTTTAATCTGGAATTTCACTTTTATATTATAGTAAGAAGAGCTAAAATAAGGATATAAGGAAAAGTGCTAGACAAAGTATTAAACGAGAACTTATAAAGACGGATAGCGAAAACGCGATGAGGACGACAGGTAGGATGCACTCTGCCTTACAGGGTGAGCAACAGGAAGTGTCCACCATCTGACCTGAAACTTTTAGTTGGGAGCACTGAGATAGTGTTGAAGATATTACACTTTGTTCCTGTTATTATTTATTATTTGTGTTGTAATGTTAGTATTTGAGCGTGTTAATAAAGGCACGCTATTGTCGCATTTGGGTCACTGTACGTACGAGTAGTAGCTAAGATAGCTAGATAGATAAAACAAGATGGTGCAGTGAGCTGAGTTCGACAGTATTACGATTTACTAAATATTAGTGTTATTACGCAAGCAAAGCCTTCAAACACAGAACAAAAGTCAATTAACGTAACAGATAGTAGTAATAAAATTTGGCATCATTTGCAAATAACATACATACAGAGCCTGGCTAGAAATGAAATTCGCAAGATTTTTGATTTCCATTAATTTAGATAACCTGCTCAAAGATTCTAGCTATAAAATTAGGAGTTTCGTTTTTTAATAACGTCTATGAAATTGTCCAGATATGCCACTGTAGTGACCCTTATTAATATTGTGACTGACTAATGGACCTACCATTCATTTTTATCATATCATAACTTATTTCAGACTAATTTTGTAATTCAATCTTTTAATAGAATCATATTTGACTGATTAATTAGTAGAAGTTTGTTTTAAATTTCTTTTCATTTTGGATGTCATAAGCAAAACATATTTACAGCACAATTAGGAGATGCACACTCATTACAGAACTACATAACTATATTATGCATATTTTGTATTCGTATTCACAGTAAGAGTGCGAAATGCCCACCATCTCTCCATATTTTCAAATATGCTATACAAAATTTTTCGAAAATATTATTTACACATAGATTCACTAGCTCGTATAAATGATGTAGTCCGTTCTGGTCCACTGTAGTTTTCAAGAAACCACGTAAAAAGAAATCCAATGGTGTTATATAATGTGCGTTGGCCAATTTCTAGCTATTAGCTTGTATTGTATTGTATTGTATTGTAATGAGGTGGGGTCTGACCCAAAATGGCCCTTTGCACTGCGACCACGTTGATCTATTGTGCTTCCTCTTGTTTGTTTTATTTATTTATTTAATACACTGAGGAACAGGATCAGCTCCTTCAATGGGAGTGTAAATAGGTCCTCCTCACTCAGCGTATATGCATGTAGTAGTCTATATCTCCTGTGGCCTAGTGCCCCACAGTTAGTGATCAAGTGTTCCATTGACTCCTCTTCTTCACCGCAGAATCTGCAAGTGTCCGTGTTGGATAAGCCCATTTTGTGAAGGTGCTTGTTACAGGTATAGTGGCCTGTGAGTGCCCCTGTCAGTGTTTTTAAGCTTGCCCTGTCCAGCTTTAGGGCGAGGTCCGCCCTCTTAGCGTCGAAGCTCAGAAATTTTTGGAATGTTCCAGCCCGCTGGTATCATTCCAGTGTTTCATTGTAATGGACGCTGTCCATTTCTTTGTCTCACCTTTAAGGAGACCTTTGTTAAACCCAAAAGGTGGGGTAGGTCCAGTAAAGTTTCTCTCAGCCCCTTTTTTGCGCAGATGTCTGCCATCTCATTTCACCCGTGCCCCTCATGTCCTGGCACCCAGACCAGGGTGATCTGGTTCTGAGTGGCCAGGCCATTAAGCATGTTGGGGCATTCCAGTAATAATTTGGACGTAATTGTACAACTGCTCAGGGCCTTAAGGACTGATTGGCTATCCGAGAATATTTTGATTCGTATTCCCCTGTGTCCCCTTTCGGATAGGATTCCTACAGTTTCCAAGATTGCGTATAGTTCCGCTTGGAAGATTGAGGTGTCCTTGCTCAAAGTTATTGATCTGTGTGTTCTAGGCCCCACTAGGCGCTATTAGCTTACTGTAGTATCCTCGTTAAGTAACCAATTACAGCATAAGCTATGTATACAAAATAGATTCATCCTGTTCGAAATATCCACGTTGAATCTCATTAAGGTAGAAATGGCTCGAAAATATTGTCACAATAACGTGCTACATTGAAAATGCCATCAAAATATATTGGTCCTATAATTGTCTGCAAGACATTGCCACCCACCCACCAATTTTAACTGGATCAAACTTGTTTCTTTGAATACATGAAAGTTTTCTGTTGACCATGTACGAAAATTCTGGAAAGGTAGAACTATGTCTCATAAGAATAGAACGTAGAATCATAATTGACAACTTTGTTACTAACTAAACATTTATGATTTTTTGAAGTCTCGTGCCCTTGTCTAGAGCCTCCAACAATAATCAAAAAGTTCGTTGAAAGTTGTCCATCTCGTTTTTCTGTTCAATTCAGAACACCACTTAAAATTATGTAAGTATACAGGGAGCATCACAGCCGAACACTAATTTATAGGATACAAATCTCAAAAAAGCAATATTCTTTTCAATAACATTATTAACATTCTGAAAGTGATAGGAACAAGTTAGTAGTATGCTGTTCAATCTCAAATACGTTCTGAGAAAATATATTTTGTACCCACTACTAAGGGGAAATGCTACCCTCTTTCGGGTGATGGTTAACATCTTCCGATCAAGTCTTACACTGGGATATATTCCAAAGATTTGGAGAGAACAAAGGGTTATATTTGTACCCAAGGGAGGGAATAAACCCCCGGAATCTCCTACGTCCTACAGACCAATTAGTCTATCCTCTTTTATATTGAAGACAAAACACTTTAGGGTGGAGGTACTCTCTCTGAGTCCATTGCATGGACTTCAATTTGACTACCAGAAGGACCAATCAACTACTACGGCATTGCACAAAATGGTTCTAGATATCGAAAAGGCTTTGAGCTCCAAGGAGATAGCCCTATGTGCATTTATGGACATTGAGGGCGCCTTCGATAATGCGAACTTCCTCGCAATGGAAACAGCACTCTTTAATAGAGGAGCTGATTCAGCGGTAGTAAAATGGGTCAGCTGTATGCTGAACCAAAGGTCGATTAGAGCCTCACTCGGATCTACGGACCTCAGTATGACTGCGGTTAATGGGTGCGGGTATTGCCTCCCCTTTTATGGTCTGTATTAGTTGATGACCTGATTAGGGTCCTTAACCGGAAGGGACACAGAACCATTGGTTATGCGGATGACATCTCTGTAATAATCAGAGGTAATCATATAGGGACGATTGCAGAACGGATGCAAGATGCCCTAAACACAACATGGGAATGGTGCAGGTTGGAGGGGTTATCAATTAACCCAGAAAAGACAACCATCGTACCATTCACTAGGAAAAGAGTGATAGATATCCCCACTTTAAAAGTAAACGGCATCGAAGTCGTTCCTAATGATAAAGTGAAGTATCTTGGATAAAAACTTACCTGGGAACCGCACCTCGAGTCAGTGCTAAAAAGGCCACAAAAACATTTGGACTGCTAGACAACTACTTGGTAGATCTTGGGATCTGAGCCCCAAAATGACCTACTGGATATCATATCATATCATATCATATTTATTTAATCTTTGGACTACAATGTAGCATTGGACAAGTCACTAGTATATGTCATATATACAAAAACATAAGCATAATGCAATATACAAAAACAGGATAATTTAACATTGTATAGAAACGTATATAACAGATTAAATTTAGCTATGCCCACCATTTTGAACGCATCAGGCAGTTTATTATAGGCTTTTACAGCCATGTATTGACTATTCCTTTCACTAAATGCAAGTCTATGTTTGGGTATTTCCAAGGTATATCTATTCCGAGTATTATAATGTTCTTTGTTGAGTTTAATTAAGCCGTGAAGGTTTTGCTTGGCATACAGTAGTAGACCCCATATGTAGATACACGGTAGTGTCATAATACTATTTGTTTTGAATAGTTCTCTGCACGAGGTTTGTGGTCCCACATCATTCATTACACGAATTGCCCTCTTTTGCAGACGGAACACCCTCTTGGAATCACTGCTAACACCTCAAGCAATCACTCCGTACGAAATAGCAGCATGTAAGTGTGCAAAATAGTACATTCTCAATATCGATCCATCCACCAACTCTCTCAGTCTACCAAGCAAGAAGCAAATCGACGCAACTCTACCACACAGGATATATACGCAAATGGTTAAACCCGCAATAGTGTATGGGGCTTTGGCATGGTGGGGTAAAACCAAGCAGAAGATAGCCATATCAAGGCTACGCAGGGTGCAAGGACTTGCATGCCTATTGTAGTATAACAAATGTTATCAGAGTTAAATATTTTATAAAAGCATGATTTAAAGTATAAAAAGAATTTTGTTGGCATCTTTACACATTTCGACAACAAATACGCATTACAAAAATTCACATACATAAATTTACTGGAAATAATAACCAAGGATATATGGATTCATGGACAACGGAGAAATAAAACAGTGTCATCCTGGTTTCGAGAAAATAAAAGTTTGTTTGGTGAACGACGAAAATTGACAAGATCGAAAAGTCAATAAAGAAGTCTAAAATATATTTCCAAAAGAAAACGTTTTAAGTAGAAGTATTAGTAAGAAAAAGAAGTATTACCATACAAAAGAAGAAAGAATTAATAAAAGGAAGGAATCCATAAGCTGCGTCGAGAAAAGAAATGAAGAAAGGAAATACAGGAAGAACCGTCAACGGAAGATTCACACACATACATTCACACACTCAAATAGGTAAATTTTTTTGATTTTATGTTCAATATTTCGAAAAGGTTATAAATATAAATTGTTATAATTTATGCTTTTATATTCTATCTACGAGCTAGACCGGTGCAATTTACTTTAAAAAACAAATTAACTAAATTCTTAATACAAATTTGGCTTCCAAAGGGGGCGACCCGATAGTACACTATGCATCACAGGGGCTGTGAAATCAACCCCAATGACGGGCATGGAAGCTCTTCTGAACCTGACACCGCTAAATGTGGCTGTGCAAGAGGAGGCAGCTACGCAAGCAATCTCCATTTACAGAAGGGAAAACTTAAGGCAGGTAACCTTACTGGTCATCTTATAATCCTGAAGGAAATCGAAGACATACTCAGTATGTCTCAAGCAAGCGACCACATGGATCCCATGTATTGCTTCGATAGGAAGTACGGGGTCCTCTTCCCGACAAGGGACAACTGGTGCACACACCCAAGATGTTTACGAGATGAATCGCAAAAATGGGACACAGATAGATCAAAAACGCTTCAAGGAGTGGGGACAGGAATAGTGGGACCTAGAGCACACAGGTCAATAACATTGAGCAAGGACACCACAATTTTCCAAGCGGAGCAATTTTGGAAACCGTAGGAATCCTATCCGAAAGGGGACACGTGGGAATACGAATCAAAATATTCTCGGACAGCCAATCAGTTCTTAAGGCGCTAAGCAGTTGTACAATTAAGTCGAAAATATTATTGAAATGTTACAACAAGCTTAATGACCTGGCGACTCACAATCAGATCACTCTGGTCTGGGTACCAGGACAAGGGAGATAAGGATATGGACAGCAACCATCAGAAAAAAAAAATACTGGAATGACATCAGTGGGCTGGAACATTCCAAAAAGTTTCTGGGCTTTGGCGCTAGGAGGGCGGACCTCGTTCTAAAACTGGAGAGGAAAAGCCTAAAGACACTGACGGGGGCACTCACAGACCGCTATACCTGCAACAAACACCTTTATAGAATGGGCTTATCCAACACGGACACTTGCAGATTCTGCGCTGAAGAAGAGGAGTCAATGGAATACTTGATTACTAATTGTGGGGCACTGGGCCACGGGAAATAGAGAATACTACATGCATATACGCTGAGTGAAGAGGACCTCCTAACACTCCTATTGACGGAGCTGATCCTGCTTCTGGACGTATTAAATAAATAAAGACAAGGGGAAGCACAATAGATCAACGATGGTCGCAGTGCAAGGGAACCTAGGAAACCTTTGGCTAGGTTTTTGAATTTGGTTTTCCCTAGTCCTTGAACAGAATTGTTAAGGTTGCTGCAATATCTGATGTATCTGATGTAGACATTGAATTGCTCATCATGACGTTAGTGGGCGAAGTCGCTATGTGCAGAGTCGAGGACCTTCAACCAACCAAAGGTCTGTAAACCAAAAAGAGAAATCGAAGAAAGAAGAAAACAACGAAGAACGCCCGTCTGATGAGTCTATGGAGGACTCGGACGTCCTGGAAACAGGCACAAAGAAGAAAGCAAAACGGGCACCGGGCGCAGCTGTGAGGAAAGGTCCGGCGGCGGCCGCCAATGCTCTTTCACTCTCCGCTTTGCAAAAATCTCAATTCGATTCGTCAAGGCTCAAAGCATCAGTGACGGGATTCGCCTCTATTCCACCACAGAGAAACATTTCAGAGAAGTCACCAAGCTTCCTTGATTCCCTCAAGATCTCCTATCAAACGTATCGTCTTCCCTCGGAGAAGACCCTAAACGTCGTGATTAGGAGTATCCCGCTCTAAATCGACTCTGAGCGCGAACATCTTGGATTCCGTGCGGAGGGCGGGCGTTGCACGTCTGCGCCATTACCGCACAAACAATCTCGTGCCTCTGATTGAACATCGAAGAAAGATATATACTCTCTTAAAAAGATCCTCTGACTAGACATCACAATCGTGTCCTTACGTTCCAAGCCCGGATTAGGCCAATGCTTCCGGTGCCACCGCTATGGACATGCTCAATCCAGCTGCTCAGCGCCTTTAAGATGCTTGCGAATTGTTATGGTGAACACCCCGCAAATTATCGGGGATGTCCTAGGAGTCCTTGAAGACTGCCTAAATACATCCATTTCAACACTCCGGCCGCCTCTTCGGCCAGAGCCTTTGACCCAGCGACTTCCTTAGCCCAACCTCTAGCGCCTAATGCGCAGCCAGCGATCAGACCGACCCAAACCACGATGACCTATGCCACAGTAGCCTCCGATACATCCAGAGGGCCCAAACTCCCCCGAAAGACCGTGAAATCCCGCGCCCAGGAAAAGAAGGAATAGCTTCTACAGCTGGATTTCAACGGAGCCGTCTTCACGCTTCAAGAGCTCATTGGCCAGCTCGCAGCGACCGTGTAGCAACTGAAAATGGCGTTCCCCAACAACTTGCCGTCACAACGATAAAATTTGTGGAAATTCCACCATAGCAAGTTTTTCACGATTTATTTACTAACAGAATGTTGCTTTCTTCCTCTATCATTTTCCGTTAACCTTCAGCTGACGGAAAATGTGCAAAATTATTTCCAGTTGCGATAAACGACGAAATTCAAATTTTAAAAATAAAACTCCGCAACATTTTTATTTTTCAAAATTTAATTGCGGTGATTACGCTCCCAATACAAACTTTCGGATTTAAGCTCTTCAAGCTGACAGTATTTTATAGATGGCGCTGATCAACTATTTAGGGATTTTAAAAAGCAGTGTTGCTGAAATTGAAATGCGATTGGCCTTTGTTGCCATTAGCATTTATCGTTGGGTACTAATTTAACGCCTTTTAATATTTATTCGTTTTATTTTTCTCAATTATTGTTTTATTTGTTCATTTGCGGATACCGATGTCTGTCTTAGGTAAAGAAATACTGGGTTTTTGTTTTGCTACTGTATTTATATTTGGTTTTGAAATTAAAGTGAAGAGGTATGTAGAATACGCCCGCCCCTTATTTGTAGCAGTGCGAAAGGCATTATAATAATAATAACGATAATAATAATAATAATAATAATAATAAATAAAGAAAAAGGAAAATGTAATACATAAAATATAATAACATAATAATAATAATAATAATGAAACTAATAAATTAACAAAATAGTAGGTATATAATTCTTAAATAAATCTAAAGTGGAAGTACTCATCTAAACTATAAGACTGATGTTTAAGAAGCAATTGTTTAACTTGTTTTTTGAAAGTATAAATCGAAGCACTGTTTTTAATAGAAGGGGACAAACAGTTCTATATCTTAATCTCTACAGACTTAATCCCAAACTTGTTACATGTAGAGTGTTCCCTGACAAATGTAAGTCTTCTCGAGCCCTAGTACAATATGGATGATATTGAGCATTAGTATTGAAGGCGGCTCTATTTTTATACATGTAGCAAAGCGCTTTCAAAATATATACACAAGATAATGGTAAAACATTTAATTCGCGGAAAATTGGTTTACAGGACTCAGTGTAGTATGCTCCAACCATTGATCGTAGTACTGCCTTTTGGGCTAGAAATACGTTCTTTGCCGCTGAAGAAGCTCCCCACAGCAATATGCAGTACAATATTCTGGAGTAAATATACGCATAATACACTGACAGCAAACATTGAATAGAAACCTGAGACCTTAAGCAGCGAAACATAAAACATTTGCTAGAGAGCTTTCTAACCAATCCCTCGCAATGCTCGCGTCATGACAATTCAGACCCCCAGACACCCAGAAAAGCGGTAAAATCGCAGTTTTGTATATTATTACAGTTTATGGTTAATCGCTCATAGTTAACATATCTCTGTCTAGTATGAAAGATCATATATTTTGTTTTTTCTAAATTCAATGATAATTTGTTTTCAGAGAACCAGGCCATCAATACATTCAATAGGTTGCCAGAAATATAATCAGCATCATTGTTAGTTGTCAGGATAAAAATGTCATCTGCGTAAATGATTAAATATACGTCTGACAGAAATAGCACTATGTCATTTATATATAAACTAAATAGTGTCGGTCCCAAGACGGATCCCTGTGGAACTCCCATAACCACAGGTAAAACATGGGACCGAATATTTTCAAGTTGTCCTTTTGAGTTCGCATATTTTATTGCTACGAATTGAATTCGGTCGTGTAGGTAGGAGGCGAACCAAGTGGCTACGTTCTCTCTAATGCCATATTGTTGTTGCTTATTAATAAGTTTATAATATTGCACACAATCAAAAGCTTTCTTCAAATGACAAAAGATGGCTAACACAGGCTGTTTTTGTTCAATGCCTTCTAAAACCTTATTATAGAAATCTACCAACGCGGTATATGTTGATTGCCCTTTTTGAAGCCATGCTGAAACTCTGTGATAATATTAGATTTGTTAAGAAATCCGTTTAGGCGATCTAGCATACAGTACTCCAGGATTTTAGCTATTACAGAAGTTAGAGCTATAGGTCTATAATTGGAGATTTCTTCAACATCACCTTTCTTGTGAATGGTATCACAACTGTTTTAAGCACGTCTGGAAAAATTCCAGCATGAAATGATGCATTTATTAGATGGGTAAGAATGTTCACTAGATAGAATTTAAATTCTTTGATAATAGCAGCTGCGATAATATCCGGGCCAGAGCAGAATTTATTTATTTTTAATAATATTTATTATACCATAAACCTCTGCAATTGTGTATGGAAACAGAAACATAGACCGGGGATTCAGCTTGACCATCTTTGAGTGCAGACCGGAGGAAGTTACATCAGATATGATAGCAGCAGGTGAGGAAACGAAAACGGTATTAAATTCATCCGCGACCTTAAGTGGATCGCTGACTGTACCATTTTGCGTATTAATGTTAATCGGTCGACTAGCTTTGGTGTTCGCTGTGCATTTCCTAATTATCTGCCGAATGGCTGCGCTTTTATTGTCTGACCTATTAATGTAGTTACCGTAAAATTCGATTTTAGTCTTTTGAAGAAGGTCTCTGTGTTTGCGTTTGCTATGAAGATAGGTCTCTCGTAACAGTGGATACGCTTCTTGCAAAATATACAAATGGTTAGGAAAACGCTAGATCTCCTGACTACCCCGTTTACCCAAGGCTGCCGATCATTACTCTTATATTGTCACTTCCATATACCTCGGCCCAAGATTCTCTCGACAAAAAATAACCAAATTGGTTTTTGTTATCCACGGAAAAGTTTCTCTTTGTAATAAGTTTGTACAATTGCATGTTTGAAAAATATTGTTCATTGATATTTAACACTATGTAACGGTGATCAGAAATGTAGGTATCATAAACAGTGTAAGTAATATCTGATAACGTGACGTTAGTGAAAATATTGTCGATTGAAGTTTGTGAAAGATTTGTCACTCTATTAATTTATGATTCTTTCTATTCTTTTTATATCTTAATATATTTTAATTGAAACAAATCTAAATATGTCTGTTACTACTCATACATATAAATTATGTTATATATGTATCTAATTGGAACTCGCTCAGTGGCTGAGTGGAGAAACTCGCGCATCACAGGACGAAGGTCCGGTGCTCAAAACCTGTTCGCGGCAGAGAGTAGCAGTTTGAAATCCTAAAATGGATCTGTTACCTCTAATAAGCTGCGAAAGTAAGGAAATGCCACTGGGCGGGCCAGAAGCGGTACGGTATATGCGTGTTCGTATATGGCTGGGTGGCTCCAAACCTTTACATCGAAAGGTAGAAAGGGTAAGAGATTATATATATAGATATACATATATACATATACATATATATATATATATATATACAATATACAATACAAGAATGATTTTTAAGTGCCTGAATCGCTTCTTAATTGTTAACATAACATCAATCTTTAGTGTTACTCCACAAGAAAACTCCAACGTCGTCAAATCGCAACTCCGATTATACGATTATTGAACTGAAAGTGCGCAAAAGATCGATTGTTGGACCGCACATAGCGTTATCTTGCTGAAACCAGAACTCGGCTACATCCAATTTCTCTGCTTCTGGCAAAAGAATGGATATCATGCTTCTGTAACGCTCTCCGTTAACCGTAACATTGTTGCCATTTTCATCATCGAAGAAAAAGGACTCACAATACCGCCACTCCAGAAACCATACCAAACGCTGAGATGTAGTGGCTTCTGTACGGCTATGTGTGGAT
Source organism: Chrysina gloriosa (assembly GCA_038088585.1). Taxonomy (NCBI): domain Eukaryota; kingdom Metazoa; phylum Arthropoda; class Insecta; order Coleoptera; family Scarabaeidae; genus Chrysina; species Chrysina gloriosa. Next base: position 43,934,720 of record CM076088.1, on the reverse strand, counting down.
TTTTCGAGATAAAAATACGCCTTGTCCGAAAAGATTTTTTGTTTGACAAAATCAACGTCAACTTTTAGCTGCTCTAGAGCCCAAATAGAGAAGGGATAACCAAGCGGGTGGTCATTTTACTTCTATTCCTGAATCAGCTAGACCTTCTAAGGGAATAACCCGAAGTATTTCTACAAAAATCTCCTCAGGGTAGTGCGACCAATCTTCAGTTGCTGATATATGTGGCGAATTAAAGTTCTCGGGTTTATACGCACACTTTCGGCAACAGCAGCGATTTTTTTGGCTGAGCACACAGGACAAAACACGAGGATAGCCTTAGAGGGTAATTTTTAAATATGTTCGTTTTGCAATCAAAATGAAACAAGTACATTAGTTCCTATGCCACTTTAGTTTTTGAACATACCTATGAATTATCTATTTTTCTACATAATTTCCTTGTCGATTTAAACATTTACCATAACGAACAACGCGTTCTTTATACCCTCCTCATAGAATCTTGCCTCCTGTGATGATAGCCACGGTCATTTTCACTTCATCGTCCGTGTCGAAGCACTTGTCGCCCAGGAAGGTCTTCAGATGTCGAAAGAGGTGGTAGTCGCTAGGCGCAAAGTCTGGGCAATATAACGGATGATAAAATTTCTCCCAACCAAAAGAAGTGATCAGACCTCGAGTTTGAGTAGCAATATGTGGCCTTGCATTATCATGAAGCAGTGCGACAACTGCTAACAGTAATCAGATCTCTCTACCTAGACCTGCATTTGTGGTAGCACATGCCTGCTACTGTTCATAAAATCCTCGTACATAATACAAGAGGTGCATGCTACGTGCATGCTACCAGTTGGGCAGTTCTCTGAAGTAGCTCAACAGGCGCGAACTACGGATTGCCGCAGATTCCGCACACCCCAGAAATACAGTCACGTATTTCCACGAACATAGATTTATTACACATGCTTTTAATAACATCAGATTCTGTAATCAACTCACTCAGAAAAGTGCTTAGAAGGAAAACTGAGGCATTGCCGGTAGAAGTTTTGAATTTGATTGTCCCTCCTTCAATACCAATACCATGTAACGCAGACATTTTTTGGTACCTGACTTGATATATTGTTTTTGTGTTTTAGTTTTAAAATATATTGATTTTGTAGAATTAGATGTAATAATTGTTTTTTTCGAAAATAATGTTTTATTTAAAATTGATTATTAATTATGTATGTGTTTCTCCAACTCCTTATTTAATATATACTTACTCAATGATGATAAAAGCCACAAATTATTCGTGATTATGGCCAAAATAATCAAAGCGCAAAATAAAATATTTTTGTCCAGCTACGGCCAGCTTGTTCTAAGGGATTCACTGATTAAGTCGATTAATTTCAATTCTTCCAATGTGAACACGACATATTTTCAATTCTTTAAATCACCCCAGAAGTAACCATATAAAACGATATGTGTTCGCATCTTCCTTTACCTCCTGCACCTGCTATTGCACGATGCATTACATGGTCACAAGCAGTATCGTTTTATACAAAAAATATTGAATACGTAAACAATATTATATTTGATTCAACCAACGATGTTCGCGTTATATAGAGAAGTACAAGATTTAGAAAATTTTTTCTTTCATTTGCAATTCGACAATAAAATATTTTGAAAAGTGAAATGTATCTTTAAGTGAAACTATGCCCAAAATGGACTCTTACATTCAATATAATAATATTTCCAATGAGATCAGCATTCAGTTGAAACAAAAAGTGTTATCCTAAACTCAAAAACTTTGTCAAGAATGCCAGCAAAAATTAATTTCAAGAATATTTTGATCATCCTCCGCTAAGTAGTGCAGACATTGAAAAAAGCTTTTCCAAATTCAAAGATCTTTTGTCATGAAAATGAATGCGCAACATTTTATTGACGTGTATATGTAGTTAAATAAAAGGTGCCCCTCTGAACATATAATCCTCTTCTCTCATTTGAACAGTACTCACTTCAACTATCACAGTATAAATAGGTAAGCTATATTTTTTGCAATAAAAAATAAAAAGGAGCTTTACTTTTTGCAGCAAAATCAAAAACGTCTAATAAACAGCTATGTATGTAATGTGTGAAGTTGCATAAATGTTGCAAAATAGTTTTGTATTATTCAGTGTCTGTGATGTATATATGTAATTGACAGATGTCGACGAGACAAATGTACATATGTATGTAATAAATGTTTGTTGAAATGTATGAAATGATTTGTTTCGATAAGGGGAATATAAGTTGAATTTTGTTTTACAACTTTAGGAATGACTGTTTTTCGCCTGCGTCACTCATTCATGCTAAATTTGGTAGTTTTGCGTTAAGCATTATAATACTCAACCCATAGTTGTTGGGTATTTTGAAGTACATACATGCTTAAATGGTTTATGGGCTTACTTATGTATATCAGTGATGTTATTTACCAGTTTAATTTGTGCAACTATTTGGTAAAAAGTTGAAATAATGTTACAGATTAGGTCAAAGGTTTCCGTTTTGCTGGTCTAACGAATCTGTTGTTTTTGGTTTTTGTGCCAGAATTCCTAGCAAGCCGCATTTCTTGGAATAAACCACACTGGATGCAAAGGTCTGCCGCTACTAGATATTTGCAAACAGTACCGTGACTAAACATTTTTTTCGTTATTTTCTTTTGGTGAATATTTGTGAAACTATTGAACCGATTTTCAGCAAGTTTCCTTTGTTGCGAGAAATTAATTCACGAGAAATGAAGCGAACGATTCAACGTCGACTTTTTGTAAAAAAAGAGTAATCTTTTAAGTTGTGTTTTTGTTCCTATTAAAATAATGTAAATACAATAAAATATAATAAGTAAATTTTATGGTACAATACAAAAATATACACTCTGGTACATTATTTTTAACTTGAGCGCATATCATTTCTATCGGATTCAAATCCAAGTGGTAGCGTGGGAACCTTAAAGCCAAGTGCCCTTTTTTTTTGAAGCAGACTATAGAATCTGTAAACAGTGTGTTCTTTTTATAATACTTAATAATTTTATACATCTGTGGCTTATGGAAATTTGGCGAAAAAGATATATTTTTACTTGTCGACCAGTCTATCATATCTGTTTTCCATGAGTTGCCGATAGGTGCTTACAATTCGGGGGAGATTTGGAATCAGCTTCCCCGCCAGCCATTGCTCATAAGTTAGTAAGTTTATTTCGTCGTGGCAATCTCCGAATTTGGTTCCAGATTTAAAAATCAAGAGACATTTATGTATAAAACCCATTTCACCATTGCACTGGCATGAGCAAGAACTAATCGATTGCCTTTAGGTATGGTTGATAATAAAAAGTGGTATTGTCTTGTCCAACTTTTGAAAGTAGTGTGGCCCGCATGAATCTAAGTTTTGTCCAAAAAGGCAATTGGTCTACCTTCATTCCTATAATATTATATTTTGTCGAGATAATGCAACCCCCGGTTGTCCTTAGTTTTCTTCTGCTTAAATCAAAGTTCTTTAATAATTGTATGCAGGGAAGTGCGAGTCGTATTCTGTACTTATTTTTTCTTGTAAGTGAATCAAAGTAACTCGACAATGTTCAGTTTTGTGGAAACTATAAATCATGTTTTTAATACCCATTTGTTCGCATAGACATATGTTGAGTTATGTGCATATTCTCTTGCATGTTTTGGACAACTGAATTTTGTTTCAGCATCACCATTCTTTTTAACTTGCAAATCGATACCTTCACTTAAGATTCTCTTTATAGTAGCTAAAGACGGTTTTTAGTCATGTTTGATTTCCATTTAGAAATATGGATTTAAAATAATTATAGGTACACATTGAAAATAATACCCTTCAACTGGGTATATTCCTTTCTTTTATTTTTTGCATCCATTTATTTCTTTTAATACCAAATTACACTTTAAATGCACATACACTGACAAGATATACGCTATGTAGATCATTCCAATCTCTTGCAGTGAACGCCGCCCCGTCAACGTGTATACTACTCGGGTGTCGAGTGCGGTTTATTCCAATAAGTGGCGTAGCGGCTTTCTAGGAATTGTGGCTCAACAAATATCGTGCCGGCGGTACAACAAGGAAAAAACTTCCAAGAAATATTTTCATATACTTGGCGTAATGTAAACACCCCTATTCAGATTATATGGGCTATATACAGGGCTAGGAGCATAGCGGCTGATAAACACATTCGTTGTTCATGCAGACACTATGTAGACCTAGGGTGCACTTGTGAGTCAGTTATTATATTTTGTTGGAACTCAACATCTTAATCCACTACGTGAGCACTACTCTAGACCAAATTAAAGACCAGCTGTTAAGATATCGACTCTGAACAATATAGCGGTCTGTGTGTCACAAGGGGACTGCCAAGTATGGTACAAACGGAAAATCGCCAGAGTACTGGCCTAAAAGATTTTTCCAATGGGCCTTGGTTTCCGAGAAAATCGAAGTCAAAGTTCCATGCGTACCTATTATACCTGTACATTTTGTACGTTGTCCTGCTCGGAGTATTTGCGCCGACTGTCCCCGACCCCTCTTTTGTTATCAACGCTTATGCTGTGCTTACCCATCCGACGAGTTTTAACTCGATTTTATCCTTCGGACAGGCATGGACTTGTCGACAACGTACAAAATGTACAGGTATAATAGGTACGCATGGAACTTTGACTTCGACTTTCTCGGAAACCAAGGGCCATTGGAAAAAATTAGAGATGGGACATTCGAATCCGCGAATCCTCGAATCCATCGAATCCTGAAAAAGATTCGAGATTCGAAAACTCGAATCTTCGCACGATTTTCGTAATTCGAATCTTTCGAATCCAAAAAAATAATAATAATAATGATGACTCATGTAATCACGACACATATGAATCACTGACTAGAAAGATCTCGACGATTCTCTTCGGTTCTCGTTCTTTCAGCCACAAAGTATTTATAAGCTGGCATGCTTTCCTAATGTTTGTGGTATTTTAATAAATAAATATCTTTATTCCTGAGACCAGAAAAGGTATGGAACATGTCAAATACAGACAGCAAATAATATAACTAATCTAATTACAATAATTATGAAAACTTATTAACTTATGTACATTTAGTTCTAATAACTAGCTAAGACTATATCATGTTAAGTCAGTTCAGTCAAGTTTTATATTTTAAACACCATATATGCTACACTAATACCATCTATCGCTCTTTATGTGATTCTAATTAACATCCTGCGCTCTCTCGTAAATTCTAGCAACTATCTCGTCTTGAATAGTCTCGTCGGTTCTGGATGACTGAGCTCTAATACTGGATTATTCTCGAAACTCTTGATATATGATATATAAAAGGTGCGTGGTACGAGTAAACTTCAGATCGCAACGACCACTTTATAGTGCAGTACTGTTCAGTCTGTGACGTTTGAGAGTGGATATGCGTGGTTTATACGATATATGAGGTAAGTTACTTATTTTCATTTATACTGTATTAATATATAATTTTTTTGCACATATTAAGTTATATTACATTGCATGCGGTGTTAGTTGGAAATCAAATTGGGATGTTATATAAATGTAATTGTTAAGTATAAGAATTAAAAAAATAAATAACTTGTTAATTGTTGTCAAAGGCCATTTCAGATGTTTGTCAACTGCATTATTAATTAATTATTCACGGCATAGTAATTTTGTACATTTATTGCAGTTTTATTATTACTGTTGCATACCGTATTTTCGCGTAATTATTACAGCTAATAATAAAATTACAAGGATTTTAGGATTTTAACATGAAAACTTAATTTTTTTTTTTCTTTTTCAGGGGAGTTCTGAAGTTGCACAACTGTCACTGTTACATCATATTTGTTGCATTCAATAGCAACCTATGAAATGGCTTTGTGTCCTCAGGCAACTTCTGATATTTGGAACTATTTCCAAATTTCAGAAAATGAAAACTATGCAAATTGCAATCTGTGCTCTGAAAAAATATCTAGAGGGAAAAAGTCGCACACTACTTCAGCTATGTGGAAACATTTGAAAACCAGGCATTTATCCAAATATCAAGAACTGAAAGGTACAAGTTCATCAAACTCATTACTAATTCCAACTTCACCCTTAAGCCCTTTGACTGTCAATGTTGATTCTTCATTTGAAGAAAATAATCCAGATGATATAACTACTTTTGGGAGTCCTGTGTCAATTAGTTCAACTCCTAGTCCAGGTTCAAAAATTTGTTCTTATGGCGAACAAAGGTCTTTGAAACAATGCGCAGTGAAACGCAAAGCAGAACCTTTGAACCAACCTACTCTGAAAAAATTTTTTGATAAAATGCAAAGTTTTAAGCCTGGGGACAAAAGAGGCAAAACAATTACCAGATTGGTTGCTGAAATGATATGTACAGATAATCAACCACTGTCCATAGTGGAAGATAAGGGGTTTAAAAAATTGATTAACCATCTTGAACCAAGATATGTCATCCCATGTAGGAAACATTTTTCTGAAAAGGTAATTCCAGATATGTATGAAGAAGAAAAAATGAAACTCGAAGAACTTTTAAAAAATACTGAATACATTGGAGTCACAACAGATATGTGGACATCAACATCATCTGATGACTACCTAAGCCTGACAGTGCACTTTGTAGATGAAAACTTTGAGTACCATCATTTGTGCTTAGAATGTATTCCTTTTTTAGAGGTTTCACATACAGCATCTGCTATAGAAACCTTCATTAGCAACATAATAAAAGAATTGCATCTTACAGAAAAAGTTGTATGCTTCATGAGAGACAATGGTCCTAATATGGTTGCAGCTTTAGAGCGTAGCATCTTCACCCACTTGCCTTGCCTAGCCCATACGTTTCAGTTAGTTATAAAAGATGGTTTACTGAATAAGAATGAAATTAAGGAAATAATGATATCCTGTCGGAATATTGTGGGACATTACAAACACTCTTCTAAAGCGACAAAAATGTTAAAAACTGCTCAAGCTAAGTTAGGTCTTAAAGGTCGTCGTTTAATACAAGACGAGCCGACTAGATGGAACTCTCAGCTTCACATGCTCAATCGACTTGTGGAACAAAAGCAAGCCATTTTATTGTCTGCTTCTGACTTGAATATTCAGATAGATCTTTGTCCTCGACAGTGGAAACTTATTGAAGATATTATACGAATATTAGAAGTGTTTGATAAAGCTACATTTGTGGCCAGCTCAAGTAAAGTGACAATTTCAGAAATAATTCCTTTAGTGAATAGCACCATTCGTGCTCTAGAAAATTTCAAACCAAAATTAGGTTCAGTACAGGGTTTCCGAAATGATTTGCTTGCGTCACTAAAAGGCGCTACCATTCTGTTGAGACAGAGAAATTGTATACTATTGGTACTTTACTGGATCCCCGATTCAAAGGGAATGTATTTTTGAATAAAGAAAACGTTGAGCAAGCTAAATTGACACTGGCTAATGAAATTTCATCCATCTGTATGCAAACAAATGGTGATCTGCAGTCATCAGAGAAAACTCAAGCAAATGCCACAGATATATCTTTAACTGAACAAGCTCATAGTATGTGGAGTTACTATTCTCAGTTGATGACCCCAGCTACCTGCAGTGATGTGGATTACAGTTCATCTCCTGAAGAAGAAATAAATGCCTATTTAGCAGAACCACTGCTCCCACCAACTGCAGACATCTTTAAATACTGGAAGGGCAACACAAAATACCAAAATTTGATGAAACTAGCAAAAAATTCTTAATTACACCACCATCAACAGTGATTTCAGAAAGACTATTCAGCACATCAGGCATCATAGTGGATAAAAAACCTAGTCGGTTGGATCCAGAGCGAGTTCGAAAGCTGGTTTTCTTAAATAAAAATCTGAATTAAAATTCTCACTTATTTCTTTTAGGTTGAGTGCTTTCTTTTATATACTAAAATATGTGTTTAGATTTTCATGTGCAATATTTGCTGTTTATCTATGTTAGCTCTCCCTTATTCTCATTCACAAAAGTTTCTGAAAAGATATCGGTACTATTATTGATATATTAATTTCCATATGCTAAGGAAATTAAATATAAATAAAAACTTGTTGCATAATCATCAAGATTTTAACATAATTTATCTTTTAATATTGTGTAATTTGTTTTTTTTTAATTTCATTTGTAATATAAATATGTTCAAAAAAAAATCTTTTTTAATAAATATTTTTAAAAACTGTATCGTTTTTAATTAAAGTAGCTTTAAAATTTTCCTGTAAAATTGTTTTTCCTCTCTGTCCTTTCTTATTATTGTAATTATATGATGGATTCGAGAGATTCGAGATTCGAAGGATTCGAGAGATTCGAGAATCCTTTAGGATTCGGATTCGGATTCGGATTCGAGAAAATTTGGATTCGTCCCATCTCTAGAAAAAATCCTTATAGCCCAGTACTCTGGGGATTTTCCTTCACAACATATCCGAGACCTATTAAAATCGGTTTGTACCATACTTGGCAGTCCCCTTGTCAATCACACTTTGATGCGTACTCTTCACTTACGTCACACTTGCGTAGTGACTTAGCGCGTCGCTACCCCTCTACTCACGTGCATAGTCTGTATAGGCTGCAGATGACATCACCCCGCCAGTGAACCGAAATTCAGAAATATTATTGTTTGTGCATTACGTCACCTAACATTAAACTTATATGATAGATCTATACCACTAATAGGTCAATAAAACAAGGCTGGTTTGAACGATAGTTATATTTTCAGAACGTTTACAAACGTTTTCGGAACGCCTTCTTCAGTGAAAATATAACTGGATAAATATATAAACAAACATTTGTTTTTTATTTGGGAACTATCAACAAGATAACTAATGATCCTAGTTATTAGTTATTTAGTTATTCTTGATATAGAGGACGTGTAAACAACTTTTATATATATATATAAATTATAAAAACTAAATTAATGTGTAAACATACATGCAAATTAAGTAAAACCTTATTTCAAAAAATCTTTGTCGGAACCTTAACAATTCTGTTCAAGGACTAGAGAAAACCCAAATTTAGAAACCTAGTCCTTCTTAAGAAATGCAAATGTCATTTTAACAAATTGCTATATACTTAAATTTTGAATATCGGTCCTGAAATTAATAGTTTTGGTGTCTTTCTGTATATTTATCATTTCATATATTAGTCGTTTTTTATAATTATTCTTTGTTTTTAATATAATTGTGTTTTCAAAATCAAAGTAATGCCCAAGATCTTTGTAATGCTTTGTTACAGCGGTCATTGCACCAAAATCATTATTTAAAGAATACTTATGGCTATACAACCTTTTCTTTAAATATTGTTTCGTCTGACCAATGTAACAACCATCACAGTCTGTACAGTTTATTTTATAAACTACATTACTCTGATTTTGTTTAATTATTTTAGATTTAGTATTAGTAAAAAGAGATCTGTTACTATAATTTGGAATGAAAGTAATGTTTATGTTGTTTTTATTAAATTCTTTTTTATTTCTTCGCTTAAACTTTTTTTATAAGGAATAGCGTTATAACATTTATTGTTATTATTTTTAATTCCTCTATTGTATAATTTGTTAATTCTATTTTTTATTATTTTTCATAAAAACTATTTGGATAATTATTTTTATCTAAGGTTTCTTTAACTTAGTTTAAATTCTTTTCCCTAAATTCCTCTTTTGGAAGATCTGTAAAATCTTTTATGGAATTCCATTTTTTATCTAAAATTTTTAGTGCTAAATCCACAGGAATATTAGTAAATAAAGAAACAACATCTAAACTGGTTAATTCGTAATTATTAGGAATTCTTTGATTTCTAACCGAATCTACAAATTCCCATGAATTTTTCACATTCTGTACATTATATGTAGTTTTACCTACAATATTGCTTAAAATTTTAGATAAGAATTTGGAAAGATTGTAAGTGGGGGAGTTAATGCAATTTACGATTGGATGTAAAAGAATATTATCTTTATGTATTTTAGGAATACCGTATATTCTTGGAGATATAGAATTTAGAATTTTTAAATGGTTACTTAAATCTTTAGAAATATATTTTTTTAAAACCAACTATTTATTAGTTTATTTATTTCATTTTGTAATTTATTTGTTGGGTCTGATAATAATACCGAATAAGTTTGATTATCTTGCAATAAGGAATTCATTTTGGCTTCGTAATCAATCTTATTCATGATTATGGCTTTTTCTCCTTTATCTGATTTAGTTATTATAATATCTTTATTAGATTTCAAAAATTTTTGTTTCATTAAAAAGTTTTTGTAAGATATTATTGTTACTATTATTATTTTTATTTGTTTTCTTTATTTTTGTAATTTGTCAAAATGTTAACCAACTTATGTCTTAAGTTAGGCTTCAAGTTTTCCTCATAATTTTGAACGATATTTTCTATACTACAAATAAAATCATCTATCGGTATGACATTAAAATCTATAGAAAACTTAGGACCTAGACTTAAAATTAATTTAACATTTTGACAAATCTCTTTATCAGTTAGGTTGATTATCCAATCTTTTTGTAAAATTAGGTAATCAAGAAGAAGGTGTTCCGAAAACGATTGTAAACGTTCTGAAAATATAATTATCGTTCAAACCAACCTTGTTTTATTGACCTATTAGTGGTAGAAATCTATCATATAAGATAAGTATCAAAAGGTCACGAAATATATATATATATATATATATATGTATATATATACATTTACCTAACCTTAAAGGGAAAGTGACTTTATCTCTCTTATGAGTGATTTATGTAAGTACTGAATTTAGTTTTTGTCTCGGTTTGCTAGAAATCCAACAGATCCCTATGAAATCTAATGATAGGCACTGGGTTTAATGAGTTTATTTAAGTGTGCATTAAGCTATATATGTATGTTTGATATCACCAGTAGGTGATATAAAAAATTGTATTATAAATAAAAAAGGCGGTACCGGGCAAGGGCGCATGTCGGTGAACGCAGCGCACTGGAGTCAGTTGAATGGAAAATAGGTAGGAGGGTGGCTATGTCGGTTAACAAATTTGCGCTAGAGGCTGCGTTCACCGTGGTACGCCCTTGGCCGGTACCACCTCTTTAACAAACTTTAATGATAAGTGATCATTAAGTAGTGTAAACCGGACTGACGCTATCCCGTCTTACGTGCAAGGTGCTACATTAAAATTTGGATGATAGCGTTTACGCACTTATCATGCACTCTTTTGTAGAAGCTAAATTGTAACTTTTGCGAGTAATAGATTTTATTCTTATAAATGTATAATAATGAAGAGTCTGAGTTTGAGAGTGCGAGCGTACGGACGTTTGATTTGTGCTCCGTAGTGAATCTCGATTCGACGGGAAATTACGAGTATTTAAGTCAAACAGCGATCGTAAAGAGAGAGGAATAGTGATGTAAATAGTGAAACTAGAGATAACAAGATAGCAGCGAACAAACCGATAGAAGCCAAGGTCCGACGGGACGACCAGCCGACAGATTTTTACGCGGTGTCACACCGAACTTAAGCAAAAAGCGGAAACGCAAGTGAGATAACACACAATAACTATAGATAAAGATAGGAAATAGCGAGGAATTTGCGGGTGTAAATATATACAGGGGCTAAATGAAAGTTAACAAATTAATAAAGATATGGAGAGTGATATATCGGAGGATATAGGAATAAAAAGAGGTAGAGGGACTGATGAGACTTACGAAATATTCAAGAAAAGCAAGAAATTAGCAAGAACACCACAAAAAGGAAAAGATAGAGAAGGGGAGCTAGTGAATATGATGAGAGAACTGATGAGAGACGTGAAGGAAATAAAGAAAGATCAGAAAGAGTACCGGGAAAATTGAAAGTGCTGAGAGGGGAGAATAAAAAATTCAAGACAGAAAATGAGATAATGAGGAAACAAATGATAGATATGGAAAAGAGAATGTACAAAATGGAGAAAACAATATCAAAGAATAATGTGATGATGATAGGAATTAAGCTAACGACGGAGGATAAGCATGATATGAAGACAGGATTAGAGAATTTTATGAAAAGCAAAACAAAAGGCGAACAAGAAATACAGAGGAAGCTTAAACAAATGGGAGATAAAGAAAGAAAAGATGGGAAAAAGGTAAAGATAGGATACCAAAGAATTACAATTGAAAGAAGGGAATATAGATGGGATAGAGAGAAAGGGGCACTGCTTGAGAGCGAACAGGGAAACGAGAAAGTGTTGCTACTACAACTATAAGGACAAGCATAGATGGAAGAAAAAGCGCCAGTAGTATGAAGAATAGGGCTAATATTACCGATACATAAGAAGGGAGATAGTAAAGACTGCAATAACTACAGAGGAATAACACTGTTAAGTACAATAACTAACATTTATGAAAAAATTATAGAGAGAAACCTAAGGAGAATAGTTGAGAAGAAGTTAGATGGGCCACAAGGTGGATTCAGAAGAGGCCGTAGTATACAGTATTTGTACAATTAAAGAAATAATAAATAAGAAGTGGAATGCAGGAAAGACAGTTTACCTAGCATTTATGGATATGGAGAAAGCTTTTGATAGGGTACCTAGAGCGAAAATTTGGGAAGCGTTAAAAAGGAAAAAGGTAACCAAAAAATACAAAAAGTTATACAAAGTGTATATTAGGGCATTGTGAATTGTGTGATAAGAAATAACATGGTATCAGAAAAATTTACTACGGTACAAGGGGTTAGACAGGATGGAACACTGAGCCCTCTATTGTTCATAATATATATGGATGAAATAGTAAAGGAAGCAAAATTAAGAAGTAAGCCGATAAATATAGAATATAGAAAACTTGAGAGAATAGGATTGTCGGAATGTTTATTTGCGGATGATGTAGCCATTATAGCAGGAAGTGCGAAAGAATTGGAGGAGAGCCTGGTAACATGGAATGAAACTTTGGAAAAATACGGAATGAAATTGAATGAATGAAGGATAGAACAAAAATACTAGTGGTCAGTAAGAACAAGGAGAAAGTGAAGATAAAGATAGAGGGAGTAGAAATAGAACAAATAAGTAAGTATAAATACCTGGGCGTAATACTGGAGGAAAGTGGCAAACACGAAATAGACATAAATCATAGAATAGAAAAAACTAATAAACTGTATTATGTAATACACAAAGTTCTAGTAAATAACAAAGAAATAAGCAGACAAACAAAATTAAGTGTATATAAAACAGTGTACAGACCGGTACTAGTATATGGGAGTGAATCGTGGAATCTGACGAAAAAGGAAAAAGGTAGAATGCATGCAATGGAAATGAAATTTCTAAGGAAAGTTAAAGGGATAACAAGAAAAGACCACATAAGAAACACAACAATAAGAGAAGAGCTGGGAATAGAATCATTGGATAAATACATTGAAGAAAGGCAGCTGTGCTGGTGGGGACACTTACAGAGAATGAGTGAAGAAGTGCCAGTCAAGAAAATCTGGGAAACCAAAAGCAACGACAGGAAAAGAAGAGGTACACCAAGAAGACAGTGGGCAGCGATGATGGCGGAAGTATTGGAGCGGAGAGGGTGGACATGGAAGGACGCCAAGAAATTGGCAATGAATAGGAAAGAGTGGAAGAAATTTAGTAGAGGAGAAGGAGAAGCCTGAAAAGGCAAAATCCCTACACCTTAGGATAGAAAGGGAAACTGATTATATATATGTATATGTTTAATAATCCAATATTACGATTAAAAAAATATAAACGTACCGATTGTAATCAAAAACCAAAATCGGAATTTTCCAAAAATATGTGAAGGACAATAATCAAAATTTAAAATGAAGAACCTTTTCTTACAATTAGTATACAATCAGCATAATAAATTAAATTTCAAATTCAGTTTACTTACTCTATTCTTCCGCGTACTATATCCATATAAAAATGCACGAAGTAAGAGTCACTTTTACACAAATTTAATTAAATCGGAAAGTACAATTCCATCATTATGTATGAAACTGACACACTTACCAAAACGATGGCGAGTACGGCTAGAACGAACGGACGGTTTGGACACATTGTGTTTTCTGAAAGAAATAGAAAGTGATCACGCATGTAGGTCACAACCAACGTCGATGGATGATGCTTGTACAGAGCAACGTTGAAAAAATTTTCTTATTCACTAACCCATTATTAATTTTACTATTCATATGATATACATATGCATTTAATCGTGTAGTCAGATTGTATAAAAGTTTAGAAGTCATCTTATTGATTTTTGTCCAGCTTTTCTTTTTTAAATCCGCCATGAAAGTCTTATTTACTTACTACTTACAAACTACTGCTATCACAATGCAATAACCATTATAAATATATTACACGACGATAAATTTCAAGTCACTTTGGAAATTAGGGTGAAGTTGGGTAACTGTTTAGCAAAAATACGATCAAATTGTATGCGGTACTAAACATTTAATTAGTTCTCAAAGTCTTGCATTCCACGAATTCTCTATATTATACATATCAGTATCATTATCTTTCGCCCTTTCTACTTTTTGCTATAAGGGTTCGGAACCAGGGAGCCGTATATGAATACGTATATACGTATACCGTACCGTCCGTCCAGTGGCATTTCTTTACTTTTTTCAGCATATTAGAAGTAACAGACCCATTTTAGGATTTTAATAAACTGCTCCCCGCCCGCCTCGACCGGGTTTCAACCCCCAAGTTTCTCGTTGTAAAACGCGTGTTTCACCACTCAGTAAGTAAGCGCATTATATAATACATATATACTCAATGCCCAATACATATATATCCAATACCAGTTTCAAATAATAAATTGTCCAACGAGGGCTTTTATTGCCTAGGATATGCAGATGACCTAGCGATCGTCGTGCGAGAACAACAAAAGTGTCATCTCAAAAAGAACACATACCGCTCTTAATATAGTACAAAACTGGTGGTGGCAGGAGCAGTTATCTATTAACGTTCAAAAAACGCAGATAGTTGCCTTCACCAAAAGAAAGCGGTGGAAGGCTTACAGCCGCCAGTGCTAGATAACGTAGAAATTTCAATTGTCAAGGAGGCTAAATACCTGGGAGTACTGTTTGGCCAGAAGCTTACATGAAACTCTCACATACAAAAAAAGACACCAATAAGGCGACAATTGCCCTTGGCAGATGTAGGCAAATGTGTGGAAAAAGGGGGCATTAGTCCTAAGATGACTCTACTGTTATATACAAGAATAATTAGAACCATGGTAACGTGTAGTGGCCAAAAACAAAGCAAAGAGAAGCTACCAGACTACTAGGTGGGGTACAAAGACTCGCATGTTTAAGTGCCATGAGAACAACTCTTACAGTTGCATTGGAGGTGATCCCGAATTTACCACCTCTAGATATCCATATACAAAGAGTAACAAGGTCAGTAGCCTACAGACTGATGCTGGGCCAAACCCCTATAGGTTAACTCCACAGCACTAACAATTATAAGTCGATGAAAGAACTTAAGGCAGTTTCCCTCACAGGAATGCCGATTGATACCACAAATTCAATTTTGAAAAAATTATAAAATAATTATACCAGATAGAGAGGAATGGTTACAAGGTCCAGCTATACAGGCGCAGTCTATCTGAACACGGATGGCACTAAGACAGAGGAAGGTGTCGGGGCAGGAATAGACGGACTCAAAGAAAGGACGATAGTCCAGATGAATCGTAATTGCTACCTCAAGTTTTCTAATCTAATATAATCTAACCTATCATATCGTAGAATCAGCTTCTGAATTCCATCCCCTTAGAAATCTACCGCCTGATTTGGCAACTAAAGCAGTACGGCTGTTTTGTTCGTCATGAAATTGTGGCAGAGCGACCGAGTAACGTAGTATGCTCTTTTTGTAAGAAGAAAGGACATACACTTTATTAGGTCGCGAGTGGATTCGTCAATTAAATTTTGATTTCTGGGAATATAATGGAGTTAACCTTTTAAAGTATACAAATACTATTCTAGAAAATTTAATATCTAATTGTAAGTACAAGTCAGTTTTCGCAGAAGGTATAGGACACATAAAAGGTAAACAAAGTAGATTAAATATATGCGAAAATGTTCAACCAATCTTCGTTAAAGCGCGATCAGCACCATCTGCATTAATTCCTACAATTGATAAAGAACTTGATAAACTTATTAATGAAGAAGTAATTACTTCAACAAATTATACTGACTATGCTAGTCCCATTGTACCAATAATAAAAGGTAATGGAAATGTACCCATATGTGGCGATTTCAAGATTACAATCAATCCATATTTAAAAGTAGATGAACATAAAATGGCTGGCGGCCAAAAATTTACTAAAATAGATTTAAGTCAAGCCTATTTACATTTGGAAATTCATCCAAATGACCGGCATTTGCTCACTTTAAATACACATCGGTGTAGCTTCAGGACCGACTCCGTGGCAGTGCCAATTAGAAAAATTATTGCAAGGTATACCAAGTACAACTGTCTTCCTAGATGATATTAAAGTTACTGCACACAATGATAAATTGTATTTGCAGGGACTGGAAGAAATTTAAAACACTTACCTCACCATAATATAAAAGTAAATGTAGAAAAGAGTGAATTTTTACGAGACAACGTAGAATAGTGTACTTATTTAATTAATAAATTCGGTAGTCAGAAAACGAAATCGAAAATTGCGGCTGTATAAAATGCTCCTAGACCAAAGGATAAAAATCAATTTACGTTCGTTTCTAGGTCTTATAAATTACTACGGTAGATTTTTCAACAATTTGAGTAGTATACTTCATCCATTAAATAGAGTACTTAAAAATGATTCACGTTTTGTGTGGAATTCGGAATGTGAAAAGGCATTCAAAACAATACAAACAGAAATACAATCCGAACACGTTTTCGTACATTTTGACCCAAAATTACATTTAATATTAGCTACTGATGCTTCACCCTACGGGTGCAGTACTAACCCATTTATCTCCGCATGGTACTGAACGACCAATTCAATTTGCTTCCCAAACTTTAACTGCAAGTCAACAAAAGTACACGCAGATTGACAAAAAAGCATACAGCATCATTTTGGTGTTCGGAAATTTTACCAGTATTTGTGTGGAATACGTTTCATTTTATATACCGATCATAGACCACTACTACATATTTTTGGACAAACTAAAAGCGTACGTATTTTAAGTGCCACCAAGATGCAACATTACGCAATATATCTCCGCATTCAGTTGCGATATCCAATACAAAAATACAACAGAACACGACAATGCTGATTTCTTTTTTCGCGATTACCAATAAAGTCGGAAGGTTTGACTGAGCTTGATGAACCCGATATTTTTCAAATTAAGGAAATCGAAACGTTACCAGTAACGGTTTCCGAATTAACGAGGGAAACTAAAAATGATACGGATTTAAACAAGTTACTAAAGTACTTACAAGGCGGAAAATCGACAAATTTCAAATCCGGCAGAATTTTCTATACAACAAGGCTGCATTTTAAGAGGGCACCGAGTTGTGGTACCAAACAAATTACAAAGAAAAATCTTAGATGTTGATGATGATGATGATCTTAGTATTAGCACGTAGTTATTGTTGGTGGTACGGTATAGATTCAGTAATCGAAAATATTGGTAAAAATGGTTTTCAATGTAATAAAATAAAGAACAACCCTTCAACCCAAACTTTTTTTACTTCAAACGTTTTCGAAGGATTGTTCGATATGTTCAAATACTAAAACAATTACTTAGCGACATGAAATATGATCTATTAACTAGACAGAAGGAATTATGTAAGCTCTTATTGTGTTACGGTCTCCTGGTTTGGAGAGAGCACCAAACGGTTACTCGCTTGCGTAGGGATAAAAAATAAGAAAACAGGCTTTTCTGTTTTCATGCCGGTTTATTTAGACGGAAAGATTGACATATTTTACAATAAAAGACAGTTGTTCAGACAGATCAGTTAACACATTTACACTATCAAAAATAATCATAAAAATACGTATTCCTATGTATATTATTTCAAGATCAATTTTTTGGATAAAAAATGTATCGCAACTTGTACTTATATTATGTTATATATCACGCACTTAGCGTGTATTCTGTGTTTGTTTCTACGATTCCAAAGAATTGAAAATATGTTTCTCACTTTGGAGAAATTAGCACACGTTTGTGTATATACGTTTTATTCAAAACAGTTGAAATATGTATATTTATTTTTGCGTTTGTTCTTAAACGTTTCAAATACGTTTGTCATAAACGTTTCATTTTCTATCCATGTATTTAAAGATCGAACGATCTATCTACTTTTAAACCGGGGACGGCCGGTTAGGTGTCGAACAAGCCGGCCCTAATATGTTTGTACGTTTAGTACACAAACAGCGTCGGTGAGGCAGGTCAGTTCGAGACAACAGTTCTTCTAACGCGCCTCACTTAAGTAAGCGAGAGCGCAGCGGAACATTCCTCCAGTAGCCGGTCGATCCATTCGAAACGTAGTCTACGTAATTGGCCACATGTTTTTAGTCGACGCTCGATGAATCAGTATTTGTACATTCACACGGCAACTGACCGACGAAGTTTCTCTTATCTATGTTAAGGATTTTCTATGTACCTACCCATTATCGAAGGGGTTCATTGTTTGTAGGTGACGAATTGTCGATAACATTTTGAAACATAATATAAGCATTTACAATAATTAAAATAAAACTATTCTAAATTTAGTACATCCATAAGAAGAAATGAATATTAATTTGAAAACATTGATCAAAATAAAGGCTGAACTGAAAAATATTAATGTATAGAAAAACTGTTAATATAATAGTCTATTTAAAATAATGTCTTTAAATCCCTAACATATTGCAATACAGAAAAATACCTTATAGTGTTGCAAAAATTTCCCCGCCAATGTTAGTTTTTGGTAGAGAAATTAGATCTCGGCTAGATTTAATTTCACCTGATAATACCGATCCTGGCCCGTCTAGTGACATTTCCTTACTTTCCACAGCATAATAATAATAATAAATAATAGTAATACTCACCATAAATTAGATAAATTACATAGTACTCGATTTGTAAGAGAATTAGAAGTTAATACTAGAGTTGCTGCACGTGAATATGTACATAATTATAAGTGGTTATTAAACCCCCTAGTGGCTGAGTGGTAAAAACACGTTTCACAATCAGAAGGTCTGGGGTCGAAACCAGACCGCGGCGGAGCGTAGTAGTTTAAAATACAAAAATGGATCTGCTACCGACAGAAAATGCCACTCGATGCGGCTCGGTGGTTTCGAACAAGCCCTCGGCCTTTAAGGCCTGTAGTGCTGATATATATATATATACCTATATCTTACCTCTAATATGCTGCGAAAAGTAAAGCAATGCCACTGGGCGGGCCAGGGGGAGGTACGGTATAGGTATGTATACGGCTCGTGTGGCTCCGAACCCTACACCAAAAATGTAGAAAAGGGCAAAGATTATATATATATATGCAATTATGTAGAAACACTGTAGAAGTTAAATAAACAAATTGGTTATTCAAATACCTATGAGTCTCTATTTATCGATTACGAAACATAACACACCCAATGATTAATTTCTCGCTTCTGCTCAGTAGCTGTCGGTGTCATCTCTGTGTGATGTTAAATTGATTACGACTTAACATACCTAACCATACACGGGGGTTTATTCCAAACACCTTCTTTGCAAGATAGTGGCCCTTGTTTATATATCTTTATAGTTATTCAAAGTAAGTTATTTCTGGGAAATGAGAGGTAGATGGCGTATTATTTATAAGTCGTTCATTTATATTTTAAAGGTAGTATTTTACTACGATAATTATAGGAATTCATTGTTTCTTCCGTTGGCCATAGTGGATTGCCGAATTTTTAGTTACATAAGTATTGTATAATGATGCATTGTCTGTCTTTATTTTGGGGTTTTTATTTCTATTTAGTCACTTCGGTTTGGATTGGTTTTTGTTTTTCTTCTAGGATTAATTTTAGTTGTATTCTTTATTACCTATTTATTTACATTTAAGCTAGCATTTATTTTTAGTTTAATTTACAGATCGGGAGAGTTAATTAAATTAACAGAATAAATATCTAATGGTAGTTTTATTTTTCTTTGATGCATTTTTCCTTTGTGTCTAATGACTAGATTTACAATAATATAATTATGAATTTTATTTGCTTGTTGAATCTCTATTATATAGCCTTCTGCAAAAACATTGCAAGATTAAACTAGTCTAATTGTAAGACCTTCAACAAGTAATAAAGAATAGTAATTTTAATTTAAATTTTTCAAAAATATTAAGGATTTTAACGAATACTTTTACGTCGAACCGTTTACGAAATGTATGTAAGTCTTTGTTGATTACAGTTGGTTATTCACGATTCATAAATGCTGGCGGACAGAAAAATAAATTGAACAGATAAATCGAATAGGATGGATAACAAAAAAAAATAGTGCCGTTAATCCAATAATAGAAAATTCTAACAATGGAAGAATTTGATATATACGAATGATACACATTATTTTTTCTGTATGGTAATGGTTGAGTTATGCCAGTTCATCTTATTTTTATCGATATATGTATACTGCAACGTAAACATATAGCCGCTGAGTAATTCATTAACCTGTTGGTTTGGCACATCCATAAACTACTGGGCAAAATTAACGCACTACTTATTATTAAACATATTGAATCACAAATGTAATGTGAAGTTAGGCATTTTAAAAACAAACTATCGAGCATAGTCTTATTTTAACTAATTTTTTACTTAAAAATTTGTATTTATATCATACAGTTGCGGATTTTTGCTAAGAAAATCCCGTATGTGCTCAATCGGATTAATGTCTGGAATATTAGGTGGCTACTCAAAAACCAGAATATTAACATCATTTAATAGTCAACAACTTGTCTAGTCACCTGAAAACGAGCATTATCTTGCATGAAGCAAGTAAGTGAGTAATTTGCCTCTTTTGAAATCGACTAAACTCTTGGGTTTAGTAGTGGACGCAAAACTTACCTTTGAGAAACACATCGATAGCGTATGTAAGAAACTTAATAAAGTTTACTTTGCCGCTTTGCGGCTGAAAACGTGTCTAGACAGTGCGGCTCTGCTGAATGTGTACTATGCTATGGCGTACTCTACGATTGCCTACAATGTCCTAATTTGGGGTCGTGGATTGGACTATAACCGTGTATTGGTGGCCCAAAAGAGGTTGTTGCGCTTGATATATGGCCGTGGACCTCATGAGTCGTGCAGACCACTTTTTGTTGACAACGGAATATTGACTTTTCCATCAATTTATATATACAAGGCTGCCTTATATATCAAAAAGAATATTAAAAAGTTTGAAACACCGTCACATAAATATTATACTCGTCACACAAATTTATTATATTTTGCTAAGCATAATAGAGCCTTATACGAAAAGTCACCAATTTATTCCTGCACTAAGATATTTAATAATTTGCCAAATGAACTTAAAAATAGAAAATATCAAGAAATTTAAAATTGGATTAAAAGAATTCCTACTGGCCAAGTGTTACTATTCTTTCGATGACTATCTAGACCAGGTATGGGCAACCTCCGGCCCGCGGGCCACATGCGGCCCTCGAGTAAGATTTGCCCGGGCCGCTACTGAATTTTAGCACGGCCCGTCTAAACTTAATTCATAATGAATCATAAGGATACTACAAAAATGTATATTTTTCAAGATTACTCGCAGCATAAAACTTCTACAAAAAAGGTTGTCCATGCCTGATCTAGACGAAAGGTTTTTAAACTGTCATCGTTTCTTTTGTATCTTGTTAATTTGTATTGTAATATATTGTTCTTCCTTTAAATGACGTAACCCATGCTAAATTTTAGCCGATGGGCTCAAATAAATTATTATTATTATTATTTATTATTATAATAGAACACTGGGTTCTATAATTCGAATTACATGCCCAAGTGATGTTTTCTAAGTAATAAACCACATTCATTGACCTTGTTTTATAGGGACCAACTCTGTACAGGTGTTGAAACAAATTCCTCACCAAAACATTACAGAGCTGCCCAAAAAGAGGATTCTTGGAGAAATGTTGCAACTTACAAATCGTTCTCCTGGTCGTTGCCACACATACTCACGTCCATCAGGAGATTTTAAACTGACCCTCGTCTCATCAAAGAATAAAACCTTCCAATCGTCAATAGTTCAGTGTTTATGATTTCTGGAAAACCGCAATCTTTGAATTGTGTGCGCTCTGGTGATTAATGGCTTTTCTGTCTGCCGTCTACTACTTAATGCAGCCTCCTTTACACATGTTCTTACAGGTTGAGGTGATACGGCAACATTTTGAACAGCTAGTAATTCATTTCTTAACATATTGCCAGTAACTCTCCTGTTTCTGAGAGTGTATTGGCTAAGAAAACGATCATCCCATACATTTGTACAGAATTTTTCCCTTGATCTGGTCTGCAAGAGTAAAATCCTGTATCGTTAAATCTTCTGATCAATTGACTTATGCTGGAAGGTGATCTCCCTAACATATGAGCAGTATGACATGGGTGGCATTACACATGGTGAATCCCTCTTCCAGAAAAGTGGTTATCCATACTGCCCCTTCTACGGATAAAGTCCTTTCACGATTCATTTTCTACTTCTTAAAACATACTGATAACTATAAGAATATCGATGTAGTAAATGTGATATCGACAAAAGCTTAATGGCTAATGTAAAGTAAAAATAACTACAAATTGCAACTTTAAAACAAACGATACCTTGACAACAATTGCATTGAATGTTAGAAGAGGTCCAAAGCATACTTGTAAGGATATTAGTAACATTACAAATACCACTCCCTTTGATTTAAAGAAAAATACAATAGCAGTGCCTTAATTTTGTCCAGGAGTTTATTATGTTATAGTGTTATTAAGTGATAATTACCATAACATAACCTCTAATGATGTCTGTATGAGGCTAGGCGAAATCAAGAAATGTACCCGATACGCCACAAATACGAATTTCTTTTCAAAAATGCAAATAATTGGTTATATTAGAAATCAAATATTGGTCGCCTGTGTTCATTCATAAAGTCAACTATATTTTATACACACTAGATGACAGCACGTACCAGAGATCCTATGAAATTTGGCTGAATAACTATAAGGCTAGTGTGGTGCACACGCATCGATTTTCAATCGTACGAAAAAATATCGTACGTTATTTTGTCGTGTGTCTTATTTGTACACACATCGATTTTCGATCGTACGGAAAAATATCGTACATTATTTTATCATGTGTGTTCCTTGCACGTTCCATGATCCTTTCTACGTAGTAGTGCAGTCATTTATTAAAAGTACGCGAAGATGAATCCGAAATCATGTGGTTGTTGTATGATTTATGTGTTTAATACAACAA
This sequence comes from Chrysina gloriosa, assembly GCA_038088585.1. NCBI lineage: Eukaryota > Metazoa > Arthropoda > Insecta > Coleoptera > Scarabaeidae > Chrysina > Chrysina gloriosa. The sequence continues at coordinate 43,911,376 of CM076088.1, read as the reverse complement.
TTGGTATTTAGTTTTCATATTTAAATTGAAAAATTCGGACTTTTATATGCACTTTAAGTAAAAATACCCGACGCGCATCCTAAAGTACTAAATAAAGACGCGCGTCCTGACGGGTTAATATCTTCAGCAAATTATAAAGGACAGAGATAAACACGAAGATTTATCGTACGAATAAAAATCATAGAGTATGCAAGTGTTCGTTGGATCATATACGCCGCTGTATTCACGGCAACGACACGGCGTCCGTCAATCGTAGTGGCACGTGCACGGCATCAATACGGAGATCGTGCCGTATCGTGTTGAGTTCGAAGTTTGTGCACGCTCCTACGCTCCTCTTTGTTTCACTAAAAGAATTTGATCGTACGATATTTTTCCGTACGATCGGAATCGATGCGTGTGCACCTAGCCTAAGATATATAAATAAAGGTAACGCGGAGTAATTGAAATTCCACGAACAGCCTAGTTAGGAATCGTAACTCTTCGTCCTGGATAAAACCATGATAGAAATACATTAGTTAGGCTCCTGCACATCTAGCGATGACGCGCATTGCAAAATTCTAATATAGTTATCCAGTCAATACAGTAGCGAAATAGACAATCAACAACGTAACATCCAGAACTAAAGCCAAGTGATGACGCGCATTGGTAAATGCGCAAGAAAATCCTATTTTGGTAAACTTATGAGCATACCTAATGCATTTCTATCATGGCTCAAACCTAGATCGTCGTTGAATTCGGTTGCTCGAGTACGGATGACAGTTTCGACAAGTCTCCCCGCAGCGGGGGCAGGGGGTGGGGAGATGACCTTTCGTAGGCTTTCAGAGGTTGACCAAAAGCACAGAATAGGCAGAAGCGACAAAGTTATAAAATCTTGTGGTAAATTTAGTATGCGCATGGCCGGGAACCATGTTTTAAATACGACGATAGTGTTATATTTGGCTAGCTTCATTAATGTTATTATTCTGGGATGCTGCGTGCATATTAAAATTAAAATATACGATTATTGTTGTCTTTTTCAATTAATACGAACAAATGTTTATTTTTCGTATTTTCAAAATGGCGTTAGCTAACTTCTGAGCTATTTCGGGGACATTCGAATCGACCACATAAACATCAAAGCTGCCGGCACCCCTTGCCGCTTGACTATTCTGTGACGAAAGTGATGCGTTTATTATCTTTGTAACCTCACAGAAATTATACACGTATTGTGGCAATTATGTTGTATTTGCAATGTAATTATATATTTCCCTTTTTTATCTTTTTAAATACCTTCTCAACCACTTTCAGGTCAATTAAACAACAATTCTGGAGTTAATAGCTATATTTGCAGAATGCTATAATAACGTTTTCGGATAACCTTCGCCAGTGAAAATATAACTATGTACATATATGCATAAACAAACATTTACATTTAATTAATAATGGATGAAGCCTCGCCCCTCTTTGTAATAGACTCATTTATTCGATTAATCATTGAATTTATTAAACGGGATATTGTTTCGTGGGGTATTTCCACGCAGACCGTGTGAACTTTCTGCTATAATTTATTCTTAAAATGTAATCTTCTCGGGGAGTATGGTTTTCGATGACGCACCCGAACCTGCTCTTATATCTTTGGAATAATCTGCAATCCATGCATTCCAACATCTGATCACAATTGCATGATTTCGACCAATTTTACGGGCAATTTCGCGAAACAAAACATCGGCAACAGTTCTACCAAATTTCAAGAACTTTGCACAATATTTACTTGGTGGCACAATTTCAAAAGTGGATAGTATAGTTATATTTGCACTGACGAAGGTTGTATATGTAAACGTTGTTTTAACAATCTGAAAATATAGCTATTTAATTCCAGACTTGTTTGATTGACCTGAAAGGAGTGAAGAAGAGTTTTAAAAAGATAAATACATAGGTCACTAAACACACACACACACATATATATTTTTGGAAATTTGAAAAATTTCTAACGACTCATTTGAATTATACTTTTCAGAAATATACCGTATGCTACAATATTTCCAATAATTTTTATTGAACACTTAATATTTATTCAGTTACCCGAGCATCCATGGGTATTAGTGTATATACATACGAAACTAAAGAGTAAAACTATGGCAGATTATAACCTGTGAATATATGTAATAAGATGGCTTTTGAACATGATACTAATAGTGGAGTCGAAAATAGCACTACGGAGCAATTTATACATGTACCTAACGGAATTGGAAAATGGAAGAATAAGGCTGAACGAGAAAAGAGAAAACCGCAGTACAGGCAAAGCATAAATAAAGCATAAAATACATGAGAAAAAGTAAAAAATGGAACAACTGGGGAAATACAAGTATTTAGAAACAATAGTGAATCAACCGGGTAGAATAAAAGGCGACATTATTGAAAAGGTAGAAGCCGCAGGCAGAATTTTCTGCGTAAGCCTCTGACCAATATCATCAAAGAAATGTATTTTATAAAATAAATTAAAGACTTGATGGCTAAGATATCGATCAGGTCAAACAATATTTAAAGAAAAGGGTTCAAAACCAAATTTATTCCAATCGTTCTCTAATGAATCAGCGCTGCAGAGGTTTAGGGAAACCATACGTGTGGATCACAGCAGCATGCGATAAACAGAGCATTTTGTTAGAGATCGATAAGAATTCATACATTGAATGAAACTATACTAAACTTAGATCTACATAAGTAGACAAGTTTTTGAAAATCGCAAATATGTTTCTCATGAACCACAGATAGTATAGGATTTCAAATCCGCACACGATCGAAATCGAAACTTACAATTCTGCGATAATAATCCGGAGATTGTGTACCATATTAGTTCCAATTGAAGGCACGCTTTGCCTAATAGTAGCGTGAATAAAGTATAGTACGAAAAAATTAATTCGTTTGTCAACCATTTTTTTAAGGAACAATGTATTTAAATCGCTCACGAAGTTTATTCTATATTTCTCAAAGAAAATCCATCGTTCGCGAATATAGGCGTTCCCATACTACTGATAGTGTTCTGTGACAACTGCCTGATGGAGGCCGCCGTTTATCATGGATAACCGTCACAACTGCACTAGAAAAATAACTTATTAGTCTTATTACGTTCCTACATATTTTCTCGGACGGTAGAACGTCAAAATTGAGTCTCACTTTTATTGTGGAAATATTTTCTAAATAATTGTATGCATTGAAATTATCAAATGTAAAATAAAAGATATATTATAGGGAACAAAATAACAATTCTAATTACAATTATAAATAAAAAAATATTCTTACGACATAAAGTGCAACTAGTCATAAAAAATATGTACATATTCGAATATAAATAAATAAATAAAACTCATGCTAAAATATATATATTCAAAAACGACAATGTTGTTATCACGAATTCTGATTTATATTTATAAATAGGATCTCTTTCATCTTTTCAGATGATAAACGGTTTCGACGGTCAGAAATAAATAATCCCGTTTTCGAAAACATCCTTTTAGCGTACTGCAAGATCAGCAATTACACATTTGTGTAAACAACTAAAACGAGAGAAGTCAAATAGAACTTAATTTAATAATCGAACGAAAGTATAACGTCGGGAGAAGGAAAATATATTTCAGACCAAACATAGGCGATGGAAGCTTTTTAAGACTCGAACGTGACCCAGACGTAAACACCGACTCAGCTAGGCAGACCGTGACATATTTTATTGATAACATTTGTTATGTGCCATGTGGAATCATGATGCGTTATCGAATAGAGCTGACGACTACGAAATAACGATAACCTGTTATATTGCAACCGTTATTTCAAAATAACGATAACGGTTGGAAATGTTATTTTAAAAGAACGGTTTTTCCCATCACTAAACTCTACTACTCGTACTCTGTTTTCATTAGCTACGACACTATCATGCACTAGTCTCGTTGGCTGACTGGCTACTACTCTGCGAGCCGTAATATTCATATATAGTGTAAACCTCACGAATGTGAAACTACGACTCAACGGAGTTTGAAATACGCTTGCATCTGTATAAGCCTGTCAGGCCGAGAATTTATAGCACCTACCTGGTATGTAATTATCAGTTCTGTTAAGAGGAAACGTAACGGATTGTAAAGAGAAATGTATTGATGGCTGTCAACATAAAATTACTTCCGATTTGAATTATATATTTACATATTTTTCAATGAAGGATATTCGGAAATAATTTACGAGTGGATCGTGTCGATGCTCTGCTTGATGCCGCGACTTAATCGAAAGTGTGTTGCGATCGTTCCGTTAATTTTATAAACAAAGCACTTAAACTTAATTTAATGTGGACTACTTCAAGTGTAGTTAAATTATGGATCTATTAGTTTTGGTTTTATAAATGATTGAATCTGCTAATTTTCGAATATAAATACGTGTCATGGCAAGCTTGAGTATTATGATGAGTTTACGTATTTTGAGGAATACAATTTCTGGAGTAATCATGTCAACATGATTGATTATGACTTTTAATTATGAGCCTTTGGACTTAACCGTTCCATCAATCAAACCATATCGAAGGTTCGCACCTGTTATTACCACGATTTGAAATGATATAGCACAGGAGTTGGTTCAGTATGACTTTTTAAAATTAACGTATTTCATTTTCTAAGATCAGTCCATTTTTTTATTTTCTTTGGTACTTAAATACGAAGAGTTGTCTTTTGATGGTGGGTATTTATTCAATTCTTATTGCTTAGTAGTGTAGTGTGAAATGGTACGCTTAGTATATGCTGATTCAATTATGTACTAGGTAGTAGTTTATGATCTTTTAACGACCATAATTTGTGAAATATTCTTGTGTTTTTGATTACCGCCTGCATTCTCTTTTCTTCTTTTTTTTTATTTAATTTATAATTTAAAAATCAGATGGTGCCCATAAAATCAGTAAGTTATTAGCTTACGTGTCTCTGCTTCGGACACCACGCCACAGATGCTCATCAGCAAACAACTGCCTAAAGTCACTAGATATATAAAGTACCGCAATTTATGAGGCAAATGTGTTAAAAAGAGAAAGACATATTTTTGCCCCAAGATGGTAGCTTTTCTAATGACATTTTAGTGGTTCAAACACTTTATCAAAATATTTCGTCGATTACGTTAAAATGTAAAATTAACCTATACTTTATCGACTCTGTCTCAATTAAGTTCTCCTCAGTTCTATAGTATTATTTCGTGTTTTAATTCGTTTTTTTCTTAAATATAAAACACTATTTTGTATTAGTTACTAACTTCCTTAAAATTATCTCAACACTTTTTAATTTCCTTGATTAAACTTTAAAAATGCCAGGGTGTTGTGTAAAGAATTGTACTAATAGTTTCGCAATAGTTATGCAATTAAAATAAGAACTAAGATTACGTAAGGACCCAAATTGTGGAGGGCACGCGGGCGGCCTTTGCCTTTGTAATTGAAGATTGGACCCAAGATCACTGCTCGAAGAATATTTGGTCGGATGAATCGCATATATGTAGAAGTAAGTACCTGCTACGAACAAAGTTTATTGTAAATATAATTCACGATTTTGTAAAAATACAATCATAAAAGATATAAAGTTGAATCATATTTTTGGTGTGGATTTTCAATTTTAATATTTCGTGATCGCACACCGATGCAAATGCAATTATACAGGAATGTTAAGGCTGAGTTGGTGAATCGTCTTGGGAATGGTGAGTCTAACCAGAAGATCAGTATAGTAATGGCATCCCTAGCATTGACTGAAGTCGCCCAGCGGAGTGCCAACTAAACTTGATTTTTATTATCAGAATGTACGTGGGCTGTGTTCGAAAACTCATTTATTTTATACAAATGTGTGCGAGTTCATATATGATGTTATAGTTATAACTGAGTCTTGGCTTAATGATTCTATATTTAATTATGAATTATTTCCTGATAATTACGATATAATTCGAGCTGATAGGAAATTTGACTGTATATGTAGGTCTGGGGGAGTGTTTTGTTAGCTTTGATTCATGATATAAGTTATACAATTATGGATACTTCTATTTTAAATGATATTGTACCTCTTATTGATATAATTTTTTGTCGATGCATGTATCAATCTTTTACTTTCTATATTCCCGCGGTTTACATTCCTCCTGATATTACAGCTTGTGATTTTGAACTTTTCTTTGATACTCTTGAGATTATGTTATTAAACAAACCTATTTTACTTATAGGGGATTTTAATTTCAATTTTCGTCTGCCTCTTCTAATTGCACCAAAACTCGAATTTTTCGCAATTTTTGTAGATTAGAACACTTTATGCAGTTTAATGATATTAAAAATTGTAATGATTGTTTATTTGAATAGGTCCTCTCTAACTTGCAAGCTGATATCTCTGTGGAAAAGGAATTATTTCCGCTTATATCTGTTGATCCTTATCATCCTCCACTAAATATATGTCTTCACTTTAAGTCTGAAGTAAAGCCTCCTCTGTTCCCTACAGGTAATAATCTCAGATTCAACTTTCGTAAAACAAATTTTATACAACTCTATGATGATCTTCTTAATACTGATTGGACTTGTGTTAGAAGTTTCAGTGACGTTAATTTAGCAGTCAATTGCTTCTACGATGTACTTTATAACGTGCTGAGACGTTCAGTTCCGCTTCAATCTAATAAAAAGAGAAAATATCCTCCTTGGTTCAATTCATCAATTATTGCTAATTTAAAAACTAAGAATTTTTATAGATGTCGTTGGAAGAAAACGAACATTTTGTATTATGAGGACGAATTCAAACGAATGCGGCTTGTTTGCAAAAATCAGATCTCTGCTTCCTACACCATTTATGCTCAACATGCGCAACGATCTGTAAGAGAAAAACCTAAGGAATTGTTTGCATTTATTAATTCCAAGAAAGGCTCTTCTAGAATTCCAGGAAGATTATATGATGACAATAATTTAGTTGATACTCCTGAAGATATTGTTAATGCTTTTGCAAATTTATTTCGTAGTAATCAAAACCAAAATCCGGTTATGCTTGATCTTATTACATCTGGTGATGTAGTACCATTTAAAACTCCTTTTATCACAGAATATGATGTACTGAATATAATGTCTTCATTTTCGTCTGGATTTACTGCTGGAGATGATTCACTCCCTAGTTTTTTGATACGTGATGCTCGATACGTATTGGCGAATCCTTTGACTAGTATCATTAATTTATCGATTAAATCGTCGACCTTTCCTGATTTGTGGAAGCGTTCTAGAATTGTTCCAGTGTATAAAAAGGGTGATGGAACACAACTGAAGAATTATAGGCCCGTGTCGATACTTTCACATTTTGCTAAAGTGTTTGAACACTTTATGTACTGGAATATTTTAACCAACATAAGACAGCATCTGTCACCTTTTCAACATGGATTTATTCCTGGGAGATCAACCGTTACAAATCTGATCACTATTTCCCAGTTTATCTCTCAACAATTGGATAATCAGAAGCAGATTGATGTGATCTACACTGATCTTTCTTGTGCCTTCGATACCTTAAATCTTACTCCACAGGTTGAGTGCCTTTGGAATGAGTCCTTCTTTTAATAAGTTCCACAAGGGTCAAACTTGGGACCTTTGCTATTTGCGGTTTATATTAATGATCTTCTTCAGACTCTAGAATGTCCTGTTCTTGCGTATGCGGATGACATAAAATTATATCCAGTTATTAATTCTGTAACTGACATTAGTCTCCTTCAGTCTAGTTTGGACGTTGTTGTTGGCTGGTGTTCTGTTAATTCTTTGACTATTAATGTGAATAAATGCTGTTCAGTATCTTACACCCGCAAACATACTTCTCTGTGCTCTTCATATAGTATCAATAATTTCACTATAGAAAAGTGTAACAGATTTACATTTTCACCTCATATTGATCAACTTTGTTTGCGAGCAACGAAAAACTTAGGCTTCGTTATGCGCTGCGCTAAATATTTTACTGTCTCTTCTACTCTGAAGTCACTATATTTTGCCTTTGTTCTCAGCTCTCTGGAATATGCGTGTATTGTTTGGGCACCTTATGATCTCTGCTATCAATTAGTAATTGAACGTATTCAACGCAAATTCTTGAAATTTGTTTCCTTCAAAATTGATGGTACGTATCCTCCCAGAGGTATTGACTACACATCGCTCTTGGACAGGTATAATATGACATCCTTATCTGAGCGCCGTAATACACACGGTGCTCGATTTATATATAAGTTGCTTCATGGTGGCGTCGACTCATCTTATTTGCTGTCTCGCATTGGCTTTCAAGTGCCTCGGCCATCTGCTCGTTTCTCTGTGACGTTTGCATTAAGAACAGCAAAAACTAATGTTTTGAGAAATGCACCGATGAACCGGATGCTCAATATTGCAAATTCATACTTTGATGATATTTTTGTTTAATTCTTAAGTTCTGTATTTTTGTAGGTATATATTTATTATTATTATAATTTTTGTTTGGAATTTTTTTTTGTTTAATATAATCCCTTTCCTATTTACAATAATATAATTAATCTTAGGTTATTTTTTCTATTTGTATAATTATGTTAATACGTCTAATTATTTCTGTTAAATTACCTGTAATTGGTTTCCGTTTGGTAATAAAGTTCATTATTATTATTATTATTTAGCTATTCATAAATGAACATGTATATCGTACATATTATAGGACATTATGATGAAATATAACGATAGAGGTGTAATGAATTAGGGACGTACACTACCGCTCAAAGGTATTTGCCCACCCATATTTTTTAGATCTTACGTATTTGTAGGCAGATTTGTTCTGTAGAATGATTTTAATATTTCTTTAATTGATACTCCACGTCTGTCTATAAAAGATATTTGTAGCTATTGTTATAAAATTCTCGGAAATAATCTTTTTTTGTTATTAGAAAACAATATTGCACTTTAATTAGGAATGCGTCAAATTTTTAGTTTATCCTCAGTTTTTGGTTTTCACAACGTTGTTTAAGAATTTTGTTGTGTGAATCATAAATATGCCGAAAACTAAAGGGCTTTCAATTGAAAAGCGTTCTATAATCCCCTCAGTGTGTCAACTGCCAAACGTAGACTTCAAGCAGCAGAACTTCATAGCCGAGTAGCTGTAAGAAAACATTATTACGTGCCGTCAATAAGAAGAAGCGATTACAATGGGCTAAACAACATAACACAAACACTTGAAAAATGGAGAAAAATTTTGTGGAGTTAGGAGTATAAATTCGTTTCTTGGATCAAGGCCTTTTACCGGTGTGAAGTTGCCCATAAATTCCATCTATAAAATTTTTCTTTCGATCTCAACCTCAAAACGCAGCAATAGGATGAAGTCAATCCCAGTAAGTCATTTTATTATGTTTAAAGTTAACTCCAATTATTACGAAATTCCGTGATTCCTATTACCGAAATACATTTGCATCTACCTGTAAGTACAGATAACTTGATAAAATTAAAATTTTGACATATTTGAATTCCGATTTCGCAGGCGTATTTTACGTTGATTACGAGGTTGAAATTAGAACAAAAAATTTATGGGTGGAACTTAAGGCTAACCTCATACCGGTGAATCTTTGTGCGTAGGTCAGCAAAAGAACGGACATTTGATCAATATTTAGTACCTACTGGGAAACATGGTGGCGGTTCTCTTATTATATGGAGCTATTTAGGTGGAGACAGAATCGGCAGTATTTGTAGAATCCAAGGAACAATGACGAAAGATCGGTACCGAGATATCTTTGAAAATATAATGTTGCCACTGCGAATTTTTCGATAGGGATTCACATTTCAATACAACAATGACCCGAAGCACTGTTCGTGGCTATGCAGAGAATACTTGGACAAATTATCAGCTGACGGAACGCTTAATGTTATGGTTTGGCCACCACAGTCCCCTAATTTCAATCTCATTGAATTCTTGTGGAATAAGCTCGATAAAAGCGTCAGAAAAGTTTACTCTATTGCTACTGAACAGTGGTGGAATATTTTGCAGACAGAATGGAACAATATTTCACCAAAAACATTAATAGAGTTGTTTGATATGATGCCGAAATTTTGTGGTGCGGTGATTAAAAATAAGGATGAACACATTGATGAGTCAAAAAATTAATGACAACTAATATTGTAATTTGCAATCTTTCTTTGCAAATTTTTAATTACTTTAAATATACATACTATAATTACCATTCACGCGAAGTTTTACAATCTATTTTCTAACCTCAAAAATACTCAATCTTCGTGGTGGACAAATACTTTTGAGGGGTAGTGTATGTCAAGTTGAAGCATCACTTAGGTATACTACCATGTTAGGCAAGGTTTTAAACCAATCAACTGCTCAACTACGAGCAAAATTATTATTTCCAAATGATTGCATATAATTGGTTTCCCTATATATATATATATAGATATATATATATATATATATGTAATGATCGCGGCAGTCTTCCGGTTTGTCGCTGATTAAACATGTGTAATGTATTTTGAAGAATAATCTTCAGGAATATTAGTGCAGAACACAAGAACTGCAAGAAAAATGGTTGAGGATGCATTGCTGCTGCAACTTAATCGATTCTATGCTTCTAGCTATTTGTATGGAATGAAAAAATTTCCAGCAGCGAAATATTCATATTTATTAAAGATATGAAGTTAGTAAAACCGCAGGAAAGTAGATATACTCATCTGTCGTAAAGTTAACTGGTGGTAGCGCAATAGACACAAAATCGCATTCTTACAAAAAAGAATACCAAAATTGCTTTTGCAAACTAATCTGCCTCTTTTTACTATTAGTCTGTTTCTAAGTTTTTATCTTATTGCACGCAAAACAGCCACTTTAATATTTCATGTGGTTTCTACACATACTTTATTCCTCGAACTACCTTTCCAGTTATTCTTCAACATAGCACTAAGTACTATTTCAAAGCAATACAAATGGCAACTATTGTTATAATGCAAAATAGCTATTTATAGAGGGAAGTAGCCTAAAAATCCGTTCTTTACAATTGTGTTAGCAGAAACTATCTATCTACCTACCTACATATATACTATGTATTTACGTATATAAGCCCGTATACTCCTACGGCGAAGTATGACCGAATATAGATAGCGATAGGCAAGCCTGCGTTTTGAAGTCTTTCAATGCAAAGAAGAAGGAAGACATAAAAAGAAACGGATATATAATCAGAGTAAAAACTTGCTCCCTTGTGCGAGATGTAAATTTTCAGTTTTTATTATATGAAGTATATGAATTCGCATTTGTATAGATGAATGTATTAAATACCTTAGAATTTCCTTTCACTTGCGTCCATTTTAATGAATCGTAATGTTGAAATACCAATCAAATAACACCGTATTATAAAGAAATTTTAACTTATAAACTTACCAATTCACTTTTAGTCACTGACAAAATAATGAAAAATTATCATTAAATCAATATCACAGCTGTTTTACACTAGAATAATCAGCCTGGGTAAAAATGTATTCGACAGTGTTTGCTATCTTGCCTGATGTATCTGTCTCATATTTAGCACTTAACATATGTAGGTAAGTAGTAGGTACCTATATATCGATAGATGTTTAAACTCGAAAAAGAAACTTAATTTCGTATTTATAATTATTTATGACAGCCGAAATAATGTTCATGATATTATAAAGCACATCCGTCATTCAAGCACGCACATTCCGCAAATATTTTCAACCAGTCGCTTCGACTTGTGTTCCAACTGTGAATTGAAATCTCCAGATTGAGCTACTAGAAAGCAAAAGCGTCATGTGACGAACAGGTCATCAGCCTCCATGCAACTAACAGGCATTGTCGTGCTTTGTCGTTTATCGACTACTTCCAGCAAAATCAAACAAATCGCATCGGTAACTTTTTACAAAAATAAATTCCATAAGAAAATGAAATACTCTTGTTATGTATTTTGTGCTTCAAAAATACATAATTTTATTGAACACCTGGAATATTTTCACTAATCAAATTAACTTACTATACAACCGAAGTATTTCGTTTGGTTTTGTTTTTATAAGCGACGCCTCTTTTATCGTATCTACCTTATTCTTTAAGTTTCTAATAATTGAAACTGCACAATAAAAAGTGCATACTGAAGTACGGTGCTGAACCTGCAATTATATAGAGTAATATGGGATAATATACTCGTAACATACGTTTTATGGATAGATACAACAAATATACAGTTTTTCTTGTGCCTATTTATAATATCTTTGTAAATTTACAAAACAAGCGGTGAATTAAAAAGTACAGAATTGCAGTTATAACGCAGTAGTGGGTATATGACATGGAAAAGCAGTAACATATGAGTAAAGCTTTGATTTCGTGGGTACTTTACTTGTAAGTACATACACAAGCAAATTTCTATAATAAATTTATAAATAGTGTTTTATATATGTAAATATTTTAAAAGAAAGTAACTGCTGAGAGATACTTTTTACAATAATGTTTACAATATAACGAATGATAGTGATTACAAGGACTATGGTGTATTTACTGACACCCATCACATCAGTAAACTCCTAACCACACAATTGTTTAATAATAAAATCGGTGACACGTGTTTCGCCCTCACGAGGCAAGCATTGTCAAAACCATATAAAACCAATGTTTAACCTAAAAAACCTATGTTTGTAAATAAATATATTAATACTTGCATTGCCGTATTATTACACATTAAAACTTAAGACATGCTTACTTTTGAAATACAACTCGCATTAATGAAAGGTGGAAATAAAGGTAAACCTCGTTTTACGCCGGGGTTCCGTTCCGCGAGACATTGGCGTAAAACGAACAAAAATATAATGGACGATATAAGGTTAGGTTCCGAGTCAAATGTTTAAGAACAATCGAATATGTTTATTTATTAAATAGCTGTATATGTATATATTCAAAATAAATGATAAATGTATTTAATAAAGCAAGTTTATATTCTTTTACAAATAATAATAATCTCAATATAATTAATGAATTTTATAAAGTAAATAAATGTACTAATTCACTAATACGTCGGTAAGAAACTAAATTCTCACATTTTCTTGAAAAAGCGTCCAGTTTCATTTGCTTTGATTATTGCTTCCTCTCTTGTAGAATCATGCCATAAGGTCTAATTGCAGCCGTGATGCTTCTCTCAACATTTGCGCTTCGATTGAAATCCCCATCTATTGCACAGAGTTCATTTGTCAACTTTTCTATAAAAAAGGATGCGGGTTAGATCAGCCGTTTTTAGGGGTTTCCATCATTTTCTTTCTCATCTTCCTTTACTTCTTCGGGATTTTCTGATTGAGGGCGATCTAATTTCTCCATAAACTCTTCCAATTCTTGATTTGAGAGTGTTTGGTCACGTTGAACACGTTTAACAGTTCGGTTACTTCTTCCGCTGCAACTTCTTCGAATGCGCATTTACGTGTAAGTCTGATAATATCTTCGTTTATGTTCTCTTCTGCACTCGAACCTGATACAAATCCAGGCAGAAGTTTACACCAAACACTATTTAGACAATTCGTTGTCAATTCGTCCAAAGCAGTTTTAAGGTTTTCGATTCCTTTTAAAATGTGGTATGATCGCCAATAATCTTTAACGTTCTGACTGGAATTAGTATCTATAGCCTTAATCGTTTGTTTTAATATTATGCGCAAATAGTATGCTTTGAAGGTGGAAATTACCTCCTGATCCATGGGTTGTAACATGGAGGTTGTGTTAGGGGGCATGTAAATTACCTTAACACCCAATTCCGTGTCTATCATTTCTAGATTTCGCGGATGTCCTGGGGCATTGTCTAGTAGAAGGATTGCTTTTTTTTGGAAGGTTATTTCTGTCACAAGATTTAAGGACAGTAGGGCAAAAATAATTTTTATACCAATCTGAGAAAACCTCATGAGTGATCCAGCCTTCTTATTCCACCTCCAAAAAACTGGCAGGGAGCTTTTGTCCAGACCTTCGGAAGGCCGTGGATTCTGGAAATGGTACACTACCATTGGCTTTAATTTTAAGTAACCAGAAACCCAAGAGAACAGTCAGTTTATCCCTGGCCGCTTTAAATCCAGGAGCGCTACGTTCTCTCCGATAAATAAACGTTCTCGATAGCAACTTTTTCCAATAGAGGCCTGTTTCATCAAAACTGAAGATGAGATCTGCAAGCTAACTGCCTTGTTTCACAATATTTTGAAATTTTTGAGCGTAAGCTGCCGCTGCTGCTGAATCAGCGGTCGCTGGTTCGCCGCTTCATTTAATTTAGTTCGAGATTTGAATCTCGCGAACCATCCATTGCTTGTCAAAAATGTTTGGCTAGTATTTTCTTGTGCCTTCAAATCAGAAAAAATCAACTTTGCTTTTTCACATATGACTGCTTGTGTTAGAGGAATACTTTTTTGATTGGCATCATCAACCCATAATGCTAACATTATTTCCATGTTCTCTACATTTTTGCTCCGGCTGTAAGTTACGTGCTTTACACTTACGCCCGTTGTCTGTTTAGCGGAATGTTTTATTTTCTCGGCGCTTTTCATGATTGTTGTTACAGTGGACGGAGGTAAATTTAGAGCGCTGCAGACAAACGGTCGGGTTTGTCCCTCTTCTATGCGTTTAATTACGTTCATTTTTGTCTCCAGGGAGATGCTTTTTCGAGCTTCTTTCGCTGAATATTTGGGTTCTGAATGCAGATATTATACAAATACTATCTTATATATCTACATTATGATTAAACATCGACCGCTAGGAACAATTTCACAATTATCAGAAAATAAAAATTTATCAATAGTCGGTAATTTTTTAATATTAACATACAGACTGTACCACGACCATGGGCAGCTAGGGATTTCTTCTAGGGAGGCAACGGATTTTCTAGGGTAGGCAACAAATTTTCTAGGGTGGGCAACAAATTTTATATTTACATAAATATATATATATGTCAGACAATCTTTCTAGGTGGGGCAACAAATTTTCTAGGGTGGGCACCACCCTTCCTCCTCGTGCCATGACTACCACAGCTTAAGGATATGTTACTGAACCAATTTCAAGTTACAAATGTCTAATGAACATATGCTCGAGACTCTATCGTAACTGAGCTGCAAGCATTTAGAGTTCTAGATAACCCTACTGCAATGCAGGTATTACGTACCGCAGCAAAAAATGAAAATCATTAAAAAAGTCGCTTTATTCAATTAGTCAGGATCAGTAGGAATAGTTTCCGCGGCATCCCAGCAACAAGTTATTCTCTTTTTCTGATTTTTCTGAATAAACTAATTTTTTCAGCCTTCCCCTTAAAATATAATCAAAGGGATTTAAATCTGATGGCCTTGCTAGCCAAGTAACTGCTGAAAGTTTTCCAATCCAACGGGTCGTATAATTTTGATTAAACTGTGACGGTTCGCTATCGTGCTGTATCCACATATGTGGAACGTCATCTAGTAATGCTGGAAGGTCATTTTCCAGGAAACGTAAGTAATGAACGGCCCTGAGACGTTCTTTGATTATGGACGAACCAATGTTGTTGTTGTCAACCAACACCAAACATTCACCAAAATCTATGTTAAAAATGGAATTCCTTATTTTGCCATGGATTTTCAAGTGCCCAACAATATAAATTACTGGTGTTATTGATCCCGATTCGGGCGAAAGAGGTTTCATCACTAAGCAATATTTTCCTACAAAGTCTTCGATTTTTCACTAACGAGCGATTTAAAGTCTTGATTCGTATCGGCCAGGTCTTAACAATTGTATAGGTAAGATATGGTACGGCTATAAACGAAAATTGTGTAAAGTTTCCCATACTCTCATACGATCTACCTGTGCTGGATATTCTTCGGACACTAATAGAAGATTGACCGTCAACCACATTAAGTATTGCTTCTTCTTCAGTAAGTTTTTGATGTACGGGGCGTTCAGAAATAGCTACAGAAAACTTCCCCGCTTCTCTTAAACATTGATGGACATTGCTAACAGTTCTACAAGGCGCTCTACGAGTGGGAAATCGCAGATGATATTCACCAACCGCCGCTTGTCCATTTCCATTACACAATCTATAAACAAAGTGAATATCGCCCTATTCTTCATATGAAAAAATTAACATATTTTTACTTGTATTTTAATGTAACACAATAAATACACGATACATTAGTTTAATTAACGTTTCCTCTCACATTGAATAATAAATAAAGTTTCATAAAAGAGTGGATAACAAATTATTATTAAGTAGTGTGTAGTGCAACAGCACTGACGCCCTTACTTCGAATTTTAATGTCACGCCCACGTCAGTGGAGACAAATATTTACACTATTTAATGATACACGTCATCCACTATTTTATGAAACCTTAATAGCAAATGAATCATAGCCGCCCCGACTTTTTAATAACAACGAAATCGCCAACTTGCACTAGTATAGTAGGGTTGTGTAAAACTTCAAATGCTTGTAGCTCACTTACGATAGAGTTTTGGGCATATGTTCATCAAACATTCTTAACTTGAAATTTATTCGGTAACATATCCTTAAGCTGTGACAGTCATGTTATAGAACACCCGGTGTATA
Source organism: Chrysina gloriosa (assembly GCA_038088585.1). Lineage (NCBI taxonomy): Eukaryota > Metazoa > Arthropoda > Insecta > Coleoptera > Scarabaeidae > Chrysina > Chrysina gloriosa. Next base: position 43,894,857 of record CM076088.1, on the reverse strand, counting down.
TATATGTAGGTATATATACATATATATACTAGCTGACCCGGCAAACTTTGTACCACCGATTTAATCAATGTTATCTTAAGTTAATAGCTGAGTTTTATTAACTTGTTTATATTAAGATAAAATGAATTAAGGTGAATAAAAGTTCAAAAAGGAGCACGTGGGAGCAAAGTATTTGCTTTATTGAATGTAAACCAAATGATTCACGTATCGTTGTAGCACAACTTTCTGTTTAAGTATTTGCTGAATGAGTTGCACTCTTGTCGATTATCTTCATTGAAGCACCTTGTGGTACTATATTTTGCGTCGTTCGTGTTCTGATCACGACTTTATAATCATCACTTGGCATGCGATCCAACGCAGTTTTGAACAACCGAATCAATGCATGATGTTCATGAAGTATTTGCTGCAAATCTTGAAGAATTTCTCTTTTCATTGCGTCATTGATCGTTTGACGCCGATCGAGTTGGTCCTCCATATTGGCCATGAAGTAAATATTGTTTTATGCTGTGCGTCTTCAACCGGTTGCAATGATCCAATTCTATCGTGAATTTGTCCTTGTATCTGTGTAGTCGAAAGGGAAGTGATAATTAGTGATTTATGATTACCAAAAATAAAGGTTCTTATTAACAAACATTACCTTGAATATCGACATGAATCCGCGTTCATCTATAATATTTGCTCCAAATGAAGTCATTTGGAAACATGCGTTGTATCTTTAAGCGTTCGAAAGAAAATGTGATTCTTGAGCTTCGCCATGAAGCAATGAATGCAATGGCTCAGGTGGCGGAAGCAACAATGGCAATTTAACCTTTCCAGTGAGCCAGCACAATCCAGGCGTTTCTCCAGCGAACTTCAATGCTCCGCAATGGACGCACACAACCTCCACAGGACCAATTCTAACGAAAGAGTGCGAGCTGTGGTCAATTGCGGAATCGCATTGAAACGCTCCTCGATTCAAATTAATACTTGAAGCGTTTCTTCTTGCGGCTCGACGTTGTTGATCTCCGTATTCTGCTCGACAATTTCTCATTGCCAACCCAGCCGTTTCACGTATGACCTCTCTTTGTTCTTGTGTTTATGAAGCACGAAGTCGGGCCGTCCTAACACGGCGCCCTTCTCTCGTGCGATTTCTTCTTCATCTGCAGTGGATTGATTCGGAATATTCCGCAGTCTAATTGCATTACGGCTTCGTTGTAAAAGATTCTCGCTCGCGGCATTGTAAATAAGACTGCGGTGGATATTGCTGACTTTGCTTCTATTATGACATAACAATTGTTCATGCGCGCATAATCACAAATGTCATAACCTTAATTGTCTTTGCGCGCACCATGACGACTGTCATAACCTAACCCACCAAATTTCATCAATTTGCTTAATCTCTAATTATTTTTTTTTTGATTTTTAAATGTTTTAATAGTTTTCTCTTTGGCCAAATATGAGGACGCGTCCCGGTCGATTTTCGCAAAAATAATTATCACCGCAAAGGTGACCTAAAAAGTGATAAATTATCTTAATAAAAGTTTTGTGAGAAATGCCTCTCAGAGTGACAATTTCAGAAAAACCGTCTTACCTTGAAGTGTTTACGTTACGTTCAAACGGAGTCTTTTTATGTATTTAATCGCATAAGTATAATTTATAATACATTTATAATAACTTTTATTCTTTTTCTGCAAATATACGTTCAAAATTATAGCACCGTAAAGGTGACCTAAAGGGTGATAAATTATCTAAATAAAAGTTTTGTGAGAGATGCTTCCCAGAGTGACAATTTAAGAAAAACGGTCTTACCTTGAAGTGTTTACGGTACATTCAGATGAAGTTGTCTTATGTATTTAGTCACATAAATACAATTTGTAATACATTTATAATAACTTTTATACTTTTTCTACAAATATACGTTCAAATATTAATATAATTTTCAATAATTTACCACCATTTTCACTTTTTCTGAGATGTTAAAATGTATGACTTTCTGAATGACATTTTACTGATGGCAACCAGTACCAACTTAAATAGATGTATATTTATATAATTCTTCTTATTCTTCTTCGAAGCGGTCATTATTCAAGTTAAACGTTGGTTAAATTGCCATATACGGAAAAATTGATTGATGCACGAACTTGCTTATTCTTACGATTTTTTTGTATTTGCTAGTCGTTGCTACAAGAAAACTTCAATGTGTAATCTATATATTAATACGCAATGGGTCGTCTTCTGGTACATATCTTAGAGTGTTCCCTCCATGTATCGCGATGGTACATATATCATTGTTTTCGTATTACAATGCAGATTTGTCGAATGTATGTTTCATCGCGGTACGTGCAGTGGAACGCAAATGAGAGTCTGTAACATATTGCATATATTACATATTGTAAATGTCGGAATGACACACGCAAACATGATTTACGTCAACCACGTCAAGTAATGACGTGGTAAAGTAATTATTATTATAGTAAATACGTTCGAAATGGACAAAAATTGTGTGGCATAATATTGATTGTATAAAAGCAGATTAAGTGGATTTAGTTGGCGTCTCAATACATTGCGAGTGAGTAAAATAATTGTATGTTCAGCTCATCCGTTCGTACCTAGCATTTACATTTGTGTATTCGTCGCTAAAAAGCGGGACACCAGAATTTTCATGGGTCTTATACATCTAGGTATGAGCTTTTGTCCTAACGTGCTTTATTTTTTGAGAAAATCGTTGAAAGAGGAATTGAAATTTCCTATTTATCCCTTATATCGTTAATTTTAAGTGTTGTTTAACGAAGCGATCGTAGTACAGTGGATAAGGCCTAGGGTTTACACCCGTGGGGATGTGTGTTCAAATCCTCCTCATGTCCTTTTTCCCAATCTCTTCGTGCACAAAGGACTTGAACACACATTCCCAGGGGTGTAAAACCTAAATAAATGTTGTGGTCGAATTTCGACCATCGGCCGATCCTAGTGTGCATTAATTTACTTGGTATTTCACTGATTCACACCATATATTCACTGCATTAGATTAGATTTTCTAGGTTCGTTTAGTTGCTTGCTTACTAATTGCTGTGTTTCTTTGAGCTATTAAATATTATTAAAAATTAAAATAAATACAAGCGAACAACGCTACACTGATCTCGACTTGAGCCTAGGATTTGCGGACGCAAATTCCGAATCCGAGCAAAATCGACATGAATACGAGAGGTAACCCTCAGCGTTCAGCTGATCGTTCGTTTGCAGAGAACGTCGCTGCCGCTATGGAATCACAGTTTGCGATGCTCGACGCCAAAGGAACGGACCACCAGCCGCCGTACCACAGCGGGACGACCGACATCTACAGTTCGGATCAAACGCTGGGCGACGGCAACCATTTACCGACGTTAGCGGACCAACTGGTCGCCGCCATCCGGACCTTGCTGCCGGCTGCATTGACGCAAGCTCTTCCAACCGCGCTGCAGCAACTGCAGGCCGACGCCACCGCCACAGCCACCACGACGACGACTGAAATGGCCGCCTACGCCGTTCCACCAGCGTCGCCAGCTGCCGCCTCCACCAATGCGACCGCCTCCGCCGTTCCACCAACGTCCCCAGCCGCCGCCTCCACCGCGATGGCCACCTCCACCGTTCCACCAGCCGCAGCCGCCTCCACTTCAACGGGCTCACCAGCCACGACCGCCTCCATGCCATCTACCGTGCAGTACCTCTTGACGGAGGAGTTCGCCTGTATCCAGGGAGCCCGTTCCACCGGCAAAGCCAAACCGCCGCGGATGTTCTCCGGCCAGCTCACCGAGGATCCCGAGGTGTTCCTCCAAAAATTAGTGGCGTACCTGAACTGTAGGACCTTCGGGATCCCCGAGAATGTCGACGATGCTGTCCGTCCGTTTTTGACGGCTGACGCTCTCAAGTGGTTTAAACGCCACGAGAACAGCTTCGTCGACGTGACTGACTTCCAGCGGCGACTGAGTTCCTGAGTGCGAGGCGCCGCCAGGAGCTACCCAAGGCCACCGAAGTGTACCAAACATCGGACGAACTACCGGACGCCTACGTCAATCGCCTACGGCGATTGTGCCTGGGGTAGAACCCCCAATGGCCAGAAGAGTACCTGGTCACACACTACAATGGAGGAGCTACTGAAGCAGTGTGCTCGATGGACCGCTGCCTTCGGGCAGTTCAGCACCAGAGCGGGACCAAAGCCCACCACCGCCGCCGGGCGGACGCACCGGAAGAACCCCAAGACCAGGCCGAGAACTACCACCAACCTTCCCAAGTGCTGGTTCTGCCCGGAGTTCCAGTACAACCGGGACTGCCCGCACCGCAACGAGGGATTTCCGTGCGCGACACACGTCGCCGCAGCGAACGCAGCAGCACCGGCCGTTGCCAGCCACCCAGCCCCAACCGCCGCGCGTGCAGCTCCAGGTCAACGGAAGAAAAGTTACCGCCCTAGTCGACACCACCGCCAGTTTGTACCCGATGAGGCCAGGATGGACGTTCGGCCCCTCCGAGGAGATTCCCACCAGGCATTTCAGCTCGGCCATCCAGGGTCAAACCTTCACCTCCAACAAGCAGGGCCTACTCATCGCCAGAACGAAGAACGTCGAGTTCGAATGTCTTGCGACAATCGTGCAGGAACTCGACGCCGATATGCTGCGTGCTAGGACACCCTTGGTTAAAGCAGCAGGCCGCCGTGATCGACATATCAGGAGACTACGTCCACGTAGGAACAAGCCAGCGCCGGACGATCTACTTCAGCAGTATCCAGCCGCCAAAGGACAACCGCCGCCACCGCAACGCCCCGACCGAAGCGGACCAACCACTCTCGGCACCGGAGTACGAAGCGCCAGATGAAGATGCCACACCAGCACGATCCGACGACGTCGTGCGACTGTCAACGCACAACGCCCCAGTCAACGCACCACGTGATACTCGAGTCGCAGCACTACACCACGTCCTAATGATCAGGGACGACGAACAACCACGACTACACCAGCCCCAAGACTTCCAGCAACCAGAAGGACTGCACCAACGCCAGACGGGAAACCTGCTGCGGCCCTACACATCAGCAGTGCGACAGCACCTGGGTGCACGCCACAACCAGCGCAAAGGTGGCGCAAACACCAACCCAGGCCGCCCGATCTAGGGCCGATGCAGAAGGGGCACATCCCACCTGACGCGCGGAGATCGTCGCAGCAGAAGCCAGGCAGCCTCGGAATGTTCACGCATAGCCTCCAGAGGACAACACAGCCAAGGCCCCTTTGCGACCCCATGCCCCAGCGAGACCCTTCGCAGTGCTACCACCGACCAGAGGACTCCATACCCTTAAAACTCCAACCAGGGCACTTTGTTATGGTAAAAGTCTTCGCCAAGTCCGCAGACCGCCCCCGGGCCCCAAAATGGGCGGGACCGTATCCAGTCACCGAAACCGCCGGCCCCACCGCCGTCTGGATGGAGCGACCCGGCACAAATCGAGTAAAGTACCACCTGGATCAAGTCCGTCCAGCCAGGTGCGCGCCGGATCAACCCACGCCGTCCACATCAGGACCAGCCGTGCCATCCACGTCCGGCATCACCGCTCCAGCACCGAATGCCACTCCAGTTCCCGTCCCTGGACTCAATCGAGCCAACGGACCAAGACAGTGCAAGTGAAGTGACGCTGTGCACTACCGGACCCACAGCAAATAACGTCTTCCCGGAGGGCGGCCGGATGTTAGCCCGTGATATTAAAAGGGTAATAATAAGACGTTATTTGTTGACGAGCAGGTTAAAAATCTCCCTTTAATAACTCTTATGGGCTCACCATAGTAGAGCGTCAATTAAGTTTAGAATAAGCCGGCGAAACGATGCCCAAATTCTGGTGCTCATTTACGGACGAGCGGCCGGATGAAATATTATTTTTGTTACAGAGTGATGCTATAGAATGTGGCCTATAGCACATTTAAATTTTGCACAAATTCATCCATGGCAAGTTTGCCAAAAACCCGGTCGAAACCGCGGATATCGCCTGTAATGCGCGAGAAACCGTCTGAACCCGACGAAAAGCCGAATGATTCCGATCGGCTACGGCAAACCGAAATGTAAACTAAATTAGGATAAGGAAACTTTAACTAAAGCCGTCGCCGAGGCGTTTTTGCAATTTCGGCACCACTTCTATAAGTTCCGGCACGCCAAAGTTGGGCACCGAACATTCACGATTGGTACGCACCGGCCGATATCTTTGATTCGGCCGGATAGATTTAAGTTAGAATCGTTACAATTATTTAAAATAAGCCTCCTTAAGCCCTTCATAGGCTCCTTTTACCTTTCCCATGTATTCTCGATGTATACGGTCCGAGCTCAATCGGCATTAATGGCACCTATATTTGTAACTTCCCAATAATTCAATCAGGCTCCGGCCCTTTAACAAATTCCGTGCGGAACTTGTTTATTCAATTGTATATAAACCCGGCGTTTTCGCGGAAAAAGCAGAGCAGAGCAGAGAGTCGCCTTGAGCGTTGGGTGCCGGTCAATTAGCTTTGGCCCAGGTGCCTGCAACACAGGGACTCACCCAGCCGTGACCGTGGCGCTTATGTATGTGTACCCTGTCTGTTTTCTGTATTGTTTATTGTACCGTATTGTTTATTTATCTGTATGTATCATCCATGTATTTATTTACGCCGCATATGTATTTAATTTAAGCAATTTTTATCCGTAAATTTCGCATCTACCATTTCATTTATGTAATAACCCGTTTGTTTAAGCCATGCACAGTTATGTAAGTAATTCCAACCATTTCTAACCGTAGTTTTTATATTTACCATTGTATTTATGTGTCAATTTATTTCTTTAGGCGTTACGCCGCATATGTGTTTAATTTAAACGATATCTATCCGTATATTTCGCATCTACGGTTGCATTTATGTAATAACCCATTTCTTTAAGCCATGCACAGTTATGTAAGTAATTCTAACCATTTCTAACCGTAGCTTTTACATTTACCGTTGTTTTGTGTGTCAATTTATTTCTTTAGGCGTTACGCTGCATATGTATTTAATTTAAACAAGTTCTATCCGTAGATTCTACGTCTAAGGTTGTATTTATGTGTCAGTTTGTTTCTTTAGGCGTTACGCCGCATATGTATTTAATTTAAACAATTTCTATCCGTACATTTCGCATGTACGGTTGCATTTATGCATTAACCCGTTTCCTTAAGCCAAACACCACACACGTATGTATTGTTTAAACATTTTCATCCGTAGAATTTGTATCTACAATTGTATTTCTAAATTAATTCGTACATTTGAACACATGATCACTCATTTTTATCCGTACATTTCGCATCTACTGCCTCTTCATACGCTAAACCATCAATTTTGCGCATCACACCACAACGGTACACCTTTCTCCACCATTTCCACCCGTGGATTGTGCATCGACGCCTTGCTCACGTACACACCGTACCAACTTGCTACTTTAAACAATTCCACCCATGGAAATTCACACAACTACACATCTATATTCACATGTAAGTACTCACACGTAGGTTTAAGCGTTCCCCATCCATAGATTTAGACTTATTTACCATTTCCTGTATGTTATTTTTTCTATTTATTTATTTTATTTATTACCACGTATATTTACAATAAACTCTACCCGAGTACTGCGTCTTTCTCTCCACTACGAAAAGGAGGAAGCTCAACGAGGAAACTAACGCCGAAAGGTACCATCGACCGACTCGAATTGTCGAATTTGTTGCCGGGGCCCTCTGAGCTAGCCGCATCCATCGACGGAGGACCCGGTCCGGTAACAGATGGTAAGTTCTGTCGGCCGTCCGTGTACCTGCCGACGACGACCAGTCCGCGAGAAGAGCACCGCCGTGCTTTTCCCAGGATTGATTGCTATCCTCCACTCGTCGTACCACGAACCTAACTGCTCCAGAGAATCTTCGATCGACGATTCCGGGAGTTCTGGAGCGTGAGAAAAGACAGTCATCCGCATACATGGCAAACTGAACGTGTGGGACGGTGGGGATGTCGCTCATGTAGAGATTAAAGAGTAGGGGGACAGAACAGCGCCTTGGGGGACACCTGCCGACATGGTCCTTGGACGATAACAGTGGTCTTGAAGTTTGACCCGGAAACTTCGGCGGAAAAAAGAGATGAGGCGCAGATAACCAATAGAGATGCCGGCCCTGTGCATCTTGTAGATTAGGCCTTTTTGCCAAACCTTATCAAAAGCTTTCGAGAAGTCGAGGAATACGGCGCCGGTGAATTCGTGGTTATTGAATCCACCCTTGAGAACTTGGAGGGAGGTGTCCAGTCCTTTGCGAAAACCGGACTGGGCGGGGGGAGGGGAAGGGGATGATGTCCTTGCAATCGACCTCCTGGACGAGTCGGAGGTGCAGAATACGTTCTGCTACTTTTCCAATGCCAGGGAGAAGACTGATGGGACGATAGTTCTGGGGCCAGATGGGGGTTGGCCGGGTTTTGGAATGACGACCATGACGGCGACTTTCCAGAGACTGCTTAGTATGCTCTCGCTGAGGGTGGTGACCGCTGAGTCGAGCTGTTCGGGATTTTCAATCCACCCTTAATGTGGACCGTGAAGGCTGGCTAGGAGATAATCGTCCAAGTGGATGGGACGTCGGAGTCTCCAGCTCCCTCCCCCAGTTGAAGAAGTACTGGGTTGTGGTCGGAGGAGAGCTCGTTAAGGGCGGTAACTTCAAATGCCATGGTGACATTTTTCATCACGGCGATGTCGAGAACATCCGGCCTTCCGTTGGCTGGATAAATGGTGGGCCCGACTGGACCCGCGATCATGAGCTCGTACTCGTCCGCGTAACGACGAAGAAGATTGCGTTTTGTGTAAGTGCGGGGCGATTTCCACGACGTATGTATCGCGTTCAGGTCTCCGGTCACGACGGTGGCCCCCTGATCTTGAGAGTTCTCCCAGATCCTCTTCAAGAATGCGAACGCCAGGGGGTTATAGGCCGCCACTAGCTTTAAGGCTCCGGAAGCTGTCTCGATGGTGACGCTTGTTGCTTGAATGTGACGCAGGAATGGAGTGACGTTCACATGGTGGCGTAACGATTGCTTGATGAGAATCGCCGTGCCACCGCCCCTACCGTGTCCCCTGTCTGATCGGTAGAAGCTGAAGTTGGGGAGGCTGAAACGATTGGAAGGGTGGAGGTGGGTTTCGCATACTAGAATTACGTCCAGTTGGTGTCTCTGAACGAATTCCAGCAGCTCATCCCTCCGCGATGAGAGACCGTTTGCATTCCAGAATGCTGCCTGTATGGATTGCGGGAGCCTTTGGTGTCTAGACATTGAAGATTGATAAAATGATGGGTATGTTACTGGCGAACACCGCACCAGCTTCTGCTAGCGATTTACACGCTAGCCCATGGGAGGGTGGGTTTTTCCCTTTTTGGGTTTGTTCACGTTTCTCGCCGGAGGGGCGACAGGGACGCTTTTTACCTTTTGGGAGGAAATGGTGGGGGTGGTTTTGGAAGAACCGGGGGTGGATTTTCCCGGAGCTTTGGAGGGCCCTGGCTGAGGCTCGGCCACGGAAGAAACAGACTTAGCTGTCTTTTCCACTTTCTTGGCCGGTGCTTTTGGGCGGAGGTGTTCTTCGCCTTTGAATCGGCGGTGACGGGCTTGTTGTGCGGCGCATTTGGGCACGCCTTGTAGTTGGTCAGATGCGGGCCGCCACATAGGGTGCAAGTGGCCAAATCTTCCCTCAGTTTTGAGCAAGGCAATGAGGGATGATGGCCGGCGCATTTTACGCAGCGAGGTTGGCGTGACAGTTTCTTTGTCCATGCCCGTATAGTTGGCAGCGATGACACTGCGTGGCGAAGTCCTTGGAGACGTTTTTGGACTCGACGATAATTTCGAACCCGCAGACGTTTTCGATTGCGGAGATTTTCGCTGATTCCTCAGTTTTCGGTAATTCTACGAAAACAAGAGGGATCGGAAAGCAGTTTGGACCCTTCGCCATGCGTTTGCATTGGACGGGTTCGAATCCCTGCTGCCGGAGATCCTGGGCAACGTCTTCCTCAGAGAGGAATTCTCCCACGCCTCGGAGCACTACTTTAATCGGTTTCGCTTCCGGGAGAGCGTAAGAATGGAACTGGTAATTTAGGGATAATAAAGCACTTACCAGTGTGCGGTAATCATTTGGGGTAGTGCGCAGAATTCGAATGCCGATGTTGGTATTCACTTGTTGATTCGCATACCTCGCCGTAGGATTTCGATACGGAGCGAACTCCACTTCGATTTTTCCCGCAAAGCGACGGGCGGCACACGGCCGCCTTTCATTTCGGGGTGAACCTCAGTGGACGAGACAGATGGAAGGCCAGTACCACCAGTTGGTACTGGCTTAGTCTCGGCTCCTTCCAAGATCTGTTTCTTAGCAGCTGAAGCTGCGGATTTCTGGGGGCGCCGTCGTTTCTTGGCGACGGTGAATTCGCCGATGTCTGAATCATCGTCGTCGCGTAATGGTCACTCGTTGACTCCGACATAATGGATTTTACTTCCATATCCGAGTCGGAGTTCGAGATCTGGACAATCGCTTCTTGCAACCGAGCGATTTCAGCTTGGACTCCTGCAAGATTCCTTCCATTGTCCACAACGAAATTCCTTGTATTGCGTTTCGGACGCGGATTCTTGGAGCCACTGAAAGCGTTCGTGCTCTCGCCGGAATTCTTGGAATCAACGATTGTACTTACCCGATCACTGGGCTCCCTAAATCACTTTTGGAAGCAGCTCCTGCCGCCGAACGGGAAGAAGACGGTCCAGAAGGGGCCGTGGCGGCCTCTTGGTCGCTAGAAGCGGCCAGTTCAGCAAAAAGCGGCGCAGTAGAATAAATTTTAGTACGCTGCAGAGCGCGACGAACTGCGTCGCTTCAAAAGAAGCAATGCGGCACAATGCGCAAACACTGCACAGCACAGAAAACACACACGCACACGAGACACAGCGCGAACACTAGATCACATGCACGAATGAAGGAAAGCTGTACTAAACTGGCGAATGGGTTGATAGAGCGCGTAAACACGTCCTATCGCAACGAAGGCTAGAGGCGTACTGTTTTCCTGTGCAGGCCCTATGTTTGTAGGTTTGGTACATAAACAGCGGTTATCGAAAGAAAGCAAACGAACGTCGTCGGTGAGGCAGATCAGTTCAAAATGACGTTCGGGTAATATGGTTTTATGCCACGTTTCTGTACATTACTTTCTTCTAACACTCTGGCACCACCAAGTAAGCGACATCGCAGCGGAGCGTTCCTCCAGTAGCCGGTCGGTCCATCGAATCGTAGTCTATGTAATGGGCCACATGTTTTTGTCGACGCTCGATGAATCAGCCTTTGTAAATCCACATCGCAGCTGACCGACGAAGTTTCTTATCTATGTTAAGGATTTTCTGTGTACTCATTATCGAAGGCGTTCGTTGTTTGTAGGCAACGAATTGTCGGTAACGTTTAAAATATAATATAAGCATTTACAATAATTAAAAGCATAAAGCTATTCTAAATGTAGTACATATATAGGAAGAAATGAATATTAATTCGAAAACATTGATAAAAATAAAAAATTATGGAAATTAAAAGAACTGAAAAATATTAATACATAGAAAAATTGTTCATATGATATTCTATATACAATAATGTCTTTAAATCTTTAACAATTATTCAACGTTAATAATATGATTTCGACATTCTATTTCCTTTAATTTTTAATACTTTTGTGACGGCTAGCTGGTGTAGTGATAGGGTGCCTGGGGCACTTATGTGCGATTGTGTTCGAATCTTTTGTTTTCGGGTTTTATCTAACATCGGTAATCGCACCAGTCACCATACGTTATTGAGATACAACTAATACACCCATAACAAAGCATTATATAATTATTATATTATAATTTATGTGGCTCTTTTTTGTTTCATGTCTTATACATCAATATTTAAATCTTTATGAGTATATTTCAACTGTTCCATTTCGAAGTCACAGATAATTAATACAATGAAAACACCCAATTTTGCATATTTTTACTCATTTGCTTATCTTTATTATCAAGATTGAATATTACATTGCAACTAAACTATTAGCTAAAGTTAAAATCATCGATCTCATTTCTTACACCAACTGCACAAGATAGAAGTGTATCTATACTTCTTTTTCGCCACTGCCATACACATAACCATTTGCCTAAAATATATGAGCAATATAAATTATATAGCAACAATTTAAGAAAATACCTTATCAACTGCATTCTTCAATGTTAGTAAACTTTTCTCTGAGTTTACCTCTAGAGGTATAAAAGATACTAAACTATAATCTTCAATCAAACTAACTAATGAAGCATTTAGTTTTGTATATTTGCTGTAAAATGGATTTTCGTCTAATTGTTGCAGCAAATAACGTAGGTTTAGTACATCAGTGTAAAAATCTATATTAAAATCCAATTTCTCCCAATTTTTCCTTAATAAGTCCGCCTACAAAAATGATTGAAACTAAAGCTATACCGATTTATGTACATTTAAAAATTATAGATTAACAGTTAGAATAGTTTAAATATGACGCGCGAATATACAAAACTGCAAGGCAAGTTTGGAAAATGGGTGCGTATGAAAAACGGAAAAGAGGTGGATCATCAAAGACATGGAGTTTTCTGACTGGCAACATTATGAGGAAAATGCATATGTTCTGACAACATCAACAATATCAGAAGACAACTCTGCTCCAACATTATCTTAATACCAACAAAAATATGTAGGGGGACAGATTAAGTAAGAGCAGCAGTAATAATAGAAATTAAAGTCTAGAATAGTGATAACATACTTTACTTAGAACATTAACTTGTGGTAATCCAATCTGTAACATTGTTGATAAAGAAAGTAAAAGTGTTGATATAAACTTTGCTGGATCAGAGCAATAATGTGAATCGATCATGTGTACTGCACATAAGTTATAACCAAGCTTCTCCAATTTTATAAAAATATTTTTAATTGAATTATGGTGAGTATAAAGTTCTACTTGTCCAGGCATATCAAATAAAAGATAACTCTTTTCCACTTCACACAATTTCTTCAGCAACCAATCAAGATTTTGTTCTAAAAATTCCATGCAATACATTAAAGCTCCGTTAGGACCAAAGTGATACTCCATCATTACTTCTTCTACTGCTATTAAATCCATTATGTTTATAGTTGTTTTGCAAGAAATATTTTCATTTGCTGGATCAAGATTAACTATGACTACATTTCGGTTTAATTCTTCCTTGTAAAATTTAGAAATCTTGGTGCAATATGTAGATTTACCAGATCCCGGTGGTCCTATAACTAATTGTCCGTAATAATTATTAACAGCTATTAGAGATTTAGTAGAAGTCATATTGCGTTTTGATTGTATACAATATGTGATGCATATATCTATTAGATATGTCCACAGAAATATTTCTTCTTTAAATTCAGTATATACTTCCTTAAAACCAACTATTTTGGAATATTATTCGGTGGGTATTCCACCATGGTTCATTAGCTCAAGTACATATAAAGCTGTATATTGATTAAATCCACTTCATATTGACTTCTAACATCAACTTAAATACCACAAGAGTAATTCAAAGCCACTTAAAAGCCACCTTCCTAATTCCTAACCTTTCTAACCTGTTTATGCTGTTTATGTTGTGTATTGCACAATATTGACATATAATGGAACCAGAGGCGGCTCGTTCAAATTCACGCTAGAGTCGTTTTTGTATTAGGTGTAAACGCAGGAAAACCCGAAGTTAAAACCGTGCGACGTCATTTACTTAGAACCCTTTAGACATTTAGAAGAGGACTTCACTTACTGTGCGGTCTGGAATATTCTCGAATGAACATTTCGAAACGGCTTCGAAGCTAATGGAACTTCCTACTAACATCTAAACTAGATTCTTCCCCTAGCTGTTAGAACTTTCTAGAAAAATATAGAACATTCTCGAAACATATAGGATATTCAAGAAAACTATTGAACTTTTTGTGATGTTCATAGAACATAGAGACTATCGAACATAGTCGAAGTTTCTCGGGGTTCTAAGTAGGTGGGGTCAGCTGGTGCTAGTATCTATAGACACAATATATTACACAAGGATCAACAAGGATGTTATAAGGAGGAAATACACTACTAGACCAAATATTGTGTTATCGAAAGATTTACAAAGACACAAATGTATACAATTTACGCATAATGCTATCTCTTGACAGGATTGACCACCGATCGCATGTGCAACTTGTAAGTGTTGAGTATTCTATGGTGGGTAGTATTTAGTACCGAGGTAGTACCCACAGATTACCTACGTAGTGCCAATCTATCTGTCTCTCTCAGTCTATCTTTTGATTGCAGATTTTAAATATCATACATAGGTACTATACTATAGGTGGCACTGTTTTAATAAGCATATGACGTCACCTGCAATGAATGACGTCCACAGAACCAAGGCTGTGTCATGCTTTGCGCTTGGGCTTAAGAATGTATCTGTACATGGGGATATTGTCAATGATTGAGTGATTGTTTCCAAACAAACCCTTTCCCCATAAGAAATAACACGCGGGAAAACCTTATATATATTTTTAAAATCGCTTGGTATTTAACAAATATCTTAGAAGTAACAAATTGATTTGTTGAGCAGATTTATTGGAGAGAACACCTCAAGGAATAATTAACGACCGAAATTATTGCCAATTGTACTTGTTACTGTACGAAGTAATAAAAACAATCATTATAAATTTATAACTAATAATGTATATTACATATAGCTTTCTTCTCTTCCAGGAACCTGAAATATTTACATCTATTTCGAACACTGCAGTAGTTACATTCTGGGGCCGAACTAGTCACCATTCTGCGAAATACTTTCTGTATAAATGAAATATGTATTTTAATACAAGTGACTAATGTAATGATTAGAATTTGTTAAAAGGTGGGCCCGGGCACGGGCGCATGTCGCTGAATGCAGCGTACTGGAGTCAGTTGATTGAAGAATAGGTGGGTGGGCGGCTATGTCGTGCCATGATGCCATGATATAAAAACAGATATGCTCTTGCGCATTTATTTGTAACGTTACTTTGGCCAAGTAAAACTACTTCAATAAGATCATGTAATTAAACATAGTTGGGGCATTTCAATAAAGCCGTCCAAAAAATATGTAATAAAATTGAGAAAATACGTTTTCTAATACTAACTATAAATTTTAATGAGCAAATTATTAGAAAATGCCCATACTACTCATCAATTTATTAGGTATATATTACATGCAGCTGTCTCATTTCGGAGGGCCAAATTGAAATATCTCTCTTATTATAGAATATATCGGAAATTCGTTTTAATAAAAATGTCACATTTTTCACGCACTACAATATGGTTAAAACAAAATTCCGAACCACAGCCTACTTTTCGAAATATATGAAATTGGGGAAAAATTCGAGGCTTTGTAACTTTTTATTTTTGGAAATACAAAAAAAACGTTTTGAATGAAAGTTGATGGCAAAACATTGCTCTTTCAAAATATCAAGGAAAAAGTGGTGTAAAGTTAACATTTTCAGCTGTACTCTCATGAACCGCCCAAAAAAATAGATAAAATCAAGTAGGCCATGCCACTCCTAAATAGCCCCTGAATTGCCTTTATAAAAAATACCATACACAATGAACATATTTTAGTTAAGTCTGTAAATTTTTTGCAATTTTATAAAATAAGCATCACAATATTTGTACTAGTAATCTAAAGAAATCAAGTAGCCATTGAAACAAAGGTTTAGCAAAAATGTGTCAGACAAAGAATACTCTGGACTGGTTCACTTTAAAGTTATGTAAAAATTGTGACAATGTGACCTACCAAGCTATTCTTATGTACTCTTTATTTTATTTACAAAATTCTCTTATGCTGTGGAAAATAAATAATACTCGCAAGGTAAAATGAAAGTTTAATTAATAACAAACATCAAAATTCGGTAAAAAATTATTATAACAGATGTTCAAAATGTCCTCCGTGGTTCCTTATACACAGTCGGGCTCTGGAGTAAACACCTTTATTTGCATTTTCGATCATCTGTGGTCTAATTGCTTCACAGGCTTCCCTGATTCTTTGTTTGAGGTCGTCAACATTTTGCGGAGTATCTGAATAGACTTTATCTTTAATGTAACCCCATATGAAAAAATCCAATGGGGTAATATCCGGAGACCGAGCTGGCCACAAGACTGGTCCATGGGTTCCTATCCACTTTTGGGGATAGTTTTCATTCAAGTAATTTCTACTAATTAAACCATTATGGGCAGGAGCACCATCTTGTTGAAAATATTTAAAGTTTAACCTATCTTCTAACGGCAATTCTTCGATATATTCAAACAAGTTATTCTGTAGAAAGGTAAGGTATCTTGCTGCAGTTAATTTATAATTATAAAAATAAGGTCCAATTAGTTTGGATCCCAATACACCCAACCAAACATTTACTGAAAACCGTTCCTGAAAAGCTGTTTCTTTATGCCAAGAAGGATTTCTATTGTGCCATTTATAGT
The DNA here is from genome assembly GCA_038088585.1 of Chrysina gloriosa. Taxonomy (NCBI): domain Eukaryota; kingdom Metazoa; phylum Arthropoda; class Insecta; order Coleoptera; family Scarabaeidae; genus Chrysina; species Chrysina gloriosa. The sequence continues at coordinate 43,878,359 of CM076088.1, read as the reverse complement.
GAATGTTTCTATTAAAAATCCATTATTTGAACAATTGGCTTCTTCTGACCACAAAATCTTACTAGAAAAAGATGGATCGTTCCTCTTCTTGTTCAAGATCCATCTACAAAATCGTAAGCGCCTTGGTTTGTCATCTTCTCTTAAATGTTGGACTTTTCTTAATCTGTAACACCTGTATCTATGTTTTTTTAATATTCTTCTTGCACTGTCTTTACGAACGTTACAAAACCTCTCTATTTCCCTTAAAGAGACATCTTGATCGTTATTGATTTTATTATTAACGTAATTTAAAACTCTGTTTTGTGCTCTTACACTGTCCACAACTTTTTGCTTCGTACAGCACCTTTTTTAAAAGAACCATAATTTTTAAGATTATGTGCTAATTTTACGAAAGTTCTTTTATTGGGATGCAGTCCATTTGGATATCTACGTTGATATTCCAGCAAAGCTAATCTTGCATTAAAATTACACTGGCTGTCAACTACAAACATGTTAAATTTTTCTACATTAGAAAACATTATTAATCAAAGTCAACAGAAAACCCATATAACACAAACACACGAACAAACTAATTTATAATTACTTTACATCAACTCGAACAAAAACAACTTATCTGACATTTAAGCTAGATCTTTGTTTCAATGGCTACTTGATTTCTTTAGATTACTAGTACAAATATTCTGATACTTATTTTATAAAATTGCAAAAAATTTACAGACTTAACTAAAATATGTTTATTGTGTATGGTATTTTTTATAAAGACAATTCAGGGGCTATTTAGGAGTGGCATGGCCTACTTGATTCTATTTTTTGGGCGGTTCAAGAGAGTACAGCTGAAAATGTTAACTTTGCACCACGTTTTCCTTGATATTTCGAAAGAGCAATGTTTTGCCATCAACTTTCATTCAAAACGTTTTTTTGTATTTTCAAAAATAAAAAAGTTACAAAGCCTCGAAGTTTTCCCCAATTTCATATTTTTCGAAAATATTTCGAAAAGTCGGCTGTGGTTCGGAATTTTGTTTTAACCATATTGTAGTGCGTGAAAAATGTGACATTTTTTATTAAAACGAATTTCCGATATATTCTATAATAAGAGAGATATTTCAATTTGGCCCTCCGAAATGAGACACCTGTATATTGCTGACAGTCTATTTGTTACGCACATAGTACACAGTACAACAAAAACTACGGAAACAAATGTTTTAAATATATTCTTCAATAAAATAATGTGTTGACAGTAGGAATATATAAAAAATATAACTATAAACCTGTCAAATTGTCATTTCGTCCATTATTTTTATTTATAGTCCTTGTGTTTTTGAAAGTTGTTTCCTTATGATTTAATTTTTATTGAAAACTTTAACAACATAAGACGTGCACAAACAGATGAGTCAAACGATCAGATGTTCCTATCGTAACGACACTTGAGCCAAGCCACGCCCACGCGCGTTAAAGACGACTTTAGGAGAATTTAATAATTTAATACCTATTCTTCTTATATCATGACTAAAGATGATATTAGGGTTTTGAATGAGTACAGCCACAGAATAGACAGAAGCGACAAGGCGTGTCGGCAGCTTTGATGTTCATGTGGTCGATTTGAATGTCCCCGAAATAGCTCAGAAGTTAGCTAGCGCCATTTCAAAAATACGAAAGGTGCACATTTGTTCGTATTAATTGAAAAATATTAGAGTTTTGGATATGTTAAAAAAATAGTATTTGCTAAAAAGTTAAATCAATGATGCACAACAATACTCGTATATTTTAATTTCAATGTGCACACACCATCCCAGAAGAATAACATTAATGAAATAAAATATAAATATACCACTATCGTCGTATTTAAAACATGGCTCCCAGCCACGCGCATACAGAATTTACCACGAGATTTTCTAACTTTGCCGCTTCTCTCTGTTCTGTGGTACAGCTCTCGCAATATGTTGGCGAGCGGTGGGGATGTCCTGTCTGATTCAGATAGTGCATAGGAATTACCATTACGTTGCAGGACGAATGATAGGTAATCTATCCCTCCTCTATCTGCGCGAACTCACTCCCACCCTTCGCCAACTTATATTGCGAGAGCTGTTGTGATTTAAACAGAATTGAAGAATGTATTTTATTGTGTATAGCTTTAATAATTTATTATTAACATTAAAAATTTATAATTGTATATAATTAACATAAATATATATGAAGATACAGTCGAGTCTCGTTTATCTTGAGGTTCATGTATTTTGAGTTTCATTTATTTTAACTTGGAAGTCTTGTTTATTTTAAGTTTCACGCTCCCCTCCATGTTCGACAATTTCACCGTCACGCTAGAATCTAAAGCTTGGAAGAAATGGGAGGGGTGGAGGTGACGCAATTCCAGTTGGCATGGCAATGGTAGCGGTAGTGGGAATCCCTGCTGACTTAGATAAACGAAACTCGTTCGTTTCGGATAACTGAAGATAAACGAGACTCGACTGTATATAAAAACCAATGGATATAAATAAAAGTTTTGATATACATATAGATTATAATCCGTACACTTTCAGTGTACCCGCCTACACATAGAACTTAAAATATGGAAATATTCTTAGATGTAATTAGTAAACTAGACTTCAATGTCTTTATATGAAATTCCATCAATGTCAGAACATTCTATTCTTGATTTTAAATGCTCAATTGTATTACTAAAATGCTTCTGTATTTGTTCTGTTTCTTCTGAAGTTTCCAAGTTGGGAATTTCATCTTTAATCTTAGCGATTACTTGATTTATAATTTGTACTGTGACCTGATCATTGCCTTTTTCATAGAAATAGATATAATGATTTGTAAGTTCAATGAATAGCTGTACTTGAACGCTAACATCCATACATTGTTTCGCTATTCTCAACCCTTTCTTCAAACATTCTACAACGCGTTTACCATCATGAATTTCTTCTTTATTGCTAGCCAAACTCTTTCCACTCCAAAAGAGATGAGAACAAGTCGCTACACCACGACATTGATCAGGTTTCTTTAACAATTTACTTGCAGCTAGGGCACATTGTGTTCTTAGAGGTTCTGCATTTTCTTCGGAAAAGCAACTAATCTGTTCTAATGTACCCACAATTAATGTAATTGCTGCTAATTGTGCTTTAGAGTCAGATATTTCATCCTCATAAAGACTAAATGCTTGGGATAGAAACTCATATGCTACAGTTTCATGATTATCAAATCCAATTTGATCGATAGCCAGCGCTCCTTGTAAAAATAATCTAAGAGGTAATTCAGCTAATTCTGCCTTTACTAGAGCAGTTATGGTGGAATGACAAAATTGAAAAATCTTTTGACATTTCTTCTCCCACACTTCATCTTCTTTCTTGCCATCTCTGTATTTATACGCCAACTGGTACGCCTGAAACACTAATGGTGGCAAAGTGTGTTTAATCCTTATTTGTCCACCAGCTCCTAAAATCTGAAATAATAGCAAAAGTCAAAGCATGGGAATCATGGTAACATAAATCATACTTTACGAGCACCAATAAGAATTAAGTATTGTTGATCCAACACATTTGACCGAAACTGATGAATAAATCTCGCTAATAAACTTTGTTCCTCTGAAAGCTCTTCTAAATCTATTTCAATCGATGGTTGATCAGTTTGATCAGCAACAAGTGTGGAAACTAAACTTAAAGCCTGTTCTACTTCTTCTTGAGTCGTAATGATAGTTTCACTTTCCAATGCATTTGTTAATATATACATACTCAATAATTTTCTACCTGGATAATCCAAATGTTGCATTAAACCTGCATAATGTTGTAACTTTAGAACTGTTAGAAGATTGTTATAATAGTCAAGAGGTATCTTTAGTAATTTTGACAATTCTCTGGCAACCATAGAATTAGACTCTAAACGGTCCAATCCAAGTCTTTGAAATATTTCAACAGTGGATAACATTACTTTATCTATGTACTCCACTTTACTAGGGTAACACTTGAGAGCTAAGTTTACAAGAGCTACTTGTAATGACACCATATCTTCCGACGGAAGATACTGCCGAGTACTAATTATTGATGATACTTGGTCTGAGAATATTTCAAAAAGTTGAACATCTGCTGGAAATCCGACTGGATTATCTGAAAATAACCAGATTTTATTACTAGTAAGTTACAGTGAGAACTTGAATATTCAAACTAATTAGGACCAAGGATAGTTTGTATAATTCAACATATTTCAATCAATCCCTACATTCTTATAGAGTCGAAGGGCATATTCGATTATTTGGATAGGAAGTTTATGTATGAAATTAAACACTAAGTTGGTGATTTCATCATTCTAGAATCAACTCCAACAACAAATATATAAATTACCTGGTTCATTACTGTTGGACATTCCCACACCATCAGATCTTTGACTGTAATTTCCTAATCTTTCCATGAGACTAATGACAATATTCTTCACGTTTACACCGGATTCCAGTTCCGCACAAGATTTTAAAAAGGGATTAAGTGTTTGTATATGAAATTCGTCAGGAAATACTTGTATTATGCACTCCATTAAATATTCCTGAGCGATGGCGTCTTTACAACTAACAACTTGCTCTAGTATACCAGGTAAAACGAGTTTTTGGTACTTTTCCAACGTTACAGATTCCAGTTGACTTAGTCGTACTAAATTCGTACCTACCAAAATTCTCAGTTCCTCTCGTTCCTTTTCACGGTGCTGTCTTTCTCTAAAAAAACATGAATACAAAAGTATAAATACAATATACTTTTATTGTACTATATGACTATCTTAAAAATAAACGCAATGAGAAACAAAATTGTCTCCAATGACAGTGAAACATTTCCTACTCGAATAATTATTGCAACGAATACAATTTCATCAGCTTTCTAAATTATTTTTATCTCATAAGCCGAATCTATATTTCTATAACTCTAAGGAATACTTTAAACATTACCCAATTTTTTTACGGAAATATTCAGTATACATCTACTGCATTTTGGGAAGTTATCTATTTGCGGCTCTGATAAATGGAAACTGGTATTGGAATTGGAATTTGCTAGCAATTAGTTGAAATCAAACCATTCACTTTCCACGGTTCTTGTAGTTAAAAACATGTGGTTACATTGGACTAAAATTGTTATGTTGAAGCGTAATTTGAAGTACTTAACGCTGAAGAAAACGTTGTCTTTAATTGCCTCGGTAGAAAAGGTGCGAAAGAAGAAAAAGACATTGCTAACCAATTTGGTATTCTTGCTAACATCTTATTGACCATTTTAAGAAATAAAGTCGAACTTTTAATGTTGAGTTTTTATAGCGCGAAGTTTTAAATAAATAATGTACATGTACTTTTATGTTTTATGTATACTTAAAACTTAATTTTTTTACAACACCAATTTTCACTAACTCAAACTTTATTTTGGGCCCTTACAGATTCCAGTTTTCGTGAGAGCAAACGCTTTTTTACTGTAATGTAGAAACTACTCTAATTAAAACAATAATAAGTGTGAATAAAAGTCAAAATGTTTAAAACGGATATAAGGAGCAGGGCGCAGTGTAACTGCAATTAGAGCGATGACGACGCTTCAGGTTAAAAAATGAACAGGTGTTTCAGTTTTAACCGCATTCTAAATCTCACAAGATTGGCAGTAACTTGGTTAGTGAGTTTTCTTACTAACCAAACGGTTAGTAAGGAAACTAAATAAACAAGGTGGTCCAAAATTTATCAAAATGAAAATAAATGAATAAATAAACTAGTGAGAAATATACTTTTTCAATGATCAAGTTACTTCTATAACCTCAAGCCTGGCAACGTCGGTAGAAGAGGTCAGCGATTATGTAAGTAAGTAAGTTACTACTATTGTCTATTATCTACAATGCATTGTATCACATATTGTTAATACAGCCATTATTGTAACTAATTACCTAGAATGACCTTGATGTTGCATTCGTACCCAGAGTTTATTCATTTCCGCAAAGTTCATAAGAACAAAATCAATGGAATCTCGAACATTTCCTTCTGGTATATCTTCATTATCTACCTCCGGAACATCGGGTAATACATTTCGCGTACACTGAAGCAAATAATTACGAAGGAATAAACCACGAAGAGGATGTTGAACACCTGAAATAATACAGTAAATTCCTTACATATTTAGAATTGAAAGAAACTGTACCTCTACACATTTCTACTAGATCCTTTAAAAGATCTCGTTTTAAATTTGAGTTTGATTTTATATACACCAAGCCAACAGTAATTAATAAATATAACCTGGGAACAATATTTCCTGCATATTGAACGAGTTCATATAAATCTGCCACTTTGCGCCCCTTTTGAAATTCATCCAATAAATATAGTTCCATATGACGCAATTCATCTGTAATTGCCATATCTAAAATATAAAACATTATTAAACATGTAATTTTGTGTTTTGCAACAATAATTTATAAAGCAAATAAACAAATAAACATAATGGATATAATTTGCAAATGCACATCCAGATAAAATATGTTGGTAGCTATTGACACAGCAATTCATACAATATTGCCATAGACTTACAACAAAATGAAATATGAATACATATGCAGATCAAGCAAATCGTAGCTGGTGCATGAAAGATTCAAACCTATATGTATGTAATAAGGCAATATTGTCAGTTTACTCAATTCCAGAGCAGCTGACCCAACTATAGTTTACACTTATGTTATACAAAATGGTTTAATATCAAGTGAAATTTTTTATCAAAACTGTTTCAACTCGCGTTTTGTAATGAGTTGCTCCATATCCATTGTCATCAGTTTCTTTCATAATTTAATATGCTTCTCAAATTATTTTCTTTATTTATTTCAATTTTCTTTTCTTTACTTTGCTTGCATACTGTTTTCATACCATTATTCTTAATGTTTAATTTCTTTTTGTTACAAAACTTTCTCCTCTCAAAAATTTCCCATATTCCATAAGTCATAAATCTTTGACATTTGCTAGCATCTAACCATCTTTGGCTCTACGGCTGTTGGTCTAATTGCTGTTTTATATATAACCCTATCTTATTTTTGCAATTTCACCTTCACTACATTCTTGGCATTATCTCCATCTTACATTAATTGAATATTCAATAATTACATATGAAAAAATATTGTTTTATACTTACATAATTCGTAATAGCTCTTTGGTGACAAAAGTGATGTTCTCAATTCCGCAAGCATTGCACTAGCATGTTTCAAAGCATCCATTAATTTATATTTATCAAGGCATCTTTTCATTTGAAAAGCTTGAGCTTTTACAACACTAAGAGCTTCATCTAGTAGCTTTTCCTGTTCTTCAATAGGTGATAGTTGTTGAGGTGTTGTAGGCTAAATATCAAACAAATTTTGTTTATCAGTACGTTTACACATAAAAATACGGAATATAAATGATAATATTACCATAGTATTGAATATAACCAATTTTAAATTGAAATGTTATTTCACACAATCACACTATTTTGTGATAATATGACAATCAGATTGGCCAACATATTTCGCTTACACGTCGAAACAACAATTACAAATATTCTGAAGTTGGCAATAACCGATTAATCAAGTTTAAATTTAGTCTAAAATATTTGAATTATTAAAATATAATATAATATATCTATATCAAACATTTTGACTTTTATTCACACTTAATATTGTTTTAATTAAAGTAATTTAACATTACAGTAAAAAAAAGCGTTTCCTCTCACGGAAATTGGAATCTGCAAGGGCCCAAAATTAAAGTTTGAGTTAGTGAAAATTCGTGTTGTAAAAAAAATTAAGTTTCAAGTATACATAAAACATAAAAGCACATGTACATTATTTATTTAAAACTTCGCGCTATAAAAACTCAACATGAAAAGTTCAACTTTATTTTTAAGTGGTCAATAAGACAAGCTCTTTTTATCGTTACGTAACAATTCAATGCTACTTCAAAACTGTACAAATGTTATTTTCTATAAAGTCGAGAGAAGTATAGAACAATATTCAAATAGACAACTATTGTTCTAAACCCACGGTGGGCAACAGCCGGCCCGCTGTATGATTTGATCCGGCCCGCGAGACATTTTGAAAAACCTAATTTAAAAAAAAGATTAAAATTACACTACTTACTCAAACTCAACAAAAGATTATTTCTTCTCAACTGTTCTACACTAGACGATTCTAGATCATTCCCTCATTTTGCCTATATAAGCGGCCCAATGGCCCGAACTTTAGTTCAGTTCTATTGAGCTATCGAGGTGATAACTTCGACGAGCGATATCCTAGCGAACTGCTAGTGCCGTCAATTAGCTTTGTGACTTTGTGTGCATCTTGGGTGCTTTCTAATTATATTTTGTATACGAAAATGATATCTGGTGGAAAGAAACGAAAAGTAGATGCAGAGGGTCGCCAGTTTCAAGAAAAATGGACTGAAGAATTCTTTTATCTTACACAATGGTAAGCGTATTTGTTTGCTGTGTAATAAATCCATTTCAGTGATGAAAGAATTCAATATAAAGAGGCATTACTCAACTAAGCATCCTACGCTACACTCACTGACAGGACAAATAAGAAAAGACAAAATCCAGAAGCTTACTGCAAATTTGGAAAAGCAGCAGCAAATGTTTCATAAACAAAGAACACTACTTGATAATGTTGTGAAAGCTAGTTTTATAGTTAGTTCAAAATTGGCAAAGTCATTAAAACCATTTTCCGAAGGCGAACTTATCAAGGAGTGTATGTTAGAAGTTTGCAGTGTTTTGTGTCCTGAAAAGAAAAATGAATTTGAAAAAATTAGTTTGTCAAGACGAGCTGTTGTCCGACGTATAGAAATGATGGCTAATGATATAAAAACAACATTGACTGACCGTATAGCTGGTTTTGAATCATTTTCCATAGCATTAGACGAGAGCACCGATTTGTCGGACACAGCTCAACTGGCTATATTTATTCGAGGTGTTGATAAAGAGTTCACTGTTACTGAGGAATTACTTGCTTTACAGCCGCTAAGAGGAACCACTACAGGAGAGGACATTTTTAATGAAGTTCAAAAGGTATTTACAAGTTTTGGCTTGCCATGGTCAAAATTAGTTGGAGTATGCACAGATGGTGCACCTTCTATGGTCGGCTTACGTAAAGGTTTCATCGGAATTTTGAACGAAAAAGCAACTGAATTAAATGTGCAAAAGATGATTTGATAGTCCTTCACTGCATTATCCACCAACAGAACTTGTGTTCTAAGTCCATTCGACTCCAGAATGTTATGAATGTGGTAGTAAAAACCATCAATTTTATTCGATCCCGACCATCGTCAAATCAAGGCGTTTTTGGATGAAATATCAGCCGAATATGACGACGTAACATATTATTCTGAAGTCAGATGGCTAAGCAAAGGGAAAATGCTGAAACGGTTTTACGAGCTTATAAATGAGATAAAAGACTTTATGCAAATAAAAGATAAACCACAATCTGAATTGAGTGACCCAAAATGGATATATGACTTAGCATTTCTGGCCGACCTTACTGGCTATTTGAATGATTTAAATTTGAAACTTCAAAAACAAGGACAGTTAGTTAATGATTTGTACAGCCATTTGAAAGCGTTTCAGAATAAAATCCGCTTGTGGGAGGCGCAGATGCTGTCTGGAAACAGTTACCATTTCACCACGCTCTCTGCGTATGAGAATATTGCTTATGCTCAATATGCTGAAGAACTCAAGGTACTGTCGGAGCAATTTTCGAACAGATTTAGCGATTTCAGAAACATGGAAGACTGTTTCAATTTATTTGCTACTCCAACAAAAAGTAATGTACAAAATACTCCAATACACTTGCAAATGGAGTTGATCGAGATTCAAAGAAAACTCACTCCTAAAATCTAAATTTGAAACCGTGGAGTTGTGTGATTTCTACAAAAAATACCTCGAAGAAGACCATTTTCCGCAGCTTAGAAAATTCGCAAGAAGATTGATTTGTGCGTTTGGCAGTACTTATAAATGCGAACAGTTCTTTTCACTCATGAAAGTTAATAAATCGAAATATCGTACAAGGCTGACTGACGATAATTTGGAAAATTCTTTACGTCTTTGTATCAGTGGAATTAATCCAAACATCGATGGATTAGTTTCCCAAGTTCAAACTCAAGTGTCTCATTGATTTCGGTATCGCTATTTAACTTTCGTAGTTTGTAACAATTCCAAATTTAACGATTTAATTATAATGTTATTATTTCATTTTGTTATTTTCATAAATTGATATTATAATAACATTGTCGTATTATTTCATGTCTGATATCTATCGCAAAAAATTATGAACACTACAACACTACTTTGAAATGTACTACTTTTAAACGCGGCCCGCGAACGTATTTGCACACTAAAGTTTGGCCCACAACATGTCAAAGGTTGCCCATACCTATTCTAAACGATCGACGCGTCCCATGGTGTTGTAGCATGGTTGTGGGCAGTTGTAGCAAGTCATAGATGGATATGAATTCCGGATCGGCTCATGGAACTTCTGTTTCCTTCTAGGGTCGGGCATTTAATACTCCTTGAACCCTTTTGTCGTAACGGCTTTATTGGTGTTTTTTCTCTCTTGGATTTTATCTTATTTGTTTAGGCGAGCGGTCTATTTCCCGTATTTCAGAGATTTGATTTCACTGATCGCATTCGTTAGTTGGACAACCAGGTCCGTCAAAATCTCCGTCGCTGTTAAAACGGCGGCTTGTGGTGAGTCCTCTGGAGTTGCTCCGCTGGAGCGAAGGACGTTCCCTCGAGCACTGTGCTTGGATGTGCATATCGGGTGGGCTTCTGCGTCGTTTCGATCGACGGGACGTTCCTTCGAGCGATCCTCTTTGTGCCCTGCTTACTAATTATCTTGTACTTTGTTGGGTGTACACCACCACAGTTTGCGCAGGTCACTGCGAGAGCAATCACAGACCACTTTTCTCTGGGAGCCTCCACAGGCGAAGTTTTTCCCGGCGCTGCACATCGTGATTGGGCGTATCCGAAACACTGGCACCGGTAGCACTATCCTCGATAGTCTTTAGCCCGGAGGAACTCGAGCGTTACTTCGATCTCTAGCATCTTCTCGACGGTGAATATTGCTACGTGCGTGACATAACGCGCACAAATAAAGATTAAGACAAACCTTGCGTAGCTCCTCTATTTCTCTTATGGATCTCGGGCGACCAGAATAGCTCAACGAAAACGGGAGTAGGTACCAATCTTGCTTACAATAGATTTTAAAAGGGCGCTACTACGTTTCGGCCAGTTCGTCCAGTATCTGCCCATATCTGCCTAACGCAGAAGGGAGTGGGAAGGTTGACGGGGGAGTAGACAAGCGCAAACTAAATTCCAATTACAAGTACGGTTTATTGCTCCGACAGATACACGAATAAAAAAAACTTACAAGTTTTAAAAGAAAGGAATTAGTAATACTCATCAAAATATTATTCTCATTAAATAAACACGAAATACACGAAAGGGTTACTGAAATCAAACAAAACAGACCAAAATTTAAACGAAACTGGTAACTCACCGAATCAACAAATCTCATAAGTATTTAAAGACAATATGTTTCAATTACTTATAACTAGAGTTTGATAAGAAGGTGGATAACGTGTTATCACCAAGTAATGTAAATCGGACTCACTGTCCCCTTTTGTAACAAACTCTACATATAACTAAGGGACAAACGTAAATCTAGACACAGGAAATCATTCGACAAAATTCGCGAATCGCACGATGACGTCATCGTCGATCGAAAGTTTGTTCAAAAAATGATACAATTTATAATAATAATAATAATAATAATAATAATTTAATTCGCCCAACAGATTTAGACATCCATTTACATGACAATTCATAATCAAAAGGTATCGTATGTTAACAAATATAGCCTAAAATTAAAAAAAAGAGAATTAAAAATTAACAAAATAAAACAAATAGGTAATTGTATAAATCAACACAAAAATGGCTTACAGAGAGAAAAAGAAAAAAATACAACTTAACTAATAAGTTCACTTCGGTTTCGAATTGCCAATATTATAGCATTTCGAGTCGTAAAACACATGTCATATGTACCGGAAATATTTTTAAAGTTGTGACACATTTGAAAAATTGGTGATCTCAGCAAAATATTAGCCCTAGCTGGGGGCAGTACAAAGTAATATCCTGACGTGAAGATAAGCGTGGCACAAGAAAACAGACTTGTGATAGCAGCAAATTATGTTACAATGACAAGTAGGATGAAAAGAAAAAAAAAGCTTAGTTACGTTAAGCCCCTTACAAATGGGGTTCTATTAATATTATAAAAAACGCTTCAGAATGAGGCACCTTGTAATTACTCGGTTTGACTAGATAGACTGATGGAAAACTTATCTGTTAGTTAGTTATCTTGTAGCACTCGCCTGTGGCAACGGTCTTGCACGGTGGCAAGGATTGCAGAATCGCAACCTCCATGTCCACGTATGATCGCATTTTCTTAGATCAGGGCAAATCCATAATTAAAACGTCCCCTAGCAAGTTAGCGTATTCGTCAACACCTGGTTTTTGTAAAGTAAACGTAGGAGAGAACGCAGAATTGAGCATACAAAGAAAACGTACGGAAAATTTAAGAAAATAAAAAAGAACGAAGAAAAGAAAAAAAGCCGAAGTTGGTAGGCGGCTTAGAAGGTTTCAACTCGCGGCATGTGGCGAAGGAAACTGTTAAATTTTCTAACAAGGAAACGGCAGATCTCTCGCGAGATGCCAACAGGCACTCGTTTCAATACCAAGTTCAGCGTTTTTTTCCAGGCTAGAGCTTATATGTGTGGTAGTAGGCTTTCTTATTGGGGAGTCTTACGAACCCTCTAAATGAGACCACGGTGTAGGGTTCAATTCTAATCCCCGTCCGTTTCTCGTCTTTTTAAAAGCGAAGCCTTTCTGTAGGATTTACGCTACCATGAGTTTCAACTTGAGTCGTCCCTTACCACGATTGGAGTGATCCATGGCTGCACTGTAGTTGCTGTTTCCGCCGCGTTAGCGGTCGCTTCGCCAGTCTTCATCGGTTACTGCGTCTACGATCTTTACTTTCCAGACGGTATCTGCGGTTTTCTCGCTATCTGCCTTCTTCATTTGAGATGGGGCAACTTCAACGTGTGCGGGCAGAGAAAGCGCGCGCAAACTTACCGGCGAAGTTTTTGAAGGTCGCTTTTTACTTCAGTGAAAGGTTGATTTCTTCCCTTTTTGGGGGCAGGCCCAATGGGCTCCCCTTTGGTGCGCTCCACGACACGGAGCCATGACGGAGCCGGAGAGATCTGTTGACATCGGTGAGATTCGATGTTTTCGCCGATACTTTCCTTTTTTTTGTTTCTTTAGCATCCCATTCATTTTCGGCCATCTGAATTCTGGTCGTGAACTCGGGCAAAGTCAAATAGGAGAGTCGCATTCCGCCGTGGACGATGTCGTTCATATCAACGTTTTGCCCCTCAGCCGGTTAACGACTGATAGATAAGAATACTAATTCTTAACCGACCGAATGTAAAACGGACGTAACAAAATAGCACCTTACAAATTCTGGAAGAAAAGCTATTCTGATTTGGCACCATTATTTAAAAAGTAGTTACACTCAAAAAGTTTACTTCCTACATTTTTGAATTAAAATAATGGAAATAAAGAGGTACAGTCCCCGCAATATATCTTAGCGAAGGGTTAGTTCGCACAGATAGAGGAGGGATAGATTGCGTATCAATTGTCCACTATGCACTAACTGAATCAGACAGGTGGATGGTACGTGTCCTAAATACGTCAATATGCCAATTTATATTGCGAGAGCTGTAAATGATAAAACGTAAATGCTGTGTATACATTTATTTATTTTTATTCATTTAATTAATCAAGACCGAATTTCATAATATTTTTCATGTTGGCTATGCTCGCAAAATATCCTCCAAGGTAAATTTATCTTCTACAGTACATGGGAACCCCCTCAACTTCTGTAGGGTTGTTCTAGCCTGGGCAAACAGCTGTAACACCGTACAATTACAAAATAAGTTACGACAGCAGCTCCGACTCCCCACTCTAGTCAGTACTAAATCGATAACTTATCTCGTATACCGTATCTCGTATATCGTAACTTATTTCGTAATTATCGCTGTTTGTCCAGTCTAGTTGTTACACGTAAGTGCGGTCGCATATTATTTTGGAGAAAAATAAATCATTCTCTATCTACCAAGATAAACCGTTTTTGATTAAACGTTTTTAATTTTTGAATTGTCTGATTATATTGCATCAGCCGATAACAGGCGACTCCCTAGTACTCCCACCAAAATGTCCCACAAATTGCCTTTCTTGGGTAGCGTCAATCTATACGTTTTTATTATTCATTATTAGTCATCATATTCAAAGAAAGGGTTGGTTCTTGAATCTTCCATCGAACTGACAAGAAATGTCATTTGTGACCACAAATTTAAAAAATAGGCACCTCGAAACCACTCGTTCAAGTAGATTATCCAAATGTTCTTTGGTAGCTGGTCACACTCGTCATCCCACGTCTGGAGGAGTTTCTCATCATGTATCAAATTGTCTACCTCCCAGTCGAGTCTCCACTTGTGGAAATAAGACAAAATCGTACACATCAGAATTATAGAAAGGGCGATAAAAACTTAATACTATACGATGGGCGGGATCGTTGTCGTGATGGAAGAATTAAGTGTGAGATCTCGGTCTTGGACGAATGGTTTCCAGCGACTATGAGATTTACGGAGGGCATTATTCTGCGTACCACCACGCAGTAACTGTTTTTTGAGAGTCCAGTACAAGACGTTTCGTCATCGTAGGGTCGTGCTGCAGTTCCACGCTGTGTCGCATAAGTAATGCATATCCTAAGTAAACATACACTTGGCCTTACTCAATATATTGACCTATTTTTACTATTGTTTAAATTTTTTATCTAACCATACACTTCTGTATTTTACTCGATGTAAGGTACATGACAAAATAGTTACCTTCCAAAACATTATAATTCTTTTCCGGTTTTCGAGTGACAGTAGGAAAATTTTCTTTCTTACAAATTTTGTTGTATGTAACATTAACTCACGGAAAAAATTGAAAATTACAAGTGTCTAGCTACTACGAAGAAAATAAGTAAGTTAACGTATTTATTGGAAAAATAAGTTTTGAAGTGAAAACTTCTTTAGCACCGTTGTGATTTGAAACTCGATGAAACGAAAAAGCGACACTAAAAGAAACAAACATATACATGTATAGGATTGAGCCTGCGAGAGAATGAGATAGAATACGGATACACAGTGTTTCCCATCATCTTCGTCTCCTTCTTGTACGGTGTTTCGTGCCTCCCCACTCTTGTCTACCAAGCGTTGTATATGTGTGTTTGTGTGTGCCTGCGTATTGCCGAGCCGAATCGAGAGAAGAGGCGTCGTATAATGAGTATAGTATCCATCATCTATGTTTCACTGCCCAATACTTGCTTTGGTCAATGCGTTCTATGTGTGTATGTGTGTTAGGACGTGTGTGCGCCTGCGTATTACGAAGCCTTGGTACCAATATTACAATAAATAAACCCTATAATTATCTCACTCCTGATATTGCATTCGTCTCATTCTCTGGCAGTTTAGTTTTCTGAAGGTTTCACTTCCACCGCGTGTGAACTGCACACATATTGTTTTTGTTTTAGTACACGAGGTGTAACAAAACTGCATTGAAAAATTTAAATCCACATGATCTTGCTGAACATATTCACCGCATTTTACGAGTGTTCACATTTCTCTGTCTTTCGCGACGGATTTATGGTCTTACAATAAATTCATACATTCATTGCGGCTTTTTTGTGTTGTTTTGCTTTGTTTGAACTCTCTTCAGTTTTAATTTGATTCATGTTATGAAAAAACTGCATAAATTTACAAACGGTGACGATAGCATTTGACGAATGTTTAGTTTACCACGTATATACTATCTTCGATTTCGGGTAGGCTTGGACACCAAACTTTACGATCCCTGATATATTATAATTACGTAATTGTCGATAATTATCCTAGTCGAATTGCTACAAAATCTTCACAGCAGAAGAGTAGTAAAGATTCCAGTATTAGCACCGACTGTAAAATGAAAAATTGAAATGAACACCAAAAGAATGCCTAAACTGTAAAATTATAATCAAATCCATTTCGATAATTTTATAAAATATTGTTAAGCAAAACAAATATACATAGGTTGTACTAACTTGTATTTGACATAAAGTAATACTTTAATAAGCTTTACTCTTGACGAGATAATTTTTCTGTAATCACAATGGCAACAGAACACACGAGCTTATGCGATCCTTATATCGATTTTTCTTTTTGGGAGGTATAGAACTTTAAAATAAGATAAAACATAAAAATCGTGATAATGGCCATAGTTTATTCATTAATTATCCATTAATGGTAACAGGTTACCAGTAGTTTTTAAATCGTAGAATTTAGGCATTTTTATGTAGTTTAAGCTATCCTCTAATACATTAGAAACATAACTAATTATATTTTCTATTGCCATAATATGACCAGCACTAAATTATATTTTTATATATTTAATCTTATTGGAATTTTCTCTACCTCTTTAAGTTTTTTCTATAGTAAATCTATGATTGTCGGCCTTTCCTGATTTTCCTGTATCAAATTAACTTTATATGATTTTACTTCATCATATAATCTTTTAAGATCTGTAATATCCATTAATACCCTAACAATTCTTAAGTAACCTCAGTTTGTTGTAATTATGAATCTGCACTTGATTAACTATCTTCACTTTCCTTGTACACCAAACAAAATCAATCCTGACTTTTAGTAATCTTCTTTTCCCATCCTTTTTGGCATGAATTCCAAATGAAATAACAAAATATTATGACAGCAACCAGGACCTCCTCCAATTTCTGTTAGGGTGAAGCCTTGTGCCGAAATACCTCTACTGTTGCCTGCTTGGGCGATGATAATTTCTTTCTCTTCCTGGAATTGACTTGATCCTATTTTGACCACTTCAGGACCACAACTTCTAACACTTGCTCAACTTAAAAGTCATGAATATACTCTGATCGTGGCATGATCGCCATGTAATATGTTTATTGTTAATTTCTGCTTATCTTTCTTTCGTTACGGGACAGACACGATACTGTGTTATCTTTTCTGTTGACCCTGCTTTGACATTACTTATAGGTATATTATTCCACTACACGACATAATTTTTGAAGAAATATGGACTAATGATTCCACCAGCCCACAAAGCACATCAAGCACAGACTTTTTGTGTATGTGACGGCGCCTCGATAATGGTTTGTGAATTTTCTTCACTCCAAATACGGTAATTATGTTTGTTGACGTAGCCATTCAATCAAAAATGAGCTTCATCGCTGAGGAAGATTTTGTGGTGAAAATGAGGATGAGAAGCAATCTCGTTTTCGGCCCATTCACCAAACGTACGACCCACATGATGCTCAAGCGGCTTTAATTCTTGCACAGGTTAGATCTTGTAAGCTCGTAAACTGACTTATTCGGGTCCTCCTCAATACTACGCTTCACAGCAGCATAGCAAAGCACAAAGCTCTATAGAAAACACCCATATATCGTCCTCCCAAAACTTGTTTAGAAACTGCGTACTTAATCACAATATGTAATTAAATAAAAAGGCAGTGTAATACGTAATATAAATAGTATAATTTTATATATACAAAATATATTAATCAATTCACTTGGGTAATAAGAAAAATATTCCTTAATTTGCGAGTTCAACATAAAAACCTGTAAATTTCTTAAAAATGTAATAATACGACAATAATTTCAAAGCAAGGATATGGCTATATACAAATTATATATAATATAATAACTTTGTAATAATAATTCTACTTCACCAGTATGTCACTGAGGTGTTTTCACTTTACAGTGCACATCAACTAACACTTTCGCTATTAAGTTGATAATTGTGTGAAGTTTCCTCCTTGGAAGTCATTTTGGTAAAGATTTTTGTATAAATAGTAGTTTATTGGCAGTTCTTCCGACAGATATAACTTGACCTGTTTTAAAATTAATTTGTGATGGTTGGATTGCGTATGTGTTACACAGAAGAGGTAGTGGTTGTATCGATACTGCTTTCTTTTCAATCCCAGTTTCTACAGGTATTTTTCCATTTTGGACACTTACTAAAACAAAATTTTAAGATGAAATAGCTATAAATTTGTTACGCTCCGTTTTTAACACTAGTGACCATAGCGACCTGCACGGCACGCGCAACCCACTGTCAAAAACAGCCTGATCGCTGTGGTGGATATTAATGGACGCATGTTATTGCATGCGCCCATTAATTATCTCCTTTAAGGGTAGTTTAGGAATTGCATTTCGAGGCATTACTGAAATGTATTACATTCATTTTAAGTTACCTGATACAAAACATGAATACGTTAAATTTATGATAGTAATTAAAAAATTGGAATGAATTCTTCTTTCTAAGAACTACTTAAAATACACTTTTAGACGTCGAAGTCAAAATAAAAAACGCAAAAGATAACAAAAATAAGTAAATTTGAAACTGTTTTTATAATGCTATGAGATATACTCTGCTATAACTATACATAAATCAAAGAACATACATATATTAATAATCAAAACGAACAACGTAATAACGAATAACTATCTCAAAACCGACTTAACGGATTTTATTGCAAAGAAAAGCTTAACATATAGTTTAAGTACTTCATCCCTCACTTTATTAATTTCCTCAATATAATTTAACCCTTCTACATAAATTAAAAAAGTAACACATTAATACATAAGTAATTTGTGGATCAAATGAACCGCACCTTAACTCACATCAAAAACTTAAATTATACTACACAACAAAGAAAACCAACGCTAATGAGAAAAGTATTTATTATTTATTTTTGCAACGGTCACAAGTAATTATTGGTTATTTAGGACTTTTATAAACAAATAGCGCACACACTTTGTACTTGTCATAAAGTACTTAAATTTAAAAAATGTAGTAACCAGTCTGGCGCAGACAGCAGTAACAGTCAGTGTAGTAGATAAAGGGATAGGGAACCAGCAGTTATTTATTTCACGCTTTCACAGCTTCAGTACTAAATCGATGCTGTATGCGAGTAGTTCTGTGTATATGTAGGCTGTCGTAAGTTATTTCGTATTTGTAATTGTAATAAAAATGTCGCAGTTAGATACGTCGCGAAAACGACCAATGGCAGACACAGTTAAAAACTTTATAGTGAACATGCCAGACTTAATTTATGATGGCGCTAAAATTCAATGTCTAGTTTGTAATATTCCTCTCCGCCCTCTGTTGGTCCAGGAGCCATTGTCAACGTCACTTCGAAAGCAAACAGCATTCTTCTGCAAAAAGTGACATACGGGACCAAACGAAATTTAAATTTGATTTATGTGTTACTCTTATTTTATGTAATCTATGGTTTCGTTTACTAGACAAAGAAGCATCTTTGGATTGGAGTAAATATGCGGACTGTAAATTACCTAGTCAGACCTCGATAGGAAACTTAGTGCCATTTGCTTGTGAACATATTGAAAAAGAATGAAATTGGAATTGAAACATAAAAAACTGTGGTTGTATGTGGACGAAACAAATTGTAAAAACATTATATGGTTAATGTAATGGTACGCACAATGAAACCACATCAACCGTCATCCTCCATCTTACTTGCTTCCAAAAGAGTTGTAAATTGTACTGCCGATGAAATTTTAAAGGTGGTGTTGAACTCATTGAAAAAATTTGAAGTTTCAACTAAGCAACTTTTAATGTTTATGACCGATGGTGCCGCAAACATGGACCGATCTCTTAAAGAATACAGTGGTAACTTCTTGCATGCAATGTGTAAAATCCATGCTCTAAATCTTGTGGCACAAACGATTCTTACATGTTGTTCACTAATAAATGCATTAATTGCTAGTATAAAGGCTGTTTCTAAAGTCCCCGAAACGTACCCGACTATTTCACAAACTGTGAGATACCTGAACCACCGCAGCCGATTGTTACATGTTGGGGAACATGGTGATCAAGTAAAGAAGATAGTTTTATAATTCGATCCAATAGAAGATGCAGCTATCAAGAAAAGTCAGGAGATATTTCAAGATAGTCTGGTTAAAACAGATTTACAAACTATTCACAACAATTACTTTGGACTAGGGGAGGGGAAAGAAAACTTACAACGTGTTTCGATGTCGTTAGTAAATTCTGTTCAAGTTGTGAATGTTGTTCACGTACAGTTATGCGCTGTAGAAGACGAAAAATTGGTGTGTAATACGAAAATTTGAAAGTGTTTTAGAGAAAAACTCCGATTTTTTTATATTAAAACAAATTTGTGAAGGTGCGTGTTAAGATGCATCAAGTTGTTTCCAAGATTATTTTAAATATGCAAATATAACATCACTAGATGTAGAACAGTTGTTTTCGGCATTAAAAACACGCACGTCGTACTCACTTGACTAAAACAGCTGTGGAAACATATCTAATGACTGAAATATTTAACAGGTGTTACCTAGTTTGTAATATCACGGAAGACTTTTAAAACGGAAAATGTTTCAGCACGTTTTATAATTTGTTTCTTACCTTTTTACGTGTAAACTTTTATGCGCTCGCCACGCCATTGGCTGTTACCGCATATTTGCTCAGTTTAATGATGAACTTATCATGCACCCGTTTGTCGAACCTTACTTATTACCGACCAAATCTAAGGAATTATAGAAAATGACTTATCAACGTTACGCAAACTAGTGTGATTTAAAAAATGTAAAAACAATTTCTAAAAATGCACTTCTCCTTTATTTTTCTGAACGAGCGAAAATTCATAGATCGTTCACTATTTGGAATTAGTACTATACAAATATTTTGTATAGCCTTTATTTTTCGTTAACAGGTTATATTGATGATTGAAGTGGCGGGAGGGTGTTGAAAAGTTAAGTGTTAAAGATTAGAAAAATTACATTACATTAAGATTTGCGTTTCGGAGATAAAAACAAAAATTTCATCAGGAAGCATTGAAACAATTAACTTGCGCGAAATTGTGGGAAAATGTGTGTATCTGCGGCCAAAAGTGGCAAAATGTAACCCCTTTTTCTTGGGATTTAGAAATGTACTAGCAAATGTACTAATCAGTGCATGGCTGTCAATACAATTGGCGACATTCCAAAAAAAAGCAGTTTCTTGATCCTCAAAATCGAGCAAAATTCACAGGACATTGCTTTCGAAGCTGATCCATATTACTGTTAGAAGAAGATACCTGTGAAAATTTTAGGAGAAAGTAGTTTGATCAGTAATAATACGAGAACGTCCACGTTCTAATTCGTTCGTGAAGAATCCTGAACATCTCGACATCAACCGCGATGCAAAATTAAAAACCTGTACTATCATTATTTATAATAAGCCTACATTATTTTTAATAAAAGTCAACTCATTTTTTTATCACTGGTGATAAAATACTGCCACTTTTTATAACTACTGGCTACTTGTAAAATAACATCAGTTTACAACTGAAATGACGTTTAGAATATTGATATTTTGCAACTCAATTGGGAAAACAAATTTTATAGTGATTTTATGAATATTCATACAGAAGATTTCGAGGATATCATATTAGTATCACGTAGTTTATTACTAAAAATATATAATTTAGAAATACTATAAAAACATGCTTTTGTCCAACACGACATATCTACCATCAACAGTAGTTTCATTATGAATTATTGTATTTTCATTTTTTCTTGAAACATGAAAAATTTCAAGCCAAAGCGACGTGTGCAAATGAATGATAATTAGAGTTTGTAAAAAAGGTGGATGATGTGTTATTATTAGAGTTTGTTAAAAAGGTGGTATCGGGCAAGGGCGCATTACGGTGAACACAGCGTACTGGAGTCAATTGATTGGAGAATTGGTAGGAGGGCGGCTCTGTCCATTAACAATTTTGCACTAAACGCTGCGTTCACCGACAGACGCCCTTTCCCGCTACCACCTTTTTAATAAACTCTAGTTATCATTAAGTAGTGTAAATCGGACTGAGGCTGTCGCTGATAACACGTCATCTACCTTTTTAACAAACTGTAGTAATAATCAAGTTGAAAGATTTGTTTACATACATGCAGGTCCACAAAATAACCCACTTGTCGCATATGGACTAATTACATATTAGTTATTAAAAATCGGCGTTCTGTCGTGTCATATTGATACACGCTTAAACACCAGAACGCTTTTCACTAGTATTTATTGTTATTAGTATTGTTAATAATATACTTACAACTTGTTGACAATGAACAATTAGTATGTTTCAACAGCATTGATTTCAGTAAAGCATTTTCTTGTTTTAACCTCTGGTTTTCAGCTACAACTAATTTATTGTCCTTTTTCAATTTTTCAATTTCCTGTTCAATTCGGTCCAACCACATTTTTACGTTTTCTACATCGCATTTGAGCCATTCTATTCCTTGCTTTACGCTGTTCCAGTTCATTTAAATTTGTATCATTAATATTAATACTTTTTCGATATTCAGACTCATTTTCAACATTCTTCAGTATCGTTTTTAAATTAATCCTTTGGTGTGGTTTTTCATTATTTTTCAATTTCAGATCAAGTGGTTTTATCTCTGACTTTTGTAATAATACTTCCTTAATTTTCTCTTTTACATCTGATTTCTCATCATGTTTTCTTATTGCAGTTGATTTTAATAAATGATTATTTAAATTCTTTTTAATAATTGAGAAATCTTCAACTGTTGCATCATTGGAATTAGATGAACTAAATTCATATTCCTTCTCATTGGATGTGCTTACTTCTGTATGATATGAAAAACTGTTTCTTTTGTTATCAACACAGTTCTTCATAGGAGATAAATGATCATCTTTATTTGATAAATTTTGCACATCAATTCTAAGTATATCCTCATCAATAACAATCACATCATCATCATCACCATCATGTTTCTCAACAGAATACTGGTGTTTATCTTTGCTTAATGCATTTTGTGAATCAATTGTAAGTACATCCTCATCAATAGCAATCATATCATCATCATCATGTTTATCAACAGAATACTGCTGTTCCTCATTTTCAGAGACCTGGTGAAGTATTTGAGGTGTGTGGAGAGAATCATCATGTGGAGAATCAGGTATATAGATAGTGCCTGTTCTTGAATCCTCGATAGCTTTCTTGAATGTTTCTTCGAATGGATTTACATTCTGCAAGTCTTGGAAAAGTCCTACCTCCTCACAATTCCTAATAAATCGAGTAGGTGTAGGAGTTTGATCTGTCAATAAATTGAAAACATACATAGATGCAGTAATGGCTACTTAGAGATAGATATATAAAAACATTGGTTATATCATCATAACTTTTTGAATTCAAGGAATAATCTTACAACTTAAGAAAATTAGTATTGAATATTGCACTTATAGTGTGATATTTATTAATTATTTGTTAGACCTATAAGAGGTGTTGTGGAATCTTTATGGCACCATTCAAACAATATAGCCGAACACCTACTAGTAATTACAAGAAATTTTGAAAAATGGTTAAAAAATAAATTGCTCATCATATTATAATGAAATCAACCAAAATTATATAAAAACTTTTCTACTAACCAGCTGTTACATTATTCTTGCATGTTATCCCGAAGTTTAATATCATATCATGCTTCTTTTTATGAACGTTTAAGTGATCTTCATTAGTAAAAGTCATCTGACACCCTTCATTTGTGCATGCAAAAGGCTTATCATTTACACCCATCTCATCCAACAATTTTAAGTATCCGAGAATTTATTTTACTGGTATGAGGAAGTCTAGTTGTAAACATTATCTTGATCTAAGTAACAAATTATGGTTTTATATTTTCGGATTCAAACTCAATTTTCTCTACATATCTTCGAAATCGGAACCACAAATAGTGCTAAATGCTATTTACATCAACTTCATCAATTTTGACAGAATTCAGTGATAACCTCTATCCATAGTTTTGCAGGGTCTGTAGCCCTGCTGTAGCCTTCATCTACATATGTGACCTATATGGGCATTTTGCAGAAGAAATGTTAATGCCTTTAGCTACTAAATTTGTTTCTTCTGAAGAAAATACACTCTTACAACGTTATTATAAATAAGTAAATATGAATGTAAATACTGCTAGTCATATTCAAAGCGTACGTATCTTATACAAAACTATTTTAAAATTACATAGAGGCTTACCGCTTGAAGTACAGCCCCTAGGTAATAACTATGCAAAAAGTGAATTCAAGAAGCATAAAAAATGTTCACCCCAACAAGCTGTTGTGTTTATGAACGAATGGACTGTAAGTAGTATCTGCTAGATTTTTATTATATATTAATATAAATATTTCTTTTAGGATTACACATTAACTCTAGCTAAGCAACTAGGTATAGAAGGCCCCAAAACTAAATTTAAAGAAGTTGGAAGACCTCTGTCAGAGCATGAGATACAATATTTTCGAGATGAACAAATACAACAGTTATATGAACTAATGTTAGCTACAAATTATGAAATAGATACTTCATTTAAAAAATAGGTTCAGCAAAAACTATAATTATAATAATAAGCATTAAATAAACATTAACAATTTCAGTGCTCATTTTTAGTGGAGTACTTCACATATGACTGGTAAATATGTTATGTCTTACTAGTTTATTAAGTAAAAATAATTGCATAGACAACTGATATATTATAAATAACATATATAAGGATTTTCTAGTCGATTCAAACCAAGGTAGGCATGTTCAATCCTATTTGCGCAGTCTCACTTCTCTGACATATGCTTCTGAATTGACTATGTAAGCATTGCATATGTCATAATCAATTGTTAAGACTGTGCTGCTGGCATTACTTAATGCCTCTGGTCGCCTTACAAGCCCTTAGATAAGCAAACTTTTCCCCCACAAAAGAGTATAATCATACTGCCTTAATTACATAAGTGACTAGTTTGTCTTACTAGCTTATGAACTGAAAATAATTAGCTACATATATATCCATTATAACATACAAAACGTCCTAGGGTTATTATAAGATTCCTATGGTGCCACATTTATTCATGTCTACTGTACTTGTTCGCCTCTTTAAAACCTGGATATGTTCCAACAGTGGAACAAGTCTTTGCAAAGATGTTTTTGCCTACAGTTTGTGCAGTACAAGGACAATTTCTGTAATTGAAGAATCTTAGGGTACAACCCTTCGGTCGTAATGACGCGTATTGCCTAAATAGATAAACTGCCCATTCCTTCTTCCTCAATAATAGTGAAAACTCGCTTCATATCATATACTCTACATGGTCTTCTACCTTGTCTTCTATATCTCAAATGCATCAAACAGCAAAAGAACCTTGACCGTAAGAAATGTTTTATTTAGAACTTTGCAAAATTTCTAGATTTCCTCTCTTGTTAAATTATATATTATTATTATATATTTATTATTTTGAGGGAAACTAAACTGTTGGTAAAAAGTGATATACATATATCCTAAGAAATGCATTCCATAAACAAGTTTTTCAAAAAACCATTGACGCTTTTTTCAGTTTTTAAAATTGTTTTATATAACACATAACTAATACGACATATAAGTTTGTATGTACCACGGGCTTAATGCTAGCAATAAGTGCCCTCGGGCGCCTACAAGCTCTACGGTCAGAAAAGTTATGCTGCTTGAAAATAGCATAAACATCTTCCTAATGCCGTAAATACATATATAAATAACTTACTATAATTCGTTTATTTTATCAATGATGCATAAGGGTGTTTGGTACTTTTTTCAAGATCGGTTAAACTTAATTTTTTTATTGGTTTCAAACTATCTTAAAAATTGCATATTTAACATTTAAAAGTAGTGTGTGGAACGATAAAATACTAGTTTCTTACAACGTTAAGAGCTTCTACAGCTTTAATTTTTCTGCGATCACAAGCGAAGAACGACTAAGTTTAGGGGCTCGAGATTTTGTATACCATGTATTCCTTACAATAGCTACGACCTCTCGATGAGTTTTTTTTGTAAATCAATCACTATACTCGACTCGCCGAACAGATGCAGTAGCAAATTATGGCAACCTTGCAATGCAAATATCCGACTCACACAGCTTTAATCACATGTAAACATATCAAAATAATAACCTCATTTTGTATTTGACATAAATAAAAATTGCAAAATAAGTACTAAAATAATTTTCTTATTTCTTCAAGTATGTTTTGTTGAATTAAATTATGCATCTCCAATATATAGAATTATATATAGTAAATAAAAAATATACAATGGTTTTACGAAGATCTATGTAATATATAAATACAAAATAAGGAAACAAATAATTAATATTTTTTTTGTACGTATTTATATAAGAAACAGTATCCTAAAAAATTAACTCACTGTACAAATAGGTATAATCAAAAATAATAAATTTTATACATATTACAAAAATTTAATACAGTAAAGGAATTAATTATGACACACTAAAACGTTCTTAACATGTATCTTCTTCGCTATTAGATGATGTAGACGAATCATCATTAATTGTAATGATTAATGGCTCTATGTGTATATCTATGAGATTGTCAAGTTCCCACATTTCCTTCTCTGTTTGAATAACATGTTTAATAGCATTTTGCCAATTTTCAACAGAAATATTGTCAATACCTCGTTGAAATAATTCTTTCACGTCTGCCAATTTAAATGTGGTGTTATGTCTTGCAAAATACCCCTTCACTTGTGCCCATATTAGTTCAATCGGGTTTAATTCACAGTGATAAGGGGGAGTCTAAGTACCTTTCTATTAGTGTTTTCTATTAATTCATTAACAGCATATTTCGGAGGGCCAGATAAATGTTCTTTAATTAAAGCTAACAATTCTGCTTTTACCATGTTTTCTTCATATGCAATACTATTTTCCCTCATCCAGTTTTGCATTTCTAATTTGCGACTATTAGTTGTAGGTGGCTTATTCAATTTACGACTATGGTACGGAGCATTGTCAAAAATTATAACGCAATTTTCTTTTAAATTGGGGAGAATACATCTCATCCACTCTTCAAACCTTTCTGCGTTCATGTCTTCATGATAATCTCCTGTTCTCTTTGATTCAAAGAGGAGTAAACCATTTTCTACAAATCCTTCATCCGAGCCAATGTGTGCAATTATAAATCTTTTGCCTTTGCCTGAAGGATTTTTAAGACCTGTACTTAAATCTTCTATAAATGCTTGTCTTGCAGTGACAACAGACATATCTGTCCATACTTTATTTACAGTATGTCCAGCATTTACCCAAGTTTCATCCAAGTAATATATCGGGGTACCATTTTCACGATATTTCTTAATTTCACAAAGGTATTTCCGTCTCCAGGTAATAATGTCATCTTTTTCTTTTAAAATACTATTTCGAGCTAGCTTATTATAACTACAAACATAATTATCTTATGATTAGTATATAGAATTTAAAGTAATAAATATTTGTACCGAAAGTTTAGTTCCTTTAATAATGATCTGAGAGTGGTAATTTTTTGAAATTAGGAATGTCATCTCTTTCATTTATCACTGTGAGAACTTTTTGAACTGTTGGAGGTTCATTTTTAAAAAAGAATGAATGTACAATTCTTCGTATAACATTTTTCATTTCATCATCCACCATATCTAAAACAGCCCTTTTTCTATGATATTTTTTGGTGGTTGTAATTCGTGATTAGTGTTATATTCTTTCACAATATTGTAAACACTGCATTCAGTAATTCCTGTAAAAGATACTATAATAGTTACTATGATTTGGTTATTGTTTTTGAAAAGATACCTGCTGCTTTGGCTGTCATTTCAACACTAACAATTTTAGAAGTGCTAGGCTCTTCTTGAAATGTTTTAAATATATTCAAAACCTTCTGTTTATCTTCTACCGTAAAATGTTTTGAAACTCTCTTAGGAGGTAAGTTTTCCATAATGTAAGTATATACGAGGAGTAATATGAGGACGAGTCCCGGTCGATTTTCGCAAAAAATTATAGCGCCGTAAAGGTGACCTAAAAAGTGATAAATTATCTTAATAAAAGTTTTGCGAGACGTGCCTACCAGAGTCACAATTTCAGAAAAGCGGTCTTACCTTAAAGTTTTACGTTACGTTCAAACGAAATCTTCTTATGTATTTAATCGCATAAGTATAATTTATAATAACTTTTATCCTTTTTCTACAAATATACGTTCCATTATTAATATAATTTTGAGTAATTTACCAATAATTTTACATTTTCTGAGATGTTAAAATGTATGACTTTCTAAATGACATTTGACTAGTAGCAACCAGTACCAACTTAAATAGATGTATATTCATGTAATTCTTCTTATTCTTCTTCGAAGCGGTCCATTATTGAAGTTAAACGTTGGTTAAACGAATCATTGCCGTACACGCAAAAATTGAATGATGCACGAACTTGCGTATTATTATGATTTTTTCTGTATTTACTAGTCGATACTTTAAGCAAATTTTTGTGTTAATTTATCTGCTATTTTACTGATTTAGATCATTGACTATCAGATGTGCGTATATATATATATATATTCTTGGTTCGTTTAGTTGCTTCTTTACGTTTGTAAATGAATAATTGCCATATATGGAAAAAATGATTCATACACGAACTAGGGTATTCTTACGATTTCTTCTGAACATATTTATGTCTTTTGTCGCGAGGTTGTTTTGGATGCGTATATCATACAGAAAGAAAAGTTAAACTATCCCACACCAGCAGACCCAAACCAACCCCACACCATCTGGCCCAAACTATCCCACACCACCAGGCCCAAACCCACACCGCTACCACCAGACTCAAATCCACACCATACCACCAGACCCAAACCCAATCACACCACCAGACCGAAACCCACCCCACACCATTCGGCCCTAACTATACCACACCACTAGACCGAAACCTACCCACACCACCCGGCACTAATTATACCACACCACGAAACCCAAACCCACACCACCCGGCCCAAACTATCCCACGCCACCACACCCAAACGCACACCATACCACCAGACTCAAACCCACACCATACCGCCAGACTCAATCCTAATCACACCACCAGACCGAAACCGACGCCACACCATCCACCCTAACTATACCACACCACCAGACCGAAACCCACTCCACATCATCCGGCACTAATTATACCACACCACGAAACCCAAACCCACACCACACCACCCGGCCCAAACCCACACCGCTACCACCAGACTCAAATCCACACCATACCACCAGACCCAAACCCAATCACACCACCAGACCGAAACCCACCCCACAACATCCGGCCATAACTATCCCACACCACTAGACCCAAACCCATACCACACCAACAGACCCAAACACACGCCACACCACCAGACCCAAACACCCCCCACAGCATCCGGCCCAAATCATCCCACACAACCAGACCCAAATCTACATCATTACCACCAGACTCAAACCCACAGCATATCACCAGACTCAAACCCACACCATACCATCAGACCCAATCCCAATCACACCACCAGACCGAAACCCAAGCTACACCATTCGGCCCTAACTATACCACACCACCAGACCGAAACCCACTCCACACCATCCGGCACTAATTATACCACACCACCAAACCCACACTACACCACCCGGCCCAAACTATCCCACACCACCAGACTCAAATCCACACCATACCACCAGACCCAAACCCAATCACACCACCAGACCGAAACCCACCCCACACCATTCGGCCCTAACTATACGACACCACCAGACCGAAACCCACCCACACCATCCGGCTCTAACTATACCACACCACCAAACCCAAACCCACACTACACCACCCGGCCCAAGCTATCCCACACCACCAGACCCAAACCCACACCACACTACACCACACCAGCTGTTGCCCCTCTACAAAATATCCAGGATGATACTTTCTTTTCCAAATTAGGATTCGTCGATCTACGATCTTACTTGGCCCCCTTAACTTTTCTTTATGTATGATATACGCATCCAAAACAACCTCGCGACAAAAGAATTAATAAATATGTACAGGAAAAATCATAAGAATACGCAAGTTCGTGCATCATTCAATTTTTGTGTGTACGGCAACGATTCGTTTAACCAACGTTTAACTTCAATAATAGACCGCTTCGAAGAAGAATAAGAATTACATGAATATACATCTATTTAAGTTGGTACTGGTTGCTACTAGTCAAATGTCATTTAGAAAGTCATACATTTTAACATCTCAGAAAATGTAAAATTATTGGTAAATAACTGAAAATTATATTAATAATGGAAGGCATATTTGTAGAAAAAGGATAAAAGTTATTATAAATGTATTATAAATTATACTTATGGGATTAAATACATAAGAAGATTTCGTTTGAACGTAACGTAAAACTTTAAGGTAAGACCGTTTTTCTGAAATTGTGACTCTGATAGATACGTCTCGCAAAACTTTTATTAAGATAATTTATCACTTTTTAGGTCACCTTTACGGCGCTATAATTTTTTTGCGAAAATCGACCGGGACTCGTCCTCATATTTAGCCATATACGATAATATAGTAAGAAATAATGTATAACCTACAAAACAATAATGTATTATTGGTGCACTAGAACGATCGATAAATAGTCTTCAGAAACACTGGTTTAATTTTTGTTTCTTATTGCAACCAGGTAATTCGAGAAAGCAATGTATTCATGTAGTTAGTACGTAGATTTTTAATATTTTACCTATACCTATATCTTGTCTATTGTTTGCAGGAATTGTCTACTTTCTTATGCTATTTTGTAGATAGTTAATATTTTTATGGAATAAATGTTTATACATTACCTGGTGTCATTTATATATTTATCTGCATTGTATTCGTTTTCATTGTGGCTTTACCTGTTCTGGCGTTATTTCAGATTATCGCGCCAAGTGAGACTATCTTGCATACGTTTGAATGAGTACAACAAAGATAGCCATACCTTCCACTATATTCATTGTTTTCTAGCAGCAGTGCCTAATTTTTTCGGTGTAGCGTTAGCGTTCCAGTTAACCTTATACTTCATTGACTGTATACTACATAAACTAAAGATTTTTCGAGATTCAAGTGTTACTGATCCTGAATCGTCAATTGTTTTGTTCCGTGTGGCTCTGGTTGACTGAGCCACGATGGTCCTAACCACCATAATTAAGCTATTGTTCTCTCAGCAGTGGCGGAGATACCGCGTGACACAATATCAGCTGGATTAACCTGTGAGCGGATGTGATACCAGTCAGATATATCTGTAAAGTTTTCAATATTTGCGACGCTTAACGCTTAGATACAAAGGTTTGCCATCGGTGAGGAGATGCACGTATCCATGCTAACGCGAGTGTGGAATCACACCAGTAGTAACATGCATTGCAATTTAAATGTAATGAGGTTCGCACCTTCTTTATTAATTCTGCATCCGCAATAATTATTACACTTGCATTCAAGAAGACCGCCGGCGACAGGCATAGATAAAGGAAGATATGGCGACAGCTTAACAGCGCTAAAGGCAAGGAAGGAAAAACTTGGTCACTTTGAAAAGAGTACAGACTTTAGCTACATATTAATTTGCGTCACGGTGCTATTAACAAAAATCATGTAGAATCTCTTACAGTAAGTGCTAAATTCAAATGTCCTTGAATGTATTTTCATCAATTTCTCGGAAATGCTTATTACGACCGTCATAAAACATGATAATAGACGACACACGCATTTCAGTATAATAAAAATATAGTTTACATTCAGATTTAGTATTGCAAGTACTTAGTGAATATGTAATATTTTAAAACAGCGAGTAAGTTACCACAATATCGGTAAAAGTAACCGAAAAATTGCCAAATTAATGAAATTAAACTCTAGAACCGTGAGTTATGATTTATGATGTTAAAAAGTAACAAGTAACAACTGGTACTGTATCTTAAAAAACAGCGCCTCGGGTTACCAAAAATAACACCGGTAAAAGATTGCGCAATGATAATCACAAACACACGAAATAGACGAAAAACAACACCACCAATTTCTGCTGAAATGAATATTTTGCGCCCAAAACCAGCTAACGTTACCAAAGTAAAAATGCGTTTTCGCCAAGTTGCAACGTTACGCTTATTTTGTCGAATTTCAAAAAACGGTTATACTGGCTGTATTTGCGATGAAATAGTGTACATAAAGGTGATACTAATAATTATACAAGGTGTATACGAAATGATGACTTTTCAAATACTTCCTTATTTTAATGATATCCAACATTATTGCGTGGTTGTATTTTCACGTTCGGAATTGGTGTAAATTCATATCACACACTAAATGCTTATTTGTGATAGTCTTCGAGATATTTGCTTGTGAATACGTCACGTCTCAAACTAGCACACGGAGTTAGAAGTACATACTCCCAGTTCACTTCCAGTTCCCTGGCAATTTAGATAACACACACACACTAATAAGGTAATAACAGAACCTCGAAAATATAGCACTATTACTATTAATACTATTAATACATAGTGGACATAGAAAAGAATTCTAATTATTGGTAATAATATTTATTGTTAGTATACAGATGTTGGTTGAGTTAACATCGTTTTACAGTCGTGTAGGCATATATAAAAGATTTCTCGGCGATAATAATGTAAATAGAATAAAGAACAGTTATATTTATATTGAACATTTAATATTCAATTCTTTTTAATTTAAAGCAAAAGACAGTACGTAACATATACAGCTAAATTATACACTCATCACTCTTCATCATGATAGTGAGTCTTCAAAAAAATGCTGGAAGCTGAAATATTGAGTACACGCGCACACCTTATGAAAGCGGACTTCCCACGTATTGAGCATGTTGGTAGCATTCTTTCATCATTGAATGGAAACGCAAACAACAACAAATTTCCCTGGCCTGGATTCTATATAACCGCTTTTGTACCAGGAATATAAAAATAGGTTTCGATATCTTGTAGAGGATAGTTGATTATGGACCAGATATTGTAATTTTATTATCATATTTCGCCGATGCAAATTAATATCAATATTGACAAGCAGAAGTAGATCAGAAAAGCGTTTGATGAATCCTTTCCACACACGAAAACCGTAGACGTCGACCGATTGAGCCAGTCCAATCGTTTTC
Source organism: Chrysina gloriosa (assembly GCA_038088585.1). Lineage (NCBI taxonomy): Eukaryota > Metazoa > Arthropoda > Insecta > Coleoptera > Scarabaeidae > Chrysina > Chrysina gloriosa. The sequence goes on along the minus strand of CM076088.1, from coordinate 43,845,242 downwards.
TTGGGAATTGTAAGAAGAAATGTTGGTTTGTCGACTGGTACAGTAGTTTGCAAAGTCGCAGGGCAGTGACCACCTCAGGAATCAAGCAGTAAAGTTGTTTGGACTCCATTAGGAACTCGGGAGAGATACACGTCTGTAAACCATTTCCTAAATAGTTCACTGGTCAGTTTGCCTGATGATGGTTCAGCTCTAATATTTGGTGCCTATTGGAAACAAAATATGGTATTCACTATGCATATTGACCACAATGATACTTTTACTATACTAGCCTGGAATAAATTTTCGCGAACTTTGGGGCCAAATTTACCGCTTACTTCCTTCAAAACTATCAGCAATGGTCATATCAGCTTTCCTGCGACCGATATTGTAGGCAATAACTATGGGTAGTAGATGAGACCGACTGCACACTGCATGCAATATCTTTACTTCCTCTGTAGCCAAATGTGCGTCCAGAATGCAACTCCAAATTAAAAACCACTTTCGTCTGCATTATAGACATGTTTTGCCCCACAAGTTTCGATGTACGGTTTTACAGAATTGATACAATTTGTAGCCACTGTTTCCAGATTCTTTCTCTCCTGTCCATAGGTTCGGCCAAGAAATTTTGTTATCTTTCTGGAGATTATTCTATTCTTTTTTCTAATTGCGCTATCCAGTGTTTAGATGCTTTGAAATTTTCCAGCTTAACGATTGCGTTTGCTTCCCAAAATTTACATAACACGTGTTCAGCAATTTCGAACCATTTATCCCTATTGGTTCCACCTTTTTCTACATAGCTTTTCCATCTATATAATTGTTGGTCTGATTTTACTTTCTTGTAACTGGCTTGTACAGATCTTAACGATCGTAGATGTGTTTTCGGAGCAATCCAATAATCAACGGCCTTCCTCTTGTATTCTGAAGTAATATTACCGTTGTACCATTGCTCCAAAGCACATGTCTCCTCGTATTCTTCATGTTCATCTTCCACATCGTAAGACGACGAACGCTCCCCTTCAACTGCCAGGTCAATAACATGTAGACGATCCATGTCTTCATACTCTAATCCTTCGATAGTTTCAACTTCAAAGGTGGTTTCGCGGACACTTGTGTCGATTAAGTTTTTTATCACATCATGCAATTCTATGTCGTGAACATTAATTTGCGTTATTTCTTTCCCATTATAATTGTACGAAAGCATCAACAGATGAATAATATTAACAGGGTTAATGTGACCCATGTTAGCTGCTGACACTCTGCAAAACGATATAAACTGAAATTTGATCTGATTTTATTCTCCTTATATATTGTGAGTTGTACATTTTGGAGGGGCATAAGAAACAAAAATATTTGCGAGGCGTAGTATTTGTGCTATTTATTATCAATAACGATGAATGAAAACAAAGGTCTGTGCGCGTAACCGTAGGTGTTATTGCAGAGAGTGATTGTGAAACATTCCTATACGACTACAATAACAAACGTATTGATTGTATGTTGGCACACATAACAAACCATTTACATAGATATTTAAAAAGTAAGGCACGGAAAACATTCTATTTACATTTGTTGTTGTTTATCAAAATTGGTATGAGTAGTCTAATCTCGTTCTGATATATATTTTTAATGTGGCATAAGTTTTTATCTACGTTTATAAACAGTATAATATAAATATTGCAATTTATTTTTATTTCTTTTGGTGTATATTTACTTTAGCTATTATTTTTTTTTAACTATTAATTTCAGCTCTTTTGCTGCGATCTTCCCCACAAGTTGATTGTATAAAGAGAACGAAGAATATGTTGCAATAAAAGTTGCTGCTAATTGTGTATGCTAATGTTAGTGTGTTGTCTAAAGTGTCAGGAAACTGAAAGTATGTATGTATGTATATACTACTACCGTGTGCTACTTTGAGACGTGACGTATTCACAAGCAAATATCTCGAAAGCTATCACAAATAAGCATTTAGTGTGTGATATGAATTTACACCAATTTCGAACATACAATACAACCACGCAAGAATATGTTGGATATCTCATTAAAATAAGGAAGTATTTGAAAAGTCATCATTTCGTGTACAGCTTGTATAATTATTAGTATCACCTTTATGTACACTATTTCAGCGCAAATACAGCCAATATAACCGTTTTTTGAAATTCGACAAAATAAGCGTAACGTTCGTTGTACCGTAGCTATTGTGACATACAGGGTAGATAGATATCTGCATGAGCCGAAAGACATCATCAAATGCTGTAAGTAAGCCATTGATACCTTTCCTCTATTTGTAACCCTTCCAAAGTTATTTAGGAAAAACGAAATTTGGCACGAATTTCAAGGTCACATTTCACCTCTTAAATATACATTTCTGCCGCAACGGAGGGTACCGTTGGTCAAAACCCGATGGGGTCTACAAACTGAAAAAGTTTAATTAAAATCGGCGTCTGACACTCCGGGTATTTTCCTTGTCAGTCAAATATAAGAACGTACTTCAAGGTCAGGTGCAAAATGTAAGTTTCAACAGCGCATCTCGTTTACTTAGTGGTTGTGATCGTGTGGACATCGAGTACAATTGCAGTCTTACCTTAGGGTGTACCTCGTCGGGAACTAAGTACAATAGTCGGTCTTTGCCGCATCCCTCTCTCTCTCTCTCTCTCTCTCTCATAGTTCGCGCAGGTTCAACTGCGTTCCTATATTTGACTCACTGTACACTCATACAATATTTATAACATAACATAAACAGTGGGTTGTGATGCACCTGCACGTTTCAATGACTTCTGACTGACCAATTGCAGCATTTCCGACTATTCCGTAAAACGAATCTATTTTACATTTTCAAAGTTAGCCGCTGGCAGTTCTTCCTAAAGGTTGTATATCTGTATTACTTATCTGTGGTATAATATTAAGTTTCACTACCTATTACGTTCATAAGATTTCCTAAATCATGGGGAGATAAAAAATTTATATATACAGTAGAAGCCGCTTATTATAATCACGGTTAATGTTATCAAACGGTTATTGTTATCGAAAAACGTTGGTCCCAAATCACTCTATTTAAAACTCATTGAAAGAAAGCCGCATATTGTAATCAAAAGCCGCTTAATGTTATTAGTTATGAATAATATCCTTTGTCGGAAACTTTCTTCAGGCGACGGTGTCTGCAGCGCAACTCCTTTGAACGAGCCGCTTTTTCTCGCCGATTTCAATTAAAACTCTCATATCGCATATTACAATCTAACGAATTGTTATTTCTATATTATGAAGAGGTCATCTTTTTTTTGATGTACTTTATGTATAAAAGGTCCGTTCGTTTAAATGATATTCAGTTTCTCCTATACTCTTCTACGAATCTCACGTTCTATAGTCTTGTGTACGGGTAAATTATTGAAATTTCGCATAAACCACCGTGGTCATGGCAGAAGTGAATAAAAAACGTCGCGATCTATCGAACGAAGAAAAACGACAAATTCTCGATAACTTCGATAAACTTCCGAAAATGAGTCAAAGGAATGCTGCGGTACAATTAAAAATTTCGCAACCGCTGTTGTGTAAAATTTTAAAAAATCGTACAGAAATAGAAACGTGTGCGCGTTCGAATGAAAACATAAAATGAAAAAGGGAAAGATCTGGAAAGGATAATCAAGTTGAATCAGCTTTAAAAATTTGGTTTACAAATGTTCGCGAAAAAAATGCCTCTGTGAATGGTCCTATCATGCGTCAAAAAGCAGAAGATATAGCCAAAACTATGGGGAAAGAAAATTTCATTGCAACAGACGGATGGTTCAATCGGTGGAAAAAGCGAGAAAACATCGTTTATAGACCTCTGCACGGTGAAGAAAAAAGTGCTGATTCGTTAGCAGCCGCTGACTGGATGCGTTCGGAATGGCCAGAAATTATTGCAAAATATCCGCCTCGGGACATCTACAATGCAGATGAAACAGGACTCTACTTTCGCGCGATGCCTAATCATACTTATTTGTTCAAAAACGATAAAGTAAGAGGTTGCTTATCTTCGAAAGAACGAGTAACAGTGTTATGTTCTGTTAATAAGAAGATGGAAGGTGAAAAGGAAGAACTTCTAGTGATAGGAAAAAGTAAGAATCCTCGGTGTTTTAAAGGTGTTAAAACTTTGCCCGTGGAGTATTTTGCTAATGCGAATGCTTGGATGACAAGTGTCTTGTTCAGCGAGTGGTTACTCAGGTGGGACAAAAAATTGAAACGCCAAATCGTCTTATTAGTAGACAATTGTACTGCGCACAAAGTGAATGCAGTTTTGACGAACATCCAACTTATTTTCTTACCTGCGAACACTACGGCATTGATACAACCATGTGATCAAGGAATCATTCGAACATTCAAAGAATACTATCGAGGGCAAATTCGAGCCCAAATTATACAAGAACTTGATGAGAATCGAGATGCACCTACTGCAGATGCGATAGCAAAAAATCAGTCTTCTAGATGCGCTGCATTTGCTGGTGAAGTCATGGAGGCAAGTTCAACCAGAAACGATCCGAAACTGTTTTCGAAAAGGAGGTTTTTCCAAAACTGGTGATGAAGAACCTGATCTCCATGAAACGTGCGCTGACATTTTAGAAGGTATGAAAAAGAACTTGTTTTGTACATCTAACTAATATTTTTAATTTTTTGTAGTTTAAGGTCTGTCCAAAAGCGAATTTTCCGATTGGGTGGATATCGACAATGATGTTCAAACAGCTGCCACAATGACTATATCAGACATTTGTCGGGAAGTTGTGGATCAATCGTCCGAAGGAAGTAATCCTGAATTACCCGAAGTAGGAGAAGAAGAAGAAGAGGAAATGTCTGAAGAGCCGCCAACTAATGGCCAGATGCAAGAAGCGTTAAATATTCTCCGACGTGGTGTACAATTCCGAGAAAGTAATTTTGATAGATATTATGATTTTGAAATATACATACAAAATCTTATTAATAAAAATAAACGTCAAACGACGATCGACCAGTTTTTCGAATGAAATCGTAAAGTGTAAATAAATGTACCTACGTATTGTATCGATGATAAAAAATAAACAAATTTGGTAAAATATTAAAAATTGTTGATTAATCGTTAATTTTTCCCTTGAATTTTATTTGTAAGTCGTTAAATAATTTGATTACATACATACATATTTATTATTGACTACATCAGCATAGAAAAATACATTTATATTTACCTTCCGCTTACTGTTATCATTCGGTTAATGTTATCAAAAAGGGTTTGTTCCAAATTGATCACAATAAGCGGCTTCTACTGTATATGTATTTTTTTCTCAATTTCATGATAATCTACCTGCTGGACCCTGCACAGTATAGATTTTTACACTCCTTTAAAAAATGAAATACTTTAAAAGGAAGTCTAGTACGATTTTCAGTCGATTTTCGTTAAGGTTTTTGATCTGCAATTGTAACTTTCGAAGAAATATTAGCGTGCCTTCAGACCCGGGAAATTTATTCAATAGTTGTGCTTGTTCTTTTCTTCATCATTTCGTATTGCCTTCAGAAAAGTACTGATTTAACTTACAGATAGATTTGAACCCCTAACAGTATTGCTGACTTGGTTTTCATAGAAGGAACACCTAATTTCAATCGGGAGCAAGCATTCTTGAGGCGATAGTATGGGAGCTTAATACTTGAATAACTGCATGGTTTCTATTCTTTCTTTTGATTATATCGTTTTTCTATTGACTCAAAGAAAACAAATATATGGGAACTCTTATATTCTGTTTCATAGATCATGTTCATGTGAAGTGTTAGGACTTTACCATTATTATAAGATCGTGTGCCGCATATTTTTGGAGACACTAAAAACTCATCATTAATAGGGTTGTAGAATATAGGAATTATGAGTATCACAAATTAGTACACCTACTACTTACACACTCTTTTTAAAAGAAATCTCTGGACTGAAATTATGTTCATGGAAGCCGTCTTTGGTTTTTCTTGACGCACATACATACACTACCGTCCATAAGTTTGGAAGCAAGGTGAAATTCCTTTAAAATTATACAACTGTTACGCATATCGTGAAATCGTTAATCCCTATTGTAAATTATTCTATGCAATTATAAAATCGTTACTCATAATCCGTAAATTCCAAACATATAGGTACAAATTTCACCCGAATACGTTTTATTGCTCTTTTCCAAGAGTACAGCTATTATTTGGCGATGATGAGTAGGACACCTGCAGTAATTGCTTTCGGTCAAACGGTTTAGTATTACTTCAGTAATCGTTGAGTGCGTGTGGTAGAAGTATTAAAACTTTTGTGTCGTATCGGTTTCCTTTGCGGAATTAGTGTTTTGAATTCAGTGCGGAATTAAAACAATTTGGTGAAGTACTGAGCGTAAAAATGCCAAAACGCAAACAGTTGACTGCAGAACAACGTTGTACGATTTGTACTCTCCGCGGCGAAGGATATACCGAAAGAGAAATTTCACAACGGTTGGGAATTTCACCGAAGGGTGTGCATTATACCTTGGCCCGGAGAAGAGAGACCGGGCAAAATCTTGATAGGAGACGAAGTGGGCGGCCACGGGTGACTTCTGCAGCTGATGACAGATTCATTGTAACAACTTCTAAACGAGATCGACGTCTAACAGCACCGGACATCGCATCGCGCGTCAATACGCAACGAGAAACAAATGTTTCTGTTACCACCGTCAAGAGACGGTTATTGGCAGCTGGTTTAAGGGGGTGCGTCGGCCGCAAAAAACCGTTTTTGAAACATGTGCATAAGCAGAAAAGGCTAACTTGGGCAAGAGAACATGCAAACTGGTCACTGGAGGATTGGAAGACAGTGTTATGGACCGACGAATCTAAATTTGAACTATTCGGTACGAAACGGAGAGTTTTTGTTCGTCGGCGACCCGGGGAAAGAGTCAGTGAGGCCTGTTTAGTGCCGTCTGTTAAACACGGAGGTGTTATGGTTTGGGGTTGTTTTGCTGGAAGAACGACGGGTGATTTAGTAAAAATTAGTGGTACAATGCGGAAAGAAGAATATTTGAATATTCTGCAGAATCATGGTTTTCCGTCTGGAAACCGTCTTGTTGGCGAGCCGTTTGTGTTTCAGCAAGATAATGACCCCAAACATACGGCTCGAATCTGCAAGAACTTTTTAGAGGAGAAAGCAGCATTAAATCAACTAAAGTTAATGGTTTGGCCTCCTCAAAGTCCGGATTTGTCCCCTATTGAGCTCTTGTGGGATGAACTTGATCGAAGGGCTAGACAGCAACAGCCTCAAAACACCCAACAGCTAGGGGAATATTTACGGACCGCATGGCAACAAATTGACGAGAACTGCCTTGAAAAATTGCTTCGAAGAATGCCAAAAATTTGTGGAGCAGTTATTAAAGCTAAAGGTGGTCATATACACGAAAATAGACTTACTACCTAATATATTATTATATTTTTGAATAAATTTACTGTTTATGGATGATAGTGACGTATGTTACATACATTCATTAATAATCACAATAAAAATTTACTTTATCTGTTTTTTTGTAAAATCCGTTGTTGGCGTCGCTGCTTCCAAACTTTTGGACGGTAGTGTATTTATGGATTTTGTGTATATAATAAAATAAAACACTCATAGCCAGAAAGAATGAGTTTATTAAATAGGAAATTTCTACTACAGTACGTAGAACGTATAAAGTATACTTTTCAGTTTCCAATAAAAAAGAAAATAATGTTAAGATAATATGCACGTTTAATTTACATACAAATTTTTACACTAATATTGCTGTTTTTATTGTTTTGAATATAATCAAACATTGAGCATTCAATATATTTTTAAATTTGTATAATTATTTATAATGATTGTATTCGATAAACCTTACGTATGTAGACAAGGCTTAAGATAGGTAAATTTCAGATCGATTGTACACTAAGTATATAGTGCTTCTTTAGAAAATTAGGATATGTACGCATATTTAATTCCTATTTGTAAAATGTCATAAATAAACATACTGTTGATATTTCGAAATTATTTAAAAGACTGATGTAGGTACTACTAGTTTTACCATTTTTCATATTTAATCGGTCATGGTGGAGGGTAAGTAGGCACACACTATAAAAAGTATTAAACCGTAACCTATTAGAATTGCTATACAGGGATCGTCCCTTTCAGTTTACGGATGGCGGAGAAATTTTATAGTCGATTCAAGTCGAAGTAGGCACGGGATACGTTCACTCTATTTGCGCGCCTCCCGCCTTCTCCACGAATACTTCCGATGTGACCATGTCAGCATATGCTTCTATACAACTTTGGCTATAAGTATTCGTCACCTCTGTTTTATTGTTTCCATTGATGAACGGCTAGATCTGTCTATTTCTATATTTAACACTTTTTAACACCGCATGCCTCAAAATAATTATTTGTACAGAAACTCGTATTTTACTTTGTTATGTGAGAAAACCTCCAGAACGTCTTTAGTTTAAGAAAGTTAATCCCGTTTCGTTCAAGAAAATTTGATAATTTTCTAGGGAATTAATAGTTATTAACTTCGACTAAAAACTTGCGTTCTTTAGAGTATTATTAAAAATAAATAAACACAGAAACGTTAAGCTCACTATCAAATAAAATACCTCATACATTAAGGGAATGGTTAAAATTTTGTTTACTGATTAAAATATCGCAACAGCTGTTATTGTGGCTCGTATGTAATGATCTGACTCTAAAATAGAAACTTTGCGCGCAATATTTGAATAAAATGTATCTATTGGTCGTATGTCTTTTTATGCCTATTGGAATTATTGCAGTGTCTAGTTAATAAATAAGGAAGAATTTCAAATTTCATATCCTTATTTGAAACTTGCTGCGCTCTTACTAATTTGTAGCAGGTTAAACTGTCTGTTGGGCTCATTGATATATACAAAAGAATGAAGAACTGAATTTCTATAGATATGTGAGCCGCATTAATTTAAAATTAATCGTTGCAGAATACATACATTGAATTGAATTTTTGATTTTATTCTGGCGCTACGATAACGGTAGCAATAAATTGGATCGCAATATATTTGATCAGTGGTAAGTCCTTAGTGATTGCATAATGAATAATGTAGATTCATAACTCGGTAAAATCCAGCTATTGAAAGTTTCTTTACTCTTAAAGGCAATAAGTGACTTACTGATATTTGAAATAATGACTTATATTGTGTATAAAAATTTTATATAATTATAATGACATTCGTTTACTTACAATAAAATAATTCTGAATAACAGTTATTGTTTTAGTTTAGGACCTATCTTTCGATTTCCCTTTAAACTAGCTTTTAACTAAAAACGGTTTTAAGTTAAAACTCGGATTTATCTTACTTGCAAGAAAATGCGTCTTTCCATAAAAATCAATTCTCCTTTCAGTTATAAGTCAAATACTGCTTGATAATATTGATTGCTAACATAAAATAACGTGAAATAGTATCAACCTGAAACTATGAAATTGGAAAAATACAAAATTATGAAAAAGAAAATAGAAGAAACGATTTAAAAGGTTCTATCGTGACAATCACTAATAGTCAACTTATAGTCATACAAAACTATTCGTACAGAAACTAAACTTCTTTTACCTGTACCTTTTCAATAACTACTTTTCATTTTGAGAAATAAATATGTATGTATTATGTAGGTACATAGACAATAGAAATAGCGATGCCACCTTTAAGGAACGCAAAGAGAAAACGATAGTAATATAAACGCCATCTTAGGATACCTGTGAAAACCCACGCACCCTCGGATGCAGACTGCAGACAATTTGTTTGGATCGATGACGCAAAAAGTTTAAATATTGTTCGAATGCATTATGATTCGATATTTGTGTACTAACGTTAGGGCAGGAACCACTGTCGAAATACATTGCTTTCTAAAATTGTAACTTAATTATAGTAATTATTGATTGAATTCCCTAAATAAAATTTCTTTTAAAAACATTAATAGGTACTAGACCTATATAATTGGCGCTGTCATCCAGATCAATTTACAATTTTTATTGTAAAAATTGTTGTGCTCAAAATTAAGAAAATAACGTCAAAAAAGAAATTAGAAGACATCAATCTAGGAGGGAAGGAAAAAACGAAAACAACTTGCCAACCCAGAAGATAAAGAAACTGGAGAGACTGATAGAATCAGTCAGCAAACTAACCTGAACCAGAAGCGGAACTGAAACCACAATGGTAGACGTAAATTACCAATTATTTAAAATAGAGTTAGATTTAAAACCTATATTTAACAGAGAAACCAGAAACGTAAACTTATTTAGCTTACGATATAATATGTAGAACATATGCAAATAATCTCGAAGTCAAAGAGCTTATTTTTGCCAGTATATTGCGAAAATTTAGAGATAGAGGTAGAATATTAATATGTTCACGTAATGAATTAAGTACTTGGAATACAGTACGAGAAGCAATACTTTCGTATTTTGGGGACAAAAGAGACCTGGGCCAGCTACTTCAAGAATTCAATAACAGTAAAATACACTCGAAAGAAGACCCAATAGCTTTTGGTCCCAGATTACAAAATCTACTTTCCAAACTCATGACAAAGTTAGGACAAACAATTGACGTAAATCATAAACTGCAACGAACAGAAATTGATGCTTAAACAGCGCTTTAAAGTTATTTACTAATTTTACCAGATGACATTCAAATATTTGTAAAATCGTCAAAACCGGAATCTTCAGAACTTGCAGTGGATTATTGTCTAGACGCCTTAAATTTTAAAGCCAGTTCGAATTATATAAAAATGCGAAACAGACTAATACAAATTCAATTCAAAACAAACCACCACAGATGGTTAAACACACAGGTCATATGCGATGTCAAAATAAATTATCCTTTTACTAATAAAAAAAGAACAGTTAATTGAACTCAAAACATTAAACATAACACTTCTAGAAAATTTTTATATTTATCAATATCAAATCCCGGAACAAAATTCACTAGAAAACATAAACAGCTTAATACGAACCGACCATTTAAATGGAATTGAAAAACGTGAAATTTTACATTTTTGTAAAAATTATATCGATAAATTAAAAAACCAGATGTTAAATTAACATGCAATAGTAATGTAAGACAAAACAAAAACGAATTGCGACCCAGTATTTAAAAGAGCACGACGTTTTCCGTATATGATGAAACACAAATTAGAGATCATATAGATAAATTATTAGATGAAGATATAACAAGACCCAGCAAGTCCATAGGGTTCCCCTGTAAATTTAGTTAAGAAATTAGATGCGAGCGGGAAGACAAAAACCCGTTTAGTTATAGAATATCGTGCCTTAAACGACAAAACAGTCGATGATGGATATCCTATCTCACATATTGAGGACATTTTAGGTACAAATATTTCACAACCCTTGACCTTGCCTCAGGCTACCATGAGATAATGATGCACCCAGAATCAATTTAAAAAACCGCTTTTAATACTGAAGATGGACATTTTGCGTATTAAAAATTACCTTTCGGATTAAAGAATATCAAACACATTAAAACAGTGTTTCAAACATTAAGAAAGTCAAATTTAAAACTACAACTTCACAATTGTGAATTTCTTAGAAAAGAAACTGAGTACTTTGGACATATAGTTACAGATCAAGGAATTAAACCAAACCCCAACAAAATTGAAACAATTCAAAATTTCCCAATTCCAAACACCCAACGCGAAACAAAATCATTTTTACGAGTTTTAAGATTCTATAGAAAATTCATCTTATATGATAGATCTCTACCAGTAATAGGTCAATAAAACAAGGCTGGTTTGAACGATAGTTATATTTTCAGAACGTTTACAAACGTTTTCGGAATACCTTCTTCAGTGAAAATATAACTAGATAAATATATAAACAAACATTTGTTTTTTATTTGGGAACTATCAACAAAATGACTAATGACTAGGATTTCTTGATATAGAGGATGTGTAACCAACTTTTATATATATATATAAATTATAAAAACTAAATTAATGTGTAAACATACATGCAAATTAAGTAAAACCTTATATCAAAAAATCTTTGTCGAAACCTTAACAATTCTGTTCAAGGACTAGGGAAAACCCAAATTTAAAAACCTAGCCAAAGGTTTCCTTCTTAAGAAATGCAAATGTCATTTTAACAAATTGCTATATACATTACTTAAATTTTGAATATCGGTTCTGAAATTAATAGTTTTAGTGTCTTTTTGTATATTTATCATTTCATATATTAGTCTTTTTTATAATTATTCTCTGTTTTTAATATAATTGTGTTTTCAAAATCAAAGTAATGCCCAAGATCTTTGTAATGCTTTGTTACAGCGGTCATTGCACCAAAATCATTATTTAAAGAATACTTATGGCTATACAACCTTTTCTTTAAATATTGTTTCGTCTGACCGATGTAACAACCATCACAGTCCTTACAGTTTATTTTATAAACTACATTACTTTGATTTTGTTTAATTATTTTAGATTTAGTATTAGTAAAAAGAGATCTGTTACTATAATTTGGAATGAAAGTAATGTTTATGTTGTTTTTATTAAACTCTTTTTATTTTTCGCTTAAACCTTTTTATAAGGAATAGCGTTATAAGATTTATTGTTATTATTTTTCAGAATTTCAGAACCGATATTCAAAATTTAAGTAATGTATATAGCAATTTGTTAAAATGACATTTGCATTTCTTAAGAAGGAAACCTTTGGCTAGGTTTTTAAATTTGGGTTTTCCCTAGTCCTTGAACAGAATTGTTAAGGTTTCGACAAAGATTTTTTGATATAAGGTTTTACTTAATTTGCATGTATGTTTACACATTAATTTAGTTTTTATAATTTATATATATATATATAAAAGTTGGTTACACATCCTCTATATCAAGAAATCCTAGTCATTAGTCATTTTGTTGATAGTTCCCAAATAAAAAACAAATGTTTGTTTATATATTTATCTAGTTATATTTTCACTGAAGAAGGTATTCCGAAAACGTTTGTAAACGTTCTGAAAATATAACTATCGTTCAAACCAGCCTTGTTTTATTGACCTATTAGTGGTAGAGATCTATCATATAAGATAAGTATAAAAAGGTCACGAAATATATATATACATATAGAAAATTCATACATAATTTTGCCAAAATAACCAAACCGCTTACGAAAGGTCTCAAGAGAGGAGAAAGCCTTTAAGAAATGTACAATATTATGATCCGACACTAAAATATCCAGATTTTAATCAATCTTTTGAATTATCAACCGATGCGTCTCAATTTGCAATTGGAGCAATATTATCACAAGATGATTATCCTATTGCGTATGCGTCCCGCGCCCTTAACGCAGTCGAAATAAATTATACCATTATTGAGAGAGAAATGTTATCAATTGTATGGACGTGCAAACACTTCAGACCCTATCTATGTATATGGTAAAAAGTTCATTATCAAAACAGATCATAAGCTGCTGTAATGGTTATTTTCAATAAAAGACCCAAATTCACGTTCAACTCGGTGTATACTTAAATTGAACGAATTCGGTTACGAAATTAAATAAAAAGGCAAACATAATCAAGCAGATCCCTTATTCCGCATCAAAATAAAAATGACAGAAAACTATGTAAATACATTAAATCATACTAACATAGACGACGAGGAATCAGCATTAGTTAATATCGGAGATAGTATTAATGAAATAGATCCAAATAAATTAGAACAAATAATTAAAAATAGTGACACAATATCACATTGGTAAACTCCTCACCACACAATTGTTTATAATAAAATCGGTGACACGTGTTTCGATAGCTCGAGGCAAACATTTCCAACAACCGTATAAACCGAAGTGACAAATTTTTATCATTAAAAATTCTAAAACATGCATTTTTATCCCACCTTTTACTGTGACCATGTGTGTGCTGCTCGGCGATGGCTAGAACGTCTTTCATCCCCGTAAATGCCTTTTTTCTTACGTACTATGTCAAGTGGACGGTCAAGGGAAAAATAGTGCTGAACCCGAAGTTTGAACGTTAAAGATTTACAAGTATTATTGTCTGAATAAATTGGTTAATGCCCGAAGAAAATTAAATTATAGTTAAAATGGTAGTTGCCCTTTTGTGAGCAGTATTACTCAATTATTTCCTTTGATCATAATAATCGGAATAAACTAGATTGAATCGGTCCCGCGTCCCGATTTAGAAAATTTATATTTTTGTGTATGTGAATAGCTTCATATGCATCGACTTCTCGCGGTGAATCAACTTGTCTTATTATTATATTTTCCAGCAACACGTTGTATATAGCTATCTTTTTGATATATGTATTCTAATTCTATTCGAAACCTACTTTGTGTGAGCGGGAATTTAACTAACCTATTGAATAAGAAATTGATAAACGACATTTTATGTTGCATGCAATGGTTCCAATCCGCCATTCGAAACCTATTAACGTTTGTACTTTTCCTGCAGACCTCCACTTCTAATTTATTATTATTATTCTTTCCAATGACTAAACTATCTAAAAATGGGAGGCGATTATTCACTTATTCTTCTACCGTAAACTTGATTGTGTCCAATTTTGAATTTAGTTGTCCTAACAAATTTTCAACCTGGTGTCGAAAACGACAAAAATATCGTTTACGCATCTAATACACACTCTAGGAAATTATTCACTACCTCTCCTCAACGCGATTTCTAAATTACTCATAAATAAATTAGCGATGAAAGGAGATAAGGGGTTTCCCATGGCTGCACCTTCCCGTTGTATGAACACTTTGTTATTAATTTGAAAATAATTCTGTTTCATACAAAGGAAAGTCAACCTTTTATATTCAGCTATTCGTACGTCGTCGATATTGTTCATTCTAAGAAAATCCACTAAAAAGTCTAAACTTTCATTAATCGTTGCGCTGGGGAAGAGTGAACAAACGTTGAACGAAATTAGAACTTCGCCTTCTTCCAATTGCATTCCGTTGATCTTATTCACAAAATCTACTGAATTTTCAATCTCTAAGCTATCCGTTCCCTTAGGCAATTGTGTGGTGGGAAGTTTACCGATTTGACATTGTGTCAGTAAATTACACCACAGTCCTTGCAATCACCTTCATTAATTAAAACTAGATTTACAACTTAATGAAAATGTCGACCAAACAAAAAGTAATAACACAATACTCTCAAATAAGGGTGAAGTAGAAATAATTCCGTATAACAAAAAACCCACAAATTTAGCTGGCAGACAAATCATTCTTGATACTTGAAGAAACGTAACATACTAATATTTATATACGTAAAGGTGTGTTGGAAAGAATAGAATATTTGTAACTTTATCATTAAATACCCAACAAGATAACATAGTTAATGCAATGAAAAATAATTTTTTATCCGATAGGAGAAACATCATTTATTTTAAACACAAAAATATACAAAGAGATTTTATTCAAATAATTCAAGAAAACTTTACAAAATCAAAAATTGAAAATACTAATAAATCCATAGAAAGCGTAGAGTAGCTCGAAGATCAACTCGAAAAAATTAAACACGAAGGAAAAACGTGTCACAGAGGTATCAATGAAGTATATATATCTCTAAAAAGAAAATACTACTCGCCAAATATGGAAAGAAGCATCACCATGTTCATCTACAATTGCGAAACATGTCAATTAGCAAAATATGACAGAGTACTTCAAAAACAACCACTATCCTATACCTATACTCCAAAGCGTTCATTTGAACAAGTACCTATAGACCTACTATTTATGAATAAACTGTGAATTGCCATGGCCGAAATAAAGTGTTGGAATGGAATAAAAAATAAATATATAAATAATAAAAATAAATAAATAAACTAACAAACATTTATATATAGTGTTTAGATTTTATAGTGGTAGTAGTGTTAATTGTAGCATGCCTATGTAGTTCCATGAAGACAAGGTTTAAATCTCAAAATAATGCACTTAATAGATATGTACATATATAACTGGTTAACCAATGGTTCTCAATCGATTGCGCCCTTATTCTTAGATATATACACTAGATCAGGCATGGGCAACCTTTTTTGTAGAAGTTTTATGCTGGGAGTAATCTTGAAAAATATACATTTTTGTGGTATCCTTATGATTAATTATGAATTAAGTTTAGACGGGCTGTGCTAATATGCAACGAAAGAATTCAGTAGCGGGCCGGGCAAATCTTACTCGAGGCCGCATGTGGCCCGCGGGCCGGAGGTTGCCCATCTATACACTAGATTATACAAACAATAATTGGTAATGAATACGTGGATTTCCTATATCTCCCTAATGTTAATTAGGGCAAGTATTGTCTAAACCACTGTTACCCATACTAAAGCACAGCCAGTCGTTGAATTAGATCCAGATCGTGAATTGTGCGATGATGATTGACTACGTAGTAAGTAGCATCCCATATGGTAACTAATTCGGGACGCGAATTGCATTTAATTTATTGCGAGTGAAAACCTCAACCGGTTTCATTCTAATTGGAACTCAATGGAGGCTCAATGAAAGTCATCCAATCACAGTCAATCCAATGCATCTCGTCCTCTCATCGATAATGAGAACATTTGTTCGGCGCCATATAGCAGCGTCAGGAGCACCTATTTACACGCAGCAATGTATGACGGCCTCAGCGGATATAAATTTGGGTAAGTATTGGAGATACACTTATACACAATGATGTATGTAATTTGTGCTGGAGATATGGGAAATCCATATACATATGTATATGTCGCAGGGAGATGATAAAAATGGAGATTTGATCAAATCCCTAAGGTAGATGATCAATTCACGGAAGATGTTAAAATAACAACTCTGTGGGGCGATTTCCCTAAAGAAAGTAAGTGATTTCATCAAATCCCTTAACTGTTTTAGTGAAAAGATGAAATA
This sequence comes from Chrysina gloriosa, assembly GCA_038088585.1. Lineage (NCBI taxonomy): Eukaryota > Metazoa > Arthropoda > Insecta > Coleoptera > Scarabaeidae > Chrysina > Chrysina gloriosa. Next base: position 43,828,398 of record CM076088.1, on the reverse strand, counting down.
ATATTGTTTAGATATTAAAAGTATTTATTTAGTAAACTGTGTATTATTACATAAATGTAAAAATGTAATACAACAATAGTCATTGAAACACAAATTATTTATTCCAAACTAATTAACAAAAGAAATAGGTACTTCAGCTGATATTTTTAAAAACAAAAAGGATATTTTTAGTGAAATTTTAAACATTTTTAGCGAATGCAATTAATAAATAATAATGTTCATTCATTTTTATTAAAACACGTTGCGGATTTGTGGCATGTCCAGTTACAAAGTACGTTACTTTTTTTACAGGCACATCTTTTTGATTTACAATGTATTTTGGATTGTTTACAGGAACACTTCTTAAATCCTTGACCTCCAAGTAAGGATCATTTTCCTGCACTCTCACGTAGACTTAGGTTAGTCCGTGGAACTATTTTGGTAAATGTTTTATTAGCTATTTGAAGCGCGTTTCTAGGTAGTCAATCCCTAATAAATCCAACTGAGGTACCAATTCGGCATAAATTAGTTTTTATATCTCTTACGATCCCCACAATGTTATTTCTATCTAACGGGCCTCTATCTACCTTCGGTACATACACCAAAACTGTGGAATCCACTAACACGTTTTTAAATTTTTCAAAGAAACTTTTTCATTTTTTCAACTGATCTTTTCAAATGGTTTGCAGCATTTTCCCTTTGATTTTTAATGCCTTCTTTTTTTGCATAAATAGCATAAAATTTTCGATCCATATCCTTCTTCCTTTACTATATTCCCACATATTGCGTGCAGCGGATTTTTACAGATGTCGCATGAATGGACCTCAGTAGATTCCATTCCACAAACAACAAAACATGGTTTACTATCGCTGACAGCTGCCCGTTCTGATGCAAGTAACACTACAGATGTTTTAACTGTTGAAGGGGGTTGAAGGAGTTGTCAACTGGTTCGAGTTGTCTTCTTGTCGATAAAGAAATTGATTCCATTTCTGGTAGATCCTCTAAATTTAAAGCCTTTTTGGTGAGTAAATCAGCTGCCGGTAGATCGTGTGATATTGAAGTGTTATTGTTAGATACTTTAACTATTGATAGATCATTTGAAGTTGAAGCATTGTAATTAATTAATTCAGATGCTGGTAGATCTTTTTAAGTTGAAGCTCGTTGTTGTTCTCTAAGGAAACTGCTGATAAGTCTTCTGGTGTTAAAATTATGTCATGGACCTGCTGATTAAGATGTAGATCCAAGTTCTCTTCAATAACAAGTTTTTCAAGCAACTCCTCCGAAATATGACTAGATTGGAGTCCCGTTTTTGGTTCTGTTCCAAATAAAGCTTTGTAAGGTGATCGTTTAATGGTTCGATGAAAAGAGGAATTCTTTTGAAATTGAACGAAGTATCAACCTATAGCCCAATTTTTTGTGTCATTGTCAATTAGCCAAGCACGTAACATAACTTCAACATCTTGATTTGATCCCTCGACAGATCCTTGACTAGCCGGATGTCTAGGTCTACCATTTACAATTTTACACGTTGGACACAGACTTGTTAATTCTTGTATGACAGTCGTAAACTCACGGCCGTTGTCGCTAGTATATGAGGACAACCCACTTCCAAAAATATTTTTAATAGCTCCATTACTACTTCAGCAGTTCTTTTTGAAATCAACGGTCCAAGAAAGCTGAATTTCGTTGCGTGGTCCTGATAGTGTAATAGCCATTGTAATTTCTATCTGTGGTCGACTGTAAGTCAACTAAATCGACTTGACCATGATGATTGAAGTCGCTAGATACAATTGGACAAACAACGATTTCTTTTTTGGAAATTCTTTTTAGATTGACATACCGTGCACAGATTTAAAAACTCCAGTACAACTGAAGTAGGTATTAGCTATGTATTTCGATTTCAAACTATACAGCATTTTATCTCTTCGTCCGTGGCCAGTTGATTGATGGGTTTCCCAAAGTATGTGGTAACAATTTTCCGTTGGCACTATTTTCACAACTACTTCCATAACATCGTATTTTTAATAATAGAACTGGTTAGGTGTCCGTTGTAATTTAAGTAAAGGTGCTAATTTAAATTGTTCAATGACTGTGATAGCTTCTTCTATCCTTTCGCGAGTCCACAAAGGTTTTTATTTTGCCGCTTGTTCAACATTGTCGTGATAGTTTCATTAAACTGTTCTTCAGATACAAATTTAATCAGAGTCAGATTAATTACATCTATAAAAAATATTTCAAATTTCACTAAAAATAACCTTTTAATTTCTAAATTATCAGCTTAAGTAGCTAGCTATTTCTTTTGTTAATTGGTTTAGAATAAATAATGTGTTATTATAACCGTTAAGGGATATGAACAAAACACTTACTTTCTTTAGGGAAATCACCCCAGAGTTGTTATTTTAACATCTTCCGTGAATTGATCATCTACCTTAAATATGATGAACAAATCTCCATTTTCATCATTTCCCTGCGACATATACATATTTATGTATCGTGTTTCAGACTGGATCATGCGATAAATAATTGGCCATATTACAAAATCGACGCAATGTTGGTGTATCACAAATTAAAGATACAAAATTACATGGTGGTAAATCTAGAGCTCAAACATCGAAAATTTGGAACATATTCTTAATAGATGATTGGTACAAACCAATCATATTTGCCCTATTTTGAATAATTCAGATAAATCCAGAACATTGTTTTGCTCTTCAAAAACTGCAATACTTAGGACACCAAAATAAAAGGTTAAATCAAAAATATATAGTAATACAGTTGAAATCAATGTTATTTAATTTCAATACATCAATAATATATATTAGAAACCAGGAAAATGACACAAGCAAAACGTTAGACTTTATAAATGCAGCTGAATAATATTTATTCGCGTAAAATCACAATACGCCTGATTAGAATTCTCACTATTAATAAGCAACAACGTTACTTTTGTTTTGTCCTCACCCTCATTTGTTCATCCTAATAGGCCATGAGTTGCATTATGACTAATAATTTAATTTATGCTTCTCCTTTTCCGCGATCTTTGAATAAAATATATGGTAATTTTAGTAGATAATAGTTTTCATATTTTTTGTAAATCTATATTATGGTTTATTTTTGGTAAGATTTAAATAACATTAAATATTGATACAACTAACAAACAATACATGAGAAATAGTTTACCTATAAAATAATTCATATACCTGAGTGTAAATAGGAATTCCGAAATTAATTAGAGCCCATATTGACAGAAATAAATATACCGTAGATTAGGAAAGCAGAAATTGCATTTGGGACACTCATTTGGGACTCCATACCGGCTTTGCACAACCTGTTATAAATAACTACTTCTCTACACCGACAGATAGGAAAGAGAGCTCTGTCAACACCAATATCTTTGTAGATATACAATAGTCCAAGATCCCAGGGCCGCCAGACGTTACTTATTTTCTGATTAACAAAATGTATTGGACAGGGTAGTGTTAGTATGTACTTACTTTGAAGATATGCGTACCTGTTACCTTGAACCGGCGGCCAATTTGCAGGTACCAGGTGCTAAAGGTACATAAAAACAGCGGTAACTTTTCTTATAGTCTGACTGTTGATTTTTACATATGTTTTACACAACATCATTAAAAATTAAAAATCAATGTTGCCAGACAGTTTGGGTTGGCCATAATTTCCGCCAAACACTTTAAAAACCTATAAAAAATAATGTCAGTTTACTTATCTTGATTTGCGCATGACATCGCGCAAACTGTGCTCCTATTGGCTAATCGTTTTGATTAGAAGTGCAAAGTAAATGCAGCTGTGATTTTGATTACAAAGTGAATAAGAAAATTAAATTTATTTGCAGTGTTTTAAAACATATTATGGCAGATCTATTAAATTGTATTTTTTGTGGTCATTCTGATGTGAATTTAACATTATTTACAGAAGACACTTTAGAAAAGTGTCAAATAATTTTGAAACATAGAAAAGAAAATAATCTTAAATCTAAGGAAATTGTTTTGCTAATTGATGCATTTGATATTGGTTATCACAGAGGGTGTTACAAGTCATTCACAGAACTTATGAAAAAATATTATTTGCCGAAATCTGATCCGATCCGATTCATCGTCAGCGTGTTCAACAACAGCCAAATTACAACCACAATGTACTGATCCATCACCATACATTTCGCAATTCGATTAGCCAATACGAGCACAGTTTGCGACGTCATGTGCAAATCAAGATAAGTAAACTGACATTATTTTTTGTAGGTTTTTAAAGTGTCTGGCGGCAATTATGGCCAACCCAAACTGCCTGGCAACATTTTAATTTTTAATGATGTTGTGTAAAACATATGTAAAAATCAACAGTCAGACTATAAGAAAAGTTACCGCTGTTTTTATGTACCTTTAGCACCTGGTACCTGCAAATTGGCCGCCGGTTCAAGGTAACAGGTACGCATATCTTCAAAGTACATATTAATTGTAAGACTACCCTGTCCAATACATTTTGTTAATCAGAAAATAAGTAACGTCTGGCGGCCCTGGGATCTTACTCTACAATATATCATTTTTGATTAATAGTTTTAATTTGTATTACTGATTGGTTTTTAGTTTTGATCAGTAGCGCTATCAATGTGCGAGCGCGGCAAAACTTCTTTCAGTGACACTGAATTATAACATTACAAATTTGGGGAGTGAAAGCAAAATATGGTTTTTATTCAGTGACTTGCAAATCATGAAAAAGTTTAACATCAGTGAATACGTGATCAGAAAGTGAAATGAAAATGCAGTCGTCATGGGAAGAATTGTGAATATGTTGGGTGGTTCATGTTTGAAAACCAACCAAGTGGAAAATTCAATCCTGTGACGTGTTTGGTTGTCGTGTGACATGATGCGGCAATGGCGTTTGTCGTAAAGGTTGGACCATTTGTGTAGACAGGGTTGGCCCACCTTGATTTGGGGCGTTAAGGGTGTGGGTGGACGCAGCAATAGGAATTTGTGAAATACATGAAGTTCTTCATCGATAGGACGAAAGTCTCCAAGCAATCGCCGAAATTGTTGTTGCTAGACATCACGCCTCCCATCTTTCCGTACAGGCGTTGGATTTGACTGTTGAAAATGGCGTAACTTTACTGTCATTTTCACCACAGTGCAGCCCTTGAATGTGTGAATTTATGGATCCGTAAAAGTCTACTGCAAATCACAATATAATGCGTGGCAAAAAACAATGCTGGTAAACTTCTGGAAAGCCGACACATCCCTTCCCTAGACCAATGCTCACGTCAAGTGTAACGCTGACGCCACTAAACATCAAAGTTGGATTTCACGTCACCAAATCGAGGACGGCACTCCATGACTAGCACAGTTCTGACTTTTCCAGAGAGCCTCTGCGAATTGCAAGAGGGGCAACAAAAGCAGGGCGCTACAAAGACGCCCAACACCAACCCCAATGAAGTCCACCACAAAAAGATAACTAAACGAGGTGACCCGCCCAAAAAAGGGCAGAGGAAGCCCTTTGGAGGCGAAGATGAAGATTTTTGCTTCATCTGTTTAGAAGCAATGTCTCGTCGGTTAAACCTCAACAAGTGCGCTAATATAGCGACGAGCTATTTGATTTGCCGGAATTGCGATTCCAAATAATGTGTTATTCAATACGGCTTTCTGCGACATTTTGTGGTGAAGTTGTGCTAAATCGAATAAAAAAAACAAAAGAAAAAAGCAACAAATTCGGCTTTGTATTTCATTACATTCAGTTTTGTATGTTATTTTCAATCATTGCAGTACAAATTTCGTCGATTTTCACCGATGGGCTGGCCTTGACAGCATTTTGTTTTTTGTTTAAATGCCTGTAACTTTTTCATTTTTTCCTCGATCAATTAGCGATGTTCAGCTAGATCTTTCCGATGATGTGCTTGGATTGATCAAATTGTTTCTTCGACGGAAGTTATGAATAAAAGGCGAAAGAGTGGCCAACCTTGACGATATTCCCCTATATGTAAAGTATAACTTGTTACTGTTGGATCAAATTGTGCTCCGGTGTATTCTATAAGAAGGTGCCTAGTTTGAAGTTTTTGATAGTATTATTGAAGGTTAATGTACACGGTGAACAATTAAATAAACGATGCTTCCTTGTTTCCGTTTGAGTTGACACCACCGATGCGCCGTCAACTGTTTTGCTGTATTCACTAGGTCTTACGCATACACGCTCACATGTTTTGATGAAAGTGGTTCAGTGCGCAGAAAATTATGATTTTCGGCATCCTTCTGTACAGCTCTCGCAATATATGTAAGTTGGCGAAGGGTGGGAGTGAGTTCGCGCAGATAGAGGAAGAATAGATTGCCTATCATTCGTTCTGCAACGTTCCCGTATCCTATGCACTACCTGAATCAGACAGGTAGGAGGTACGTCTCCTAAATACGTTTACGGCGCATCCCCACCGCTCGCCAACTTATATTCCGGAAGCTGTATATACCTTCTATATTTGTACCACGTTACACCCGATACTACATTGTATGCTATGCTACATCACAGTACTTACAATCATTGTGAAATTAATATTTCTTCATAGATTTTTCATTTTAACACGTGTATTATTTATTTTTAATTATTTACAGTTTCTCATAACTCGTCTATTGTATATTCTCACATATCACATTTTATATTCAGAGATAATTAAAAATTACTATTCTACTATATTACTGTATACTCTACTCTAGTGAATTTACTGATGATAATCTTTTTGGTGGCAGATATAGTGTATGTTTTTAATGTTTTGAATAAGAGGAGTTTTGCCTATATTATATTATGTCAATAATAAACAATATTATTATTGTATCAATTATTATTATTATTATTATTATTATTATTACTATATCACATCAATATATCAGCTAATTGTTAACTCAGCGAAATGGCAAAAGTAGTATAATATGCTATTAAACTTTGTATTGGATTTTTAAAAGTTTCGAGAATGTTAATGTTAAGTATAATCAATGATTATTACAAATTTAGCCCACATACTTGGTTCAGACTTTAGTTTAATAAAAAAAGTACGGTATACGTAATTTATGTAACCAGTTGTAGCCATAATTTAATTTTAGATACGTTTTATTTTGGAGGAAAGAAAAGTTAGTTAAAATCATGGGAAACATTTAAATAGTGAAACATAATCAAATATACAAATAACGAAATCTCAATTTATATATATATATATATCAGCACTACAGGCCTTGAAGGTCTAGGGCTTGTTCGGAACCACCGAGCCATATACATACGCGTATACTGTACCGCTCCTGGCTCGCCTAAGTGGCATTTCCTGTTTGCTTGTTTGTTCTGTTTTATTGGGGGTAGCAGATCCATTTTCGGATTTTAAACTACTACGCTCCGCTTCTGACTGTGAAACGTGTTTCTTACCACTCAGTCACTAGGGGGTTCAATTTATGATTAATCCTGTTAAATTCTTATTGAATTCGGGAATGTTTGCATTTGCAACTTCTTATATTCATTATGTATTGTCTTATCATTAATTTCATGTAGTTGTATATCTGATAAATATGTGTTCATATCCTAACTTGTTATCACAGAAGCACGTTGAATATTTACAATTACTATATATTGATATAGTTACATTCGTTTTTCCAATTCCATAATACGATGGTAGCAAAAAGTACAAACTCCTCAAATATTTACTAAATTTAATGAAAATATGTTACAAACTGTATTAGACGTTGTACCTCTTTGTTGACCTAGTGCACTTTAATAACGTGTGAAGAGCAAAGCTACTAATATTTGCATTCTAATATATATATATATATATTATATATATATATACGACTAAGAATATTGTCAGATGTTCCAAATTAAGTATAAATTTCACATCAAAAATACTTTTCAACATTATTTGGTGTTTCTTTTTCTGTACAATTAGGAATGAAATAGTGTTTGCATCGCTGAAAATGAGTGATATCTTAAGTGGTAAGCTAATAAAAATGTTTAGTAAATTCCACTAGATATGTACCTCTTGTAATCGTGTTTATAGTGGAAGACTGAAATACAGTGTTGATGATTTTGTAGTATTTTTGACAGGCATGTGTACTACTTGAACCCTTAAGGTTCTTTTCATTGAAGAATGTATTTTATCGATTTATTATGTTTCACGTAGAAATATTATTTACTACTAGCAACAGAAAGTGATGATTTGTAAAATGAATAATGTGATACATACTGGCTCGAAACATGGAGTAGAAAATTCTGTGAAATGTTATACATGACACTTAAAAACGCATGTCTGAAGATTTATTTATAAAGAATGAATTTGTGCTATAGTGTTCTAAGTATCATTGTATTTTCAAATACTTCTAATATTGTACGATCAAAGTATATATATATGACTAAAAAGAGAAATTGCAAAACACATTCTTTCATATACAAACTACTAGTAGAGGTTTCTGCATCACAAGAAGATAAAGACATTCGTTGAACACAAATAAATCCATATGTAAAAACACAACTATTTTGTTACTTTCGTACTTTCGTACTTTCCACTTATTACTTCCAAACTATCAATAGCAGTTTTTGTACAGACTGTGCTTTACTAAGAAATCTTGAACGAAACCGTTTTCATAACGTTTTGAAATACCTATATATGTATATATTTTATTCTAATATAATCTGAGTATCATTTGATAAGTTGAGGAACATCAGATTTAAAAATAAGTATTCCGAGTTCCTGGTAACTCAATTGATATAACTTAAAAGTGTATTATTAGGTATGTTCAAGTCTAAAATATCTGATATACATATGTTCGAAGCTCAATAATAAGGGAGTTATAGGTGATAGTGCTTAGGTTCATTATTAATGCAGGAAGTAAGCGGATAATTGCTTTGTCACACTAGAACTTGTTTGACGTTTATCTTGCATTATTTTTGTTACTTTAACGTTGGGTAATTACTATATTTACAAATCAAAAATACGCCATATTCATTTTATTTGTGGATACTGTGATGGAAATGCAAGAGCGCCAATAATATTATCCCAAAATAAAGACGGATTATTTAATAAAATTATGGGTGCTACAACATCCATAAGCGCAGACCCTGACACTCTTCCGAGATCATCCTCTTCAATTATAAGGAAAGCTAGAATGTTCTTTTTTATTTTTATAAAACATTGTGTAATATTAAATTCTTGTGCTTGCTTTGTTAAATGCATTATCGTCCAAACTCTTTCATAATTGAATATCAGACATATGTGTATAAGATATTTTCGACTTGAAATTACCTAAAAATACATTTTTAAACTGTCAGTACTGCGGGACATAATAACTATGATTGCCAAGTCACTTGAGAAGCTATTGGACTGCTGATCATTTCTTTTATACCTCAATTTTATCACACTGTGCATTAATGAACTAGCAAGTATATAAGCATAAATACGAGATTTTGTAAGGGATGAGATCCTGTAAGAGATCGGCAATGAATTTTTATTTTATTTATATTTATTTTAAACTATAATAAACTTTCTTTAATCTACTTCGACTTATCGAGACTAGATTGGGATATTATACACATTCTCATGGCATTTCATAGTAGGTAACGTATTGAGTTTAAGTTTGAATAAATTAAATTTATTTTCATATCAATATAATCTTTTAGATATTCTCTCTACCACTAATAGGTCAATTAAACAACAACACTGGAGGTAATAGTTATACTTTTAGAATGTTAAATAACGTTTTCGGGGAATCTTCCGCAGTGAAAATATAACTAAATATATGAATGAACAAACATTAGTTTTTATTTGGGAACTAGCAACAACCTAACTAAAGACTAGAATTTCCATTACCTCCAGTGTTGTTGTTTGATTGACCTATTAATGGTAGAGAGAATATCTAAAAAGATTAAGACAGTCACGAAATATATATCAATATAATGAGCTTTCCAATTCGCTAAGTGTATGGTAAGATCAGAATTGGCTACCGACCTTTTGCTTGGATTGCACTCATATTTTGAGAGAAGGTGGTTTTGAACAGGTAAATGAAAACTAAAGTCTTGAATTTGTAGGGTCCTTTAATACCAGGATAGGAGTAAAATTATGAAAATCAAAGTTATAATAGTATAATATGGCTTGATGTAAAAAGAATGAGCGATTCAACATTTGAAATATGAATGCAAAATAGTTCTTTCAGGGTTTTCTCACATCAAACATGAGATAAGCATATCCAAAAGTAGCTTGTATGTGCCTTTTTATAATACGAATTTTGATCAACATTTCAATGCTTTTGTGGATATTTTTTCATTTTTTAGACGCGAGAATTATTATTTTCTGAAATCCAGTCTGGCAAACTACAACAAATAGTAGTTTAAATAGTAGATCCTTTAGAACAAGCAGGTGCTTTGGTGTTTCCCCACAAATGATGAATATGACTTTATAGGGATCCTAAACAGCGAGAAAATTCAGCCCAAGAAATTTCAACCCACAGGCTGATTGTTCAATTTAAGACAGATAATCAAATAACAGCCAGTGAGAAGAGTGGTAGATTAGGAGCTTTACAAATATAGAAACGTGTATTAGTGGATTTTAATCCAAAAATAAGCATTACAGATTCAGCAACAAAAAAGGGTAAACAAGTGAAAGGATTATTCAAAACAGTAGCAAAGAAAATGCACCTCCTTATACGATTTCAAAAAACAAAGACGTTTAGAGTTAATTACGGAAATGATCGACAGTTTGAATATTGTTTTTCTTCAACAAGGGCCGATTTAGTGATAACTTTTGTCCATTATCACTAAATTGACAAAATCTGCAAAATCCGGCGGAGAAAATGCCATAGTATGGGGAGTAATTTGTGATGGTCGTAGAAGATAGTTGATATTATGTGAAAATAATAATATAATAATGAGCGTCCCATGAAGGAGCATAACCTGCAAAACGGGGGTCAGGGACATCGTATGTTCGCCCTCACATCTGGTTGCCACGCACTAATCAATTTTGGAATGATATATGGTGAGCCAGTGAGCATAATATATTAGACAACCGCATTATTACCCCTTCTTTGCAATGAACGCAGGTATTCAATTTTTAACGTGATTGAAGTGGGCCACTCATCGGAAAATAACATACATGAGTAAAGTATACATCTGTGTATTTGAAAAGAAAAGTTGTTACCCTTTTTTGCGCAGATATTAAAGAAATACATACATTTTTATGGAAGATGGCGTTCTGTAAGTCATCGCATAGAAACATAAAGAATGCTTGTTTATTTTTCCTTGGGCATTTGAATTCCGGGGACGGCGACACGACGCTGACGGTGCGTGAGCAGTCGTTATGTATTAGTTAATATAGAAAATGTCACACAGAGCCGTCGAGCTCGTCGCAACGGCGAAGTTGGTCACTTCTGCTATACAGCATTAAAAACCCAAGATGGAAGACATGAAGACCACAAGATCACATTACAGATGCAAATTCCACCTATCTGCTCTAAAGGGACGTATTTTTTTAAATGAAAATTATTGTCGTTCTGCTACTTAGTTCTTTCATGAAATAAATAACAAATATTATTATTGTTTGAAAATGCAAAATTGACTAAATATTTTACCATCAAATTAAATAAATAGTATCAATAATTGGACTAAAAATATACCACTGTGACTACTAACTGGGGCGCAGGGTACAATAATTCCAAACTTATTGAATAAAGTAAAAACAGTCAAACACTGTTTTTAATTTTGTTGTAATAGTACCTTCACGAGCTTATAATACAAAGTGTGTTAATCTCTACTCGATACCAAAGCAGTAATATTCAGATACTTGACAAGGAAAAACCGTTTTGCAATTTTCTTTCTCTTTTTCTATGACAATTCGAAAAGAACACAATTTTAAACTATATTCGAAAAAATGATTAAAAGTTGCACATTATCGGAATATCAGACATGCATTTTCAGCTAAAAAGTTAACAAATCTACCAAAACATCATATGCTATTTATATGTATGTATGTCTTAGTAATTAGAAGAAACTACATTTGTTTGGAATATAGTTTTTAGGCCATCAACAATGAATGAAATCAATTTGATAATATAGACCACATTTAATTCTTTTCTTCATTACTTCTATCAAAGGAACAAACACAGGACGCTCGTTTCAGGAAAATACTTATTAACCCTATTGCTTGTGATACGTCCATTAATTACTAGCACATAGTTTCAGATTGCATATGTAGGCTCGTTTTACTATCAGAGTTATGTAAGACCTCCGTTTGTATCGGTAATTGTGAAGAATCAATGATGATGGATGGTCTTTGTAGGACCTGCTGATCGACAAAAGGAACTAAATCACTTGTAGTGTGGGATTCAGACGAATCTTGTCGTTGAGAAGAGTTGCTTTCAAGAGCAGGACCTGAACAGGAAGGTACTAATAAATTGTCTGCCATACTAAAGCTTTCTGTTGTTATGATTGGGATAAAAATACCTAGTGGGCATTGTACTGGAGTAGTATTGTCATCCTCTATTGCTGTTGATCTTCTTAATAATCTGGGATTGCGATATTCTTTTGTTTCATGGAGAACTGTAAGAAACATAGAATTAGGCTGCTCTGGTTCGCTTTCATATCGCCTTTGGATTAGATTTTCCATGAGCATATAGTCGTTTTCTTCGGCATCACGCAGATGTTCTTTCTCAATAAATAAAGCAATTTCTGGATTGGACATCTCGGAGGCACACCTTCTTCTAGAACCTAAATTAAAAAATATTATTAGGCGAAAAGTAAAGAATATTAAAGTAAATAGAAAAGGTCAGTATTATCAATTCCGTCTCATTTGTGAAAGTAAGAGTGGTTTAGTATCTTTAAAAATTGAAGTATATCCTCACAACGACTAAGAACAAAGCAATATAAATATTGTATACTTTATTCAACATAGTGTCCTAAGAATACGTTCTTATGGGCTATTGACTTCTCATTAAATCCGTACAAATTTCATAAAACTACAATTTTTCTGGTGTAAGCTATGTTACCACGTTTTAATTCGAAGGTTATATTGTCTATGTAAATAAACGCTAATACTCACGATACAGTAACACCAACCTGACTTCCCATAAGTTCTTATTATATTATTGTTGAAATAATCTATAGTACATATTCTCTACCTAAATTTCACATTGGTAAGCAAGTCTTAAACATACTATTAATGTAAAATAAACAAAAGAAATTTTTAGAAGATCGCAGCAATTCATTCTGTTCGTTAACATAGCCGCATCTCATGGATTCTTCTAGAATTCGTATGTTTTTTAAAATTTTGTTTGAACAACATCGTACATTAATATATCAGTAAAAGTTACATTCACTATATTACAAGTTATAACAATGGGGTGAGCGAAGTATTGTATCCAAGAAGGTAGATCAAGTATTATTACTTTGTAAATACAAATAAAACCTTGAATATCCAGTTAAGAAGATATTGAATGAAAAAAAAAAAGAAATAAGGGTGACAAGAGAAAAATCACCGATCGAGAAGGTACAGATATTATAAATATAAGTATTAAAACGAACCGGTTAAGTCACCTACTCAACTGAAACCGGAATTTGACGGGGACGTTAAGTACCTCGATTGTGCGGAAAACGATATTAGAAGCCATTTTAAGAACTAGACGACCGGAAAAGGCGCCACTCTTAAATAAACAAAAAGGTACACAATAGGCTATATCACTCGTACATATTCCTCATGGGGAACCTAGGTTTGAATTTTAACAACCATCTTTTAACATATTGTTAAAATCTATGTTAAATGTATAAAACAATTTTGGATTCACAGAACCGGAAGTTAGCCTATCGTATTCCTGTTTTTAATTTAAGAGTGGTGCTTTTCTAAAATTGTATACCTACAAACTGGCTTGTAATACCATTTCTCAAAATGTCGAAGTACTTATGGAGAGTTCAAGTTTTTTGTTTTGTTCATTTTATATCTCAAATAATAGTGCAGATGCCATGTTCTGCATCGAAATTGGGGCACACGGTACATGAAGTTTAAAAAGATTCATAGGATTTATATCATAAAATAAAAAATTTCAGAATTTGCAATTCCGTATATTCCTCCCGTTTGATGAGGATAATTATTAAGTAATTTTACCTTGCCCTGACGCAGATTGTCCTGGTCGCGGTGGCGATAACAACCTGGGTGTTCTTGGTGGACTTAATAATCCGCAAACGCTCTCCAGTTCATCAGTAATACTAGTGTATTCAGAATGCATGGTCAGAAGAAGTCCACGGGAACCCGCTTGAGATGAAGGATTTGGCGGTGGAATTACTTTAATTTTCGGTTCAGCAAAAGTTACGCTTCTTTCAACTGTACCAGAACGCACAGGAAGGAAAACGCTGTGATCATTATTGTCTGGTTCTGATTGGGTCTGTGATATCTGTCTGCGCATTAAACTTCTTTTACTGCCATGGATCGAATCTCCTGTAAATATTTAGAGATAAATATTGTAATACCAACTATAAACCAATGTTATCACCTTCGGAACTTCTTCTGCTAGATGTATCTCTTCTTCTAAGAGCAGCACGAGCTCTAAGTGTGCCAACTGCAGTTAAATCTTCTAGAGATAGTTTATCAATTCCTTCATACTTGTCACTTTCATCCAATGACGAATTTGATTCTAGGCTTAACTGCGGCTCATTCATGTCTAACTGCTTCTTACTACCTATATTTGAAAACATATATCTAAAGATTCACCTGAGTAACTAAATAATTGATTATGGTAAATAGTGAAGCAGGTCAATGAATGCACAGTAACTTCTTTTAAAATTTTCAGGTGGCTTTGGAGGGTTATATGCTGCATGGACATTAATGAATAATGAAAACAGCTTGATATACATGTACCTTTTCTTTTGGGAAATGTTGATGTTAAAATATGTAATTTTAAAGATGTCTTGGTGAGATAATACTGCATTTATCGTTTGTCCATTACACCACTTACCATAAATAAACATGTTAATAGATAAACCAATACCACTATCACAGTAAGCTAGTTGAATGAATTTGGTTTGTTAATATTTATTCCAATTTTGTATAATAAGGTGTACTAGATATGTACTACATATGTATATTGAAATTATAATATAATAACACTGGATAAGTTATTTTATTTAAACAATCTAATTAATTTTATTCGTCAATAATTCTAGGGGTTTGCGTGCTTTTACTCGCATTAATTTTTGCAGCAACTCACTTGAAAAATATATAACGGTTAAGTTTATTTAGGTATTGTATACTCATTGTTAGTATGTAATATACTTCATTTAATCGAATCACCATATTATCACTATCATTGCTTCCTGGGGATAATTATCTCCATTATTAAAGATGTTCTAGAAAATGTTTCTTTTATTTTGGCAGAGTTAAATTCTTAGAACATTTACATGTTATCAAAACTGTCCTATTTTATTTATATTATCGCATGATGCTGAATTTGGAAATTCTTTAATTATTGTGACTGATAACGGTAAATTCTCCAGAATTTGCGAAAGATTGTAATTCAGAGATGATCCAACTTGAATAAAACCATAATTCAATGCAGAATAGTACAAATCTTGGAAGTTCAAAGACGTGGTGTGCCGCACAGGGCAAAATAATTCAAAGAACATTATAAATTGAATTAATCATTTAGTGAATGATTCACAAATGTTCTTATAAAGTAAATTCAACGGCAATCAATACTATTTTTTAAAATATGTAAATATGGACATACTGCAAGCTATTGTTACAGTATGTTATTCATATTGGTTTACGAGCTCTAACAACTATGTTCGAACATTAATTAAAGTTACTTATTGACTTGTTCTGCATCTGTTTTAGTATTATACTTGTTGTTATCGTTTTATTAGTAAATAGATATGGAATAAACTACGTAAAGAATAAATAAAACTGATTTAATGAAATACGCCATAACAACAAAATATTTGAAGAAAATACATTTGCCAATTTAAAAGAAAAATCACTAAATGACTTCTAATACGTAATTATTGCCCCTTTTGCTTTAATAATGCTCATAACAAGGGTATGATAATCGTGTCGTCCCAGCATAGCCCTAACAGCTGGAACAGCCAATCATTGATGGATGTGTACGAATTTGAACCGCTTTGCCACCCGGCAGATGTTTATGCATCGCATCAGACAAGCGCGCGCCGAGTTCCGTTGGCTGCTGCAGCTGTTACGGATGGTGTGACGACACGATTATCTTACCCTACTTATAACTAGCAATCGGCGAATTCATCACTACAATGCCAGTAATTATATAGCTACACAAACAATCCACTATTTGGAGGTGCAGAAGGTTGAATTAATGATTTATTACCTAACAACTCTATTCTTGTTTTCAAACATCAAAATTAAATGCGTGGTCAAAGTCTGCCAACGCCAGAAGTTGTAGAGATGGTTAAAAGATATCTATTAAGGGCGTGAATTTAAATGTGGAATAAATTTCCGAAAATTTAGTTCCAGTAAATGGAAAAGTGTATACATAACAGGAGGTGAATTTTATAGACCTTTTGACGCTGAAAACGAATTCGGCCGTAGGAATTGTTTAGCACGTCAGGTTTTGAACTAACATTAGATTACATGTATTGTGAGAAAACAATGGTGGCAATGGTTCACTAGATACATAATACGCATGATTAGTACTATAAATTCAGACTTGCATATCTCAGCTATCGTATAGCGGCAGTCAAACATTGATTTTGAAACTGGAGACTAATACAATATGGTGCTAAAAGAATATGTTTCTCTCAAATAAATTCATAAATTTGGCCAAAAAATGGACATATTTTGACTATTTAGCTGAAAATTACTCCAAAACTTGACGTGTTAGATCATTTCTGCGGCCGGATTCGTTTTCAGCCCTAAAAATATATAACATTCACACCCTGCCGTTTCTGTAACAAAACTTCAACTTTTGCAGGCCGGTGTAATAGGTAATAACGCGCAATTATAAGTAAAGTAATAGATTTTTTAGTTACTATACCTGTAAGCGACATGTTTTCAAGATGTTCATGATTTTCGCCATCCTCTTTGGCTATTCGGACTTCATAATGTAAACCATCATCAAAAATGTAAGCATCAGATCTAACTTCTGTTAATGATCTAATAGGTTTTTGCGTATCGGTTGAAGCGATAAGTGAGAATCATCCGATTGAGCTGTTTCAGATCTTTCACTCGTTTTGCGTAATCTATCCGTAGTTGATGGTATGGCCATTGAAGGCAATTCCTCATCTGTTCTCGTCGCCATAAAACGATGTATAACCGCAAGATGTTGTAGGATATCTTGTGAAGCATCTTCAACTTTACGTAGGCGAAATTCGAGATTTTGCATAGTTGTTGTTTGATTATTTTCCTTTATATTTATGTCTTCTACTTTCTGGAAAATATGTGATATATTTTATGCTAACGCGATCTTTGATAGTGGAACATACCTGCATCACGTTTTCAACTCTCTCTGTAGTGACTCTAATACGATCTTCAGTCGACTGTTGCAGTTTAAGATCTTGTTCAGCAAAATATCCTTCAACACATTCTTCTTCAAAGTCATATAGCCTCTCCATTTCTTCTTTATCAAGGAAAAGTTTGAGCCCATTATCATAAGTTTCTCGTTCTCCATCAAGTTTTCGTCGTATATACTTGTAAATCAGATATAAATGACACAAGAAGATAAATGGAGGGGGTAAAATTGGTTTTTGTTCATATTCCATGACGACAGTAAATCTTTGAAACATCCAAACTTGGTGCGATACAGCGTTTACTTCGATGAAAATGTTGTTAAAGACTGCTATTAGAAGATTAATTAGCAAAATATTAGCTATTAGAAGATATATTGCCATGACAGCTGGCGTAATCCATCGTCCCGTTAAACATGGGATATTTGTTTTTCCACCGCAAGGAGGATCTATGCTGTCAGCAAACACTTCACCATATAGCATGAAATAAGGCTCGAAAAAGACCTATAACGATAAAAACATGGTTATTCTAACAATTTTAAATATTACAAGCATAATGCTCTTCGTATAAATATAAAATATCATTTCAACTTCTATGCTGCTACGCTACTTACATCTCTAGCTATACGCCAACTAGGTTCAGCATCTGGATATAAAATTGCTTGTCGGCACACACCGAAACTCATTAGAACCACTAATAATAATACGACAAAATATATCATGTTTTTTACCATCTTCCCCATCATAGTAACAAGTGGGCCTGGAAGTTAAGTAATCATTTAATTAATGTAAATGCTTAAATGTTTAATATAGGTATGTATGAGTTCTGTTAAAATTCGAAGCCTTTGGAATTTAGTTATTGCTCCACCATCAAAAATATTCGTAAGATAATGTGTTAGTGTATCAGTTAAATTTAAATAAAATTTGTTTGATTTTTCGGTACCTACCACTTCACAACTTTCAGATAATATTTCTATGAATGAACTTTGTGCTCGCTTTATTAGTTTTATAGTCATATTTTCGATATTATTTCTGGTTGTTTCACCTTCTTTTCCCATGTTTCTTATAATATCTAGATTTTGATTTATTCCTAGATTTTAATTCGCCGTAATTATTAGATTTTTATTCATCTCTATCTTGTTTTCATGCATCCTCCTTTCTTATATGCTATACAAGCCATGTTTCTGTACCCCTTTTATATAATCATTTTCTTTTTTTTAATTTATTCTGTATTATTTTCTTTAAACATTGCTTCGTCTCCCAAAACAAGAATTCTTCAAGTAGCCCGTCTAGAGCGTCCGATAAAAATAAATACAATAATAATAACTCACGTTTATCTATAATCATACGAGTAAAAGTTATCATAATTTAGATATTATTAATATCAGCGGACACTTGCCTCTTTTCCAAGGCTCATGTAATTGAGCTATTTTAACCGACTCTCTTAATTAGTAGCTCTTTTATTATCATCCACATTCAGGATTTTGTCTTTTATTTCTCCAATCCTTCCATTACACTTTCTAGTAAACCCACTTTGTCTTTTAGTTTGGCATTATCGTTCTTTTATAGTTGTTTGTTTCCTTTTTTTTAGTTCTTTCGTCTAATTTTGGTAGACTTTCTATTTGTTTTATTTCCTTTACATCCATTATAAGTTTTTTTAACATACCTACTAAGCCCTTTATTTTTCATCACATTCTTTCTTCTGGTGTTCTCGTTATTTTCTTATTTTGCTTAAATCTAAATATTTCGCTTCCAAATCTATCTTGTGTTGTAATTATCACTATAATTTTTTGTTGTTGTTCGTTTGTTATTTTCTTCTAAAATTGGTCTTT
This sequence comes from Chrysina gloriosa, assembly GCA_038088585.1. Taxonomy (NCBI): domain Eukaryota; kingdom Metazoa; phylum Arthropoda; class Insecta; order Coleoptera; family Scarabaeidae; genus Chrysina; species Chrysina gloriosa. The sequence continues at coordinate 43,809,115 of CM076088.1, read as the reverse complement.
TTATTTTAATTATTTTGTCCGGTCATCTTGTTCTAGTTATCGGAAAATGTTCTATTTTTAATTTTTATTTATACTCGTAGTATATTCTTTGTCGATACACTTTTAACCTTGTATTAGCCAGTTGCTACAATTTAAAACTTTTATTTTTTCTTTCTTTCATCGGGTATCCTTATGCCGTATGCCGTCGGAGTGGCAAGATCTCTCTACTACATTTTTGCAATGCTTTCTGGTCTCTGGTAATGTGCTTAATCTCCTCAAAGGGTTTTCTCTTTTCTTTTCCCCTTTTTCTTTTTCATATGCATTTTATTTAGGAACACCTTTTTCTCAATCCGTTATCTTTCATTCGCATTAGGTGACCACACCAGGCTTGCTGCTTTTTCACACCTTTATTAAACCTCTAAATTCCAAGCTTGTTTTAATATGACACTGTATTACACCGGTAAACGCTTCACCACATAATTTTTCATCATTCGCTATAACGGTTTGAAGATGCTTGCATCGTGCTGGCGAAACACGTATCACCGAATTTAATTAAACAATTGCGTGGTGAGGAGTTTATCGATGTGATATAGCGTCACTAACTACACCACAGTTTTTGCAATCATTATCATTGTTTTATTATGCTCAAAAATATTTACTTTCCTTCCCTCTAGGCACTCACTTTCGATATTGCACCATACCTAGTCGAAAATTATAGACCCATAAAGTAGAGAATATATTAGTCGTCTAGAATTTTCGAAGGATGCGGCGGAAGCATTACGACAGATTCGGCAACTAACTGCGTTCTATTCCTGTCAAAGTTTGTTTATAATTTCAAATTAAGAATGCTAGTAGATTAAAATATACTATTATTTTGAGTTCTATGCATTTTCGTTTCATATAGCAACGTACGATTATTATAGTAAACTTATAGCTACTTACCTAAATATTTATTTACACCCAATATATTGAGAATTCGTAGATACCAATACACACTATTAACGCAGTACATAACTCTACCAATTTCTATTGTGCTGTATTGTAGTCTAAACGCTAATGCTATGAAGAAAAACAAAACTGCGGCAGCATCACACGGGTTCCACATGTTCCATGTCCATACCGCAAATTTATGACTTACAGCTACTGGTTCAGATGATAGAAGTTCTCTAATTTTTTCACATCCAAGTGTACAAATATACAATATAGCCAGACATTCCTGCCAAGTCGGAGTGATATCTATCTTTACAAGTACTGTGTAACTAAATATTATTAAGAAAAGTATATATGCAATCTGAAAAATAAATAACAATTTCTTTCCTTTATTTTTACAAAATAATGCAATATCTTGTTATGTATAGAGTAAGGAAATTTTTTGTATTAAATTACACAACGAAATATGTATTTCAAAAATATGCAATTTCATTGGCAACACCTTTTCCTTTAAATTTTGCTATTTCTCCATGCTTGTTCTATGTAAATAATAAAGACTAATAACTTCTTTAAAGAGTTATGCTATGTTCCCTCAAAGAATCGTAATGATCAAAACAAGATACCAATAAATTGTATTAAAGAAATTCCATAATAAATAATACTTACCGAGTTTGCCCAAAATTTTGTAATTGGGGCAGTAAAGAATTCATACAATTTCTTTTTCACCTTAAGAGGCCTACTTCTTGTTCGTTGTTGTATGTCTGGGTATGAGCATGGCTTACTATCATCCATTCCATATCCCAATTTTATATCCGTATCACTAAATTCTGGGAATTCAAATTCTGGAAGTACTTTTCCATTTTCATGAACAATAGTGTCGCGTCGAATGAAATTGTCAGTCAGTAATGCCTATAATAATAATGTGTGAATATTTCATCTTGTAAGATAATTAACAATAGAAGTGGTAGAAATTCTTATATAGTTTTTTTTTAGTAACGTGTACAGATATGTTACGTATCCATCATCTAATTTTAATACCTTATAAGTAAAATTGGCACTGCGAGCGTTCGGTCAGTAGCGCGTGCTTCTAAATAGTGCCAGGCGTGAAGCAAATGTAATAGTTGGGGGACCGTCGGACCGTTAGTCTGCTCTCGTTCTTCAGGCCGTTTGTACGATTATATTTATTGTGTTAGGAATTTTCTGCGGTTCATTTTAATGATGTCGCCATTACAAATGTCGAAAAATAATTTTTAGGGTTTGTGACAAAGCTTTCATATTCCGGAATAAATTTGAATGTAAGAAACACAAATAGTGCACAGCACAAAAAAAAAAATGTGTTGGGTTAGATAGCCAATTTATATTTGATTCGGTATTAACATTGATTGAGTGTAATGTACCGTTTAATTTAATAGACAATGAATTATTTTGATCTTTTTGGAATAAGTACTCGGAGTGGGAATTATCTAGTCGGATAAGTTCAGGAAAAAGTAAGACATCAGAGCGCGATAAAATTGAAAACACTAGTAAATCGGAATTAAAAAATAAAATGTGTTTATGTGTGGAAGAGTCGACTGATCGTCAAAAAATACTGTTCTTAATGTACGTACCGTAGAACCACTAAAACCGTCAGTTTCATTTTTACTAGCAAGGAAAAGACTAGAAAAATGTCCTGGTGAAGTAATTGCAAAAAAGGTGCTAAATACAATGAAAAATTTGAAATTTCAAGAAACCAACTTTTAATGTTTATTATGATTGATAATGTCGTAAACATGCTTTCTCTAGACCGGTCGCTATACTCACGCATACGGTTTGTGAGACCGATTTATATAGTATAGTATACGTCTTTCATTTTGACGTGAGTATAGGAAGGTTAAACAAGATGATACTAATTTGTTACATACTACGTGTAAAATACGTATATGATTTACATCTTGTGGCAGAAACTATTCCAAGGTGTTATCCAGAGGTAGATAGTCTAATGTCACAGAAAATATTCTGACATTCCTGAACCTCCACACCCGAAACTAACACGCTGGGGAACAAAGTTAAAGGTTAAATTACTTTCGCCATTTCAAACAAGTGAAGTCTGCAGTTTCAGAGTTTGATCCCAACAAGGCAATTGCCATCAAGGAAAGTCGAAGCAAATTCCAAGATGGTCAAGTTGCAACTGATTTAGAAATTATTCTTTTAATTACAATGGACAAATGGAAGCACTTGAAAAATTACAAAACTCTTCTTTGTCCAGATACTGGATACTGGATACTGTACAAGCATACGCAAGAAATACTCCGATTTTACCAGATTAAAAAATTTTTTTGTGATAGTGGGCCACCAGATCCGTTAAATATTAACAAGGATTACTTCAATTATGTAAATATTACGTTAGTAGATGTCGAACGGTCGTCTCTGCATATAAGAACATACATTCCTCACAGCGAACAATGCTGCAAATATTTAATCGATCTTCTACACTTTGTGCATCTGCATACTGAGAACGCTGCTTACAAGGGTAAGTGCATGTTTACATTTATTACGTACTAAACCCCTTGAAATTCTTCGAAGCACGCGCTGCTGGCTTAATGCTCGCAATGTCAACTTTATTGATAAAGTTTAAAATATATAACAAAGCAAAAAAGCGTTTGTTTGCATATTTTAAGATAAATTTAAGATTTTGGGAACAGCAGAATGAGTTTTTCTTAATTGCAAGAGTAAACTGTCATTTTATTATTTAAAGTCTATAGTCTCAGTTTGTGTCCTTTTAAAATATAATACCAGCCCAAAACGTAAACGCAGAATAAACTCACAGTTAATGTTAATGATTTTGCTCAGTGTGCAATTAGAAACTCAATGTATATAATGTACAGAAATAGTAAGTGTTACCTTAAATTATAAATGCATACTATTTGTTAATTGTTGCAGAAAAAACATGTTAATCTCATTACATTGAACAGGGTTCTTATTGTTAGAGAAAGAGACATTTTGAGTGGCTGTGTTGTTGGCTGTATCTTCGTTGCGGAAAGTACGACAAAATATAGGATTTTACTTTACCAAGCAATGTGGTAATATAAAATCTGTAAAATCAAAACAAGTACGTGGAAAACGTAATAATTTATTTATATAGTAATAGGTATGGACCATCGCTTGATTTTTATCCGTTAGGGATATAATTTCACTTGCTGGTGATAGCAACGAGTTCATTATCGCTTTCGTATGTACATAAGTACTGGTATGCATACTTATACACTTTTGTTTTCGTTTCTCTTGGGATTTATTTTTTGTTTTGTTTTGAAAGAAAGTTTTGATAATAGCGTGGTATATTTTCAAAGTATTTTCTACTCTTCTGTTGATTTCCATGTAATGTCTTCCATTTTCTTCCATTATTATTCCCAGGTATTGAAAGTATTTATTTATGTATTAAATGTGTGTTACGTCGGCTACTGGCACCCCCGTTTCTTATTGACCAAGTCCGAAATTCCCCAAGTCATCAATTCCGCCCCAGGAAGGTCGTTTGCACACGGGTGCCAGCTGGTCAGTCGGCGAGGGAGTGGGAAATTAAGTTAAAAAAACTAATTTAGGGCGCCACCCGCTTTACACCTCTCTGTGTAGCCCTTTGCGGGAATCCGGTGTTCGAAAAAAAGGGTTAACAATTGGTTGGCTGTAGTTCAAAAAGGGAAAATCCGATAAAAACAAAAAAATAACCTCGACGAGTCTTTAATATTTCGGCACAACGATCAAAACAAATGAACGAATTTTAAGATAGGAAAATGTGTAAATAAAGAATTAATTATTTGTACATATATATTAAAATGGATCATGGTTTGTTCGGATGCTTAAAACTTGAAAACGACTGGATCAAATTGCGTACTTCCTTCTGCAGGTTTGTTCATAATTGCTACGCGAAGGTTTAGGAAAAAGAAAAGTCGAAAAAATTGTAAGCAAAACAAAGTGTGCCGGGTCCCCTAGTATAGTATAAAACTAAGCTAAAGAATGAGGCGATTTATATTGCAGATGAAATAAATATAAATAAATTTTCTACGTTATTACCGATGCCCCTGGCCAAGGGTCAAGGGTCAAGGGTTTCCTTTACAGAAGAAAGAAAACAATCAACTGAATAAATATTTTATCCCCCAATCTGCCTATTCAAATGTGTTCGACTCGACGTCTACAATTATTCTACTTCTGTCAAACTTTAAATGGTACATTGTATGAATCTAATATAAAAAAAAAAAAACAAAGAACGGAAAGAAAGTAAGCGTTTTTGTTCGGTATCTGTTGATATATTTGCAACTTAGGGTGGACAAGAATTTTTGATACTATTTGTTGGTAAACTTTTCTTGACTTCCAATTATGTATGTTGTTAACATTTCTTCATTAACATATTTTCACGAAAAACACATCTTGCAACGTTGTAGAACAATAAGATTGTATTTGAATATGATTTCTATCAATAGTATTACTGTCAAATTTTGACATTTATGTACGTATATAATTCGATTTTCGTGTTATAATTTTGCTTTTTTGTTTTTTCGTTATTTTATTATTAGTTTGTTCACTCAATGGATTTTACACCGAATGAATATACGATATGAACATGGTATACGGTTTCCATAATGGAATGCTAACATGACAGAAGATAAATATCGCATACGTTTGCCAAACGGATATGCACCGCTGTGCGCTTGTAGGTGCGTTGTCACCGACCTTGCGGTTATAGGATTTCGCCCAACCTTTCTGTCTATTTTCTTCTAAACTTCTAGCTTCCAAAATAGTTTCTTCTTTACATTGCACTGAGATCGTCTATGCTACTTCCCTTATGTATGTATGTATTTTGTGCTTTATTTATCGCTGCAAATTCTGACACTATATCATATCAATTTTTATATTTGGAGTCCTTCTTTTGAACAAGCGTGGTATCGCAAGATTTCCCTTAGCGAAGTTATATATATATATATACAGCGTGTCTCAAAATTGCCGGTACATAGACCTACCACGTATTGTAGAGGTCAAAATACGTCGGTTGGACCCAATTTATATGTATGTATATCAAAATGTATCGTTTGTCCGTGAGAAGAGTTCCAAGTACAGATTACTACCGATTTCCAAGTAAATACGGAAAGTTATCCGCTATAGTTATCATTGTTTACCTAAGCAAAAAGATCATATGCTCCTTCTTTGTCAGTATGAATCCCAGCTTTGGCAGGTAGCGCGATAATTGCCGGGATTCGTTAAGAATCGGGCCATAATCGTACACAATCGTACTTACTGCTATTAATACGTTGGCGCTGGATCAGCGTCAGTGTACGTTGTCTTTGATCTTTTAATTCGTTATTGTCCACCTTTTTTCACCGTCTTGCACCGTTTTTCATTGTCGAAATGAGAGACAAATGTGTTTTGTGTGGGAAGAGCTGTATGGAGGTTGCAAAGATGTGCAGTAGCACATCTTTGCAAAGTATTGCGAGGAATTTTGAGAGGTATACATATATTGATTTGTATACATAACCTTAAATGAAAGAAATAAATCTAAAATTATGTATCTTTAATAAAATTTATAGATTATCAAAATTGTAGATTATAAACTTCACAAAACAACAATAGATGAAAATAAATATATTGATGAATATAATTGAATCAGCGAACTATCTAAAAATAATTTTTTGCTCTTATCACTCTTCCATTTAATTGCCAATTTTGGAGTTATACGTAATAATAATGAAATATGTTTTTAGGGCAAAAATATGGTTCGATGCACTGCATTTTGGAATTCACAATGACGCAGAATTCAAGATCGCGCAGGGACTATTTTGATTCCTCCATATACGATTCGAGTAAGAAGTTTTATTGTACTGCAGTACCTAAACCTGTTCAGAAGGAAGACTTTGGATCCAGAGAGGTACGCTTTCACTTATTATTATTAGCAGTACTTTCAGTGTTACATATATTTTCTCCTGTACTCCTATTTTTACAGTACGATCAACAAAATTGTCAGAATGACTACCTAGAACTAATGCTACTATCTATAATTCTTTAAATTTTCAATTTTCAGGACTGTTTCCACAACAGGCGCTGGGATTGCTGCTTTCATCCTTGATATCGATGAGCTTTAACGGAAATGTCCGAGTATCACCAGACGGAAAGGCACTCTGCTGCTGCATTACCCGAAGTTACAAACATGCGGACTTCTGGAACACATCCATTTCCAAAATCGAGATGTGGAATTATGTGTGCGGCAAAAGGCAGACCGGTTGGAAACTACCATCACAAATTGGATGGATGCACTCCATTAAAGCTATTACTTTAATATGGCAAAACATGTAGAGTCGCCGAATAACTAGTACCCGATCTCCAACTTTTAACCAGGATACGCCTGAAAATTTATTTGGTACAAATCGTCTCGGTTGTGGCTGAATTGGTACAACAACAGTTCCACAGTTTGTTACTTCTTTAAAGACTCAAGTCATTAATGGTCTCAAAAATCCAAGGTTGCAAGAAACCAATTGTGAGCAACATGATGAGAGTCTTTTAAGTGATTTACAAACTTTTCTCAACGAGGCTGAAGTGACTGGGAGAAGTAATTTGGTAAATAACGATGAAACCCTTAATACATATATAAGTTATAATATTGCCGAGGAAATACATGAAGCTGTTTCTTCTGGCAATATAAAAATTTTGTCACTGGCTTATGTTAGCGGTTTTACTGCCAAACGGATTCTCGTTGACATTAATTGTGATGCCTTTATTTCTGATTGTTCACTATAATGCTATCAATTTATTTCTTTCAAAGAGTTTTCTGAGCAGCTGAATAAATTAACATATCCTTCGGAGAAGTTAGTTGTGTCTGTTGGCAATGGAATTACTTTGTTGGAACAGGATTTGTAAAATTTGCACGTAGCAAACATTCAGAAGAAAGGTGTAGTTTTTATCAGAAAAAATCGATTTTTCTTGGTTTACTTGTTCAACACACTTTAATTTGCTAATTTCCTTGGTGCTGTACCAGACTCAACCGTTACTAACATGACCAAGAAAATTCTCGTGGCAAGAAGAACAAATTGAAAATACTACATCAGTAAAATGCTTACGTCATATTGTAATATTTTAATTTTTTTCTCGGCCTGATTCTGGATCCAATTTCTATCGTTTGAGTCATTTGTATTGTTTATATTTTTATTGTATTGTTTCGATCTTGTTTATTATTTCTTATTATATCTCTGATTTGATTAATATTCAAAATTTTTTTAAACATGAAACGCTACTGTAATTAATTTTTCTTTTCTTTTATAATATACATTTTCTTTTCAAGTTTTTGTTTTCATCTTGTACCTATTATACCTACACATATGTATCATCGGTTTGAAGGTAAAACTAAGTTACATTTTAATCCCAAATAAATTATTAATATGTAAATACTTGTGAAATACATGCTAGCAAGTACATTTGCGTGTTAATAATTTTTCGAATTAAAATGTAACTTAGCGAGTCTTAGTTTCAAACCGACGATCATCACATTTAATATTAATTTATATTATCATTATTATTATAGATAATGTTGTTATTTTATATAGAAACGATGATGATTACAAGAATTATTATTTAATAACTAAGTAAAAACACTACTAATAGCAAGGTTCTTACAGTGTATATCATTCACTTATTACCTAACTTTCACTTATCTACTTCTCGCTAGATGGCGTCTTCTAGAAAATGAGCGGATGAATATATTCCTAACAGATAATAACAGTAATTTTAAAATTCGCGGGTGTAATAGCACGTAATGTGTAGTTAGAACAATTTTAGGCGCTCGCATGCAAATTACGAGTCAGTTTGTGTGTGGTAACGTGCGGCTCATCATAAGCTGTTTTCCTTTTGACAAAAAGAGCTACTCGGAACAGCACCAACTGTTCTAAAGCATCTGCACCGCTTTCCATTTGACTGGAGCGAGTTGCTCTGAAGTGTTCCAAAATTACCTTCCCCTGCCCGCTGATGCACCTACCCAAATTCTAGTGCGAGTTGCACCGTTTAATAAAATTGTGGTTAGGTACTTATTTGACATTTGTTTTCCTACTTACAATTTTGTTTGGAAAACTTTTTAAGATAGTTTGGGAAAAGTCTAGAGAGACCATAACAGCGTGCGATGATGTAGATTGGTAGATATCATGGACAAAGAAATATGCGTTTAATAAAATATTCATCTTTATCTGAACTTGTATTATATAAATGAATATGAGTACTTAGTATATCTTTGAAACAAATTTATTTATTGAATACTACTACATAAAACCTACCAAAATGAAACTTTCCATGACTGAAAATACTTTCTAATTACCATAAATAGATTTTACGCTCCTTCTAGTACTTGTAGGTTGTGTGTAAATATTACACGTTGGTACTCAATAACCTATTCCATTTGGATCGCGGTGCGAAACGCTCAGAACACCAAGCGCTAGTGCAAGTCACCCTAGCACCATTTTCAAATGGAAACCAGCTTTTGTCACCCTCAAATCTTGCTGTGTGAAATAGATGTATATCTATCTATCTCGGATAACTTTTTAACACTGATTGATGGTCTGTAGCGTCTCTGGTTCAAAGTTTACTTAAGGAAGTAGATGTGTGACAGTCTGTGCAAAAAGTTAATCAAATTTTTGTTTCTCGTACAAAAAATATTTTCAACTAGCTGATATATATAAAAAATCTTTGGGCTTCAGTCTACAAGCAGATTCTTTTATTTAAATTGCTTAAAAATGAGATTTATGCAATAATTACTATTTGTCAAATGCTTAGACTGTACCGGCAGCCAACCGTGCGACATAAAAATTTTGAAGTATACATTTTCTGGTATAATGATGAGTATGATCGAATTAAGTTTGCATAACCATAAAAGTATCACAGTATTGAAATATTAATTGAATTTTTCACTTAAAATCATAACTAAACAAAAAAATTAATATAGAAAAATGAATGAGAAAACGTGGCACTATATATGGCTTTATGTTTTTATCTGATAAGGTGGTGGCAGTGGTCTATCCAAACGACGCGTCAATTTGCCGTGAGGTTAGATTCGAGAATCGTGTTCGTGTTTACATTGAGAAAAGAAAAGTATCGAAGCCTGAAACGTAGTAACAAGTAATACGACTACACACGACTACTACTCAATTGTTAGAAACCTCTACCCAAAGAGCCTCAGGGCTGCTCCTAACAGCTGTGAGGTTTTGAGGTTCTTGAAGCTATGTAATGCACTCTTTGACAGCTATTTATCTACCATTTCGTTAGTGTCGCCCTTACCACAGAATAGACAGAAGCGACAAAATTAGAAAATCTTGTGGTAAATTCTTTATGCGCATGGCCAGGAACCATGTTCTAAATACGACGACACTGTTATATTTGGATAATTTCATTAATGTTATTATTCTAGGATGGTGTGTGCATATTAAAATTAAATTATACGATTATTGTTGTGTATCACTGATTTAACTTTTTACCAAATACCATTCTCTTAACATATCCAAAACTCTAATATTTTTCAAATTAATTCGAACAAATGTGCACCTTTCGTATTTTCAAAATGACATTCAAATCGACCACATGAACATCAAAGCTGCCGACACGCTTTGTCGCTTCTGGCTATTCTGTGCCCTTACTTTTGTTGCCCAGTAATTAGTTAAACTTAAAATATATTCTAGTATACATCTGTTTTGTAGTCATTAAGTGTGTTTTCCTTTTCATAGCGATTTATGTGTAATTATTAGTAAACGTAAATTTAAACGTTTAATTGTGAACAAAATACATTCAGTTATAAAATTTATAACACTATTCTGTTTTATAATACTTTGGTAAAAAAACTATATCTCATTTGGTTTTACTCGCATCAAAGAACGCAGTGTTCTTCATTGTGAACGGAACGGACCAACGGAAGTATTAAGCCAACAAAACTGAAAGAACACCTCATGTGTGTCCACAGTAGAAATCCATCTAAAGATGCGATTTTTTGTGCAAAAAGAGCTCAATTCGAAACAGCAGGGACACTTCTAAAAATGGAGATGTTTTCCCGATAGCCAATTCTTAAGCATCATATAAAGTTGCTTATTGGATTGCTAAAGAAAAGAGGCCTGAAACTATTAAAGAGATTGTATCAAAACCATGTGCGGTGGAAATGGTAGAATTAGTTTGTGGACTGGAACAGAGGAAAAACTAGAAGCAGTTCCCTTACCATATGTTGTAATATATTCAAGAATATATGATGTAATATTTTGACGCCGGTCACCCAAGAGCTGACAACCTTGCCCTTAGTGTGCAATTTGATGAACATACAGACGTCTCGCAGAGTAATCAGCTACTTGTAAACACAAGTAGCTGAATAAACGTTCATGTCCAATGCTAACGCTATTGGAGCAGTTCACAGTTTTTCCTAGTTCTTATTCATTCGTCGAAGTGAACGTTGAAAAATTAAAAGTTTAGAAAAATGAGTATTCGTCGTGGAAAAATGTTGGTTAATTTAGCGCTGCGTGATAAAGGTAAGTATTCTTTTGATATCTACTATAGAATAATTTCAGTAAAAGTAAAAAAAAATTATAATTATTGATTAGTATTGTTAAACGAGCTAGAAATTATGCCAGTACGTTTTGACGAATAATGAAAATACTTAATATTGTTATACACAAATGGAAAGCAATATATGTTATTCATTTATTTTGTAATCCAGTAGAAATGTTTTACAGAAAAGTTGTAACGAAGAGATGTAAATTGTACAGATTAAATCGCAGGTTTAGTTTAAAAATTCTTCATGCTTTTTATAAAAATTTTCTTATTGTAAAATTACGACATTAAAATTAATTACTGCAATGCTTACAGTTTTTTAAATGTTTTATTTTAATCGCAATTACATAATCATCGATAAATGTAACATTCTTGGAACATTTCATAATGTTAATAATTCTGTATTAGCAATCGTTTGCATTGCAAGTCATGCAGACAAAACAGATATTAAATTTCTGTGGTGGTTGTTTTTAAATGACTCCCACTATTAGATAAATTTTACCTATCATGGCACCGTTACAGGGCCGAATTTGAAATTAAAACAATAATTTTTAAATTAAAAAGGAAACTTAAAAAATGTTTGTTTTTAATATTCCGACATTTTGTTTATTTCACAAAGAAAGAAAAAGTAATATTAAAGTATGGCATCTTTCTAGCTCCTATTGAGGGCTTCAGATCTAGTAGTATTCATCAATTCTAGAACAAATCACGGCATCAAATGCAGCTCTTTTAGACCCTGACCATTTTGTTGAAACTCCAGAACATACGTCGAAGACTACAGATAATTTACACTCATACGATAATGATGAATATCCTATTACATCAAATCATTACGCTTCAGATTCACAGGGTATTTCTGGAGCTCTAGGATATATACCGAGTTCCGAGTCAAAATATACAAAAGAATCATTTGAATTTCTTGCCGGACCTACAAAAATAAGTTCTTTATACTTGGACCTCACTTATGAATTTAAAAAGGATACGCTAGTACCTTCTGCTGATGATTCACCTAATAAAACTACATCTTCTTCAGATTCAGAATCAACAGAATATATTCCAGAATCTACTTCAGATTCGGAATTTACTTCTTCCGACCCAGAAACTACAGAACATATTCCGAGAGCTGGCATTAATTTGTCCGATGCTGAAAATACACCTCCTGGGCAACAAACAAATAATATAGATAACAGAATCGTAAGATTTGGTGAAATCATGAGGAAAGCTGCCTCAGAAGATATTGAACATTATATTAATTCAAGACCATGGACAAAAAAATTCCTGTCCTTACTGTTTTCAGGAAATAACACACTTTTCACGTCATCTACAACGAAATCATAACGAAGAGGGAGCGGTTAAAGAGTTTTTAACCCTACCTCCCAAGGACACTAAAAGAAAACTAATTCTAAATTTGATACGTAGGCAAGGAAATTTTGTATATTCAAATCATTCCAATATTATAAAACCAGTAAGAAGACCCAGAAATGTCGATCAAGAAAGCGCTTGTCCTTTGGAAGAAAATAAGAAATATATTACATGTCCTGATTGCTTTGGCTCTTTCAAGAGGAATTTTTTAAGACGTCATAGGAAAAGTTATAAAGTAAAAGAAAAATCTGGGGCCAGGCATAACCATTTGTCTGAAGCGCAAATGTTTAAAATTTGTAATGGACCATTCAGTGATTTTTATAATTCATTAAGATTGAAAAATGAGGTTTTTACAATTATGAGAGCAGATAACATTTCTCAGATTGCTATGAAAGATGCACTTATATGTAGTTATGCAGAAAGTCTGCTAAAAAACACAAAAGAACACAAATCAGAACAACTATTTCAAACAAAATGAGAGAGTTGCGTAGGCTGTTAATGAATTTAAAAGACATAACAAGAACTGAGAATTTATTTGATGCATTAAAGCCCGAATGTTTTGATAATATTGTTTGTGCAACTAAGATAATAAGTGGATACGATGAACGTGACAAGACATATAAAGCTGCTAGCTTAGCGCTGCACATGGGCACGACTTTAAAACAAGTATGTGATATCGCCACTAAAATGGTTATTAAAAATAGTCCTCTTTTTCCTTGTGATGATAAAGAGATGTCGCTAAAAAATATAAAACGTTTGAAACATTTAATTGTAGATCATTGGAATTCAGAGGTATCTAGCTTAGCGTTAAAAGATCTTAATGAAAAGCACTGGGAAAAGCCAAAGTCATTTCCACTTACAAGTAGTGTAATAAAATTTCGACAATATCTTATGGTTAATGGGAAAGAGGCATATAATAAACTTTTAAAGAAAGAAAATTTGAATCAAGAATTTAGGCGCCTGACTGAAATAGTTTTATCTTTAACGCTTTTACTCAACCGCAAGCGAATCGGAGAAGTTCAGTATTTAAAAGTAAAAACCTACAATGGCGAACTATCATTCAATACTTAGCAAGAGTTACTACAAGCACTTTCGGATAGTAAAAAAATACTTACAAAAAACTTTAAACGGGTTGTTACTGGCGGCATAGGAAGTAAACCAGTAGCTATATTATTCCCAAAGAGATTCAGAATTTTATTGAAACATTACTTTCTGTGCGAGATATGTGTGTCCCCAAGACAAATGAATATCTTTTCGCTAATCCTAAAACAGACAATAGATGGCTTAACGGATACAGTACCCTCCAAAAATTAGCAAAAGGTTCAGGTGTGGACGATACTCGACTTTTCACGTCAACTAGATTGAGAAAGCAAATCGCTACCGTTTTGCAAGTTATTAATATCACAGACAGTGAGATTGAACAGTTTGCAGCTTTTATGGGACACACAAAAAGACACACGAAACATATTATCGGCTACCGCAGGATATATACCACACTGCGAAAGTATCGAAGCTCCTGCTAGCAATTAGCAAAGGAAAAATTACGGAATATAAAGGAAAATCTCTCGATGAAATAGAGTTATCCGATAATGCAGAAACAGACGACTCTGACAATGATCAGGATTCCCCAGACAGAGAGCAAAATAAATATCAAAAACTACAAGAAAGTCAACCTTCAACTTCTAAAGTAGGTAAGAAAACTCAGAAAATAATTTATAATACATGTTCGAATAGCATCTTCAAAGCGTGTCGCTATATGGAGAGTTTCGTGTATATTGTTGCAAATAACCTCCTATGCAAAAGTAGTAGAGCTAAATCTTATTCAAATATCGTATTTTGTAGACAAGACCTCCACTAAAACAAAACTGAAACTCAGAAAAGCTAAGAAAGTGCAGGAAGTAGCGGTTTCAGATGATAGTGAGCCTTCCTTTTCTAAAAAGGTAAAGAAACTTGGGAACCCCTTATGTAGTAATTTACCTAAGGAGTGAACTTACCGACAAAGTGTTAACTGTACTAATGAAATGTTATTTTCTTTTTCACTAGACTGCATTTTATTTTTTAGATGAGACGCCTACAAAAACAAAGAGAACAAAGATTCAACGAATAAGGTGGAGTGACTACCAGAAGAGAGTTATAAAACATTACTTTTGTGATCACATAAAGGAAAAAAGAGTACCGAGAAAAGCTGAGGTGGAAAAATTAATTGCTGAAAATCAAAAATTGTTTATAGATCGAAGTTGGATAAAAATTAAAGCATTTGTTTATAATTGTTTCAAGTAAATCAGTAGGAATATAACTTTTGATTTTTCATAACCATAAACTGTAGTAGATGTAGCAAACTAATAAATATTCTGGTTGTGTCAAAATGATCATTGCAATTCGCACATTACAATGTAATGTTATCAGCTGTTATATTTATTCGATGCTATTATCAATGAAATAAATTATTTCGTGTTCATTTTCAAGTAAAAATAAAATTAAATGTTTTTATAAACAATTAAACTATTGTTTTCAGACATTATATGCAATAAAAAATTTTTAGTGTTCAAATACATATCTGCACAATTTTACCAATAAATATATTATAGCTGAAACATTAATAACTATTAACTTTAGTTAAATCACATAAAAATGTGTACTTTCCATCTCAACATTATCGGTAACTAATATTACAAATGAATTTCAACTTAATTAGTTAATTTAAGAAAATTAGTAACAAAAATTGCAACTTTTAAGAAAATATAACCACATTCAAACTTTCACGCCGGTTTGTAAAGCCAAAAAATTTGAAAAGTATGAGAAGGTAATGGACATCACATGTTGCCAAGCTTTCGGGCTCCACAAAATAGTATTAACATCAATATTACTGTACAGGGCTCAGTAGCATCCGACGGATCTATAGGTCTATATACGAATCGTTAGTGCGCCATCTAGAAATATACCTCTGACCTTTTTGCTGCATGTATTGGTTGGGCTCTGTTATAACCGTTTATCTCTCTCTCTCTCTCTCTCTATATATATATATATATATAAACTTTAACTGGAAACTTTCTGCACTGATGGAACTGCTTTGATGCTTGGTTTTACTACATACTACGCGGAGCTCCTCAAGCTGTTGCACACTGCATATTTCACAGGTATGTATTAGTGACAAAGACTCTTCCAAAAACCTATGTATATAACCTACATAATACCCTATATAATATGTTAATTGAACTATGGTGTGCGCCTTCTTATTATTATGTTATTAAGCTTATAAAAGAATGTTGTTTAAAATTTCAGATCAACATTTGCACTACGCAAAATTCATTACAAAACAGAACATTTTAATTTGTCCTATTGTTTGATTTAGGTGCCAACATACTTTTTGGATTGCATACACATACACATCCATGGTCTAAAAATACAAAGGCAACAGTTCCAGTCCTAGCGATAGTAGATATGTGATAGTATCGTTTCTATTATTAATGAATTGTAATAGAAAGTAAAAATCGAAGCGAAGTTATTTTTTACAACCAGAGTTTAAAAGATTTGTGACAAAGGATACTAAACGATGTGTAATTATTACTGAAACACTTTACAGATATGCCAAGAAAGTCGGAACATTTCTATTGTCAGGAAATACAAAGTAAACAATCCGAACAGATTTGAATTGCTTTGCTTTAGTAAAATATTTCACTGTAGTTTATTTTAATTCATACGTAAAACGTATAATATCGTAATCGTCAGTTTCTCAATTTCTATTTAGTCGGCGCGTAGAAACTTTCTCGGTGATCGAACTGAAGTATTTAGGCATCGGAGATGGTAGTATCTATCCATGTAAAGTTCCGTATTTTTCATGAATGCTTCAGATGTGACAAATTGTAAGCATTGCATCGGGTTGTATGTTTAAATTATCCTGCTGTCGTCTCAGTTTTTAGTCAGTCTCAAAATACCACTGTTTAAGTTAAACATACCAATTGGTATTTATATTGCGCAGATTATTGTATGTATATTATTATTATGTATATTCGATACATAAGCATAGTCTGTTTTATTAACGGAATGCACTTTTTAATCATTTTACTTACTGTATACACTATATCTTTCTAAACTAGCAAATTCTCTTTCTATCCTTATTACATCCTTCAAATAGAAGTTATTCTAAACAATTCTAGTAAACGATAAGGTCAAGATACTACTACTACTACTACTACTACTACTACTTGGATACTAGACCAATACATGCCTGCTCTTTGTATTTGAGCAAAACCTACTTAAAATAAATAGTACATTCCATTACATGCTACGTATATCTACGCATGCAAAACAAGAGACAAATAGCAAGAGAGGAAAACTGAATGGGCAGTAAGCAAACATAAGTAACACTTTGAAACGGATTTACTTAGGTACTACCTTAACACCTTGTTGTGCTGAAGACTTATTGCGCACACTCAAATTTCTACTATGTTTCTACAAGAAAGAGAAGATACATGATAATATGATACGTAACTGTACTCTTAGAATATTTTTCCTTGTAAAAGTTAATAATTTCTTTTGCATTATTGATTCATTTAGTTGTGTTATAATATTTAGAAATTTCTGATACCGTTATTTCAATCAAGAATATTAGTTTTCTATGGAAAAAATATTACTTAAATATTTGGGGTGTACTTAACAAATTAAGTCAAATATTGTATGCTAAAGGAAAAATATTTTTTATAGATGATCTTTGATTACATTAAATAAAGATATACATATGAGAGAATTATATTAAAAGAAACTGAGAAAAAGTGTGTACATAGTTTTTCTCCTAGAGATATACACAGAAAAAGAATTACAAACCTCAGCGTCTATGGTTTTGTCAGACTCGGATCTCAGATCGTCATCATCATCATCATCATCGTCATTCACTAATTCTAAATGTTCGATGGCTGTTTGTGGCATAAGTTGTAATTCTTCTTTAGATTTAAACTCTAATCGTAAAATATATGGCGGAAAGAGTAGACCCAAAATAACCTATTCGTGTCCGGAAAAAAATTAAAATAAAAGGATGACATGATAATAAGCTTGGTCGTGAATTGACACCTACCTTTAAATTTGTATTCTTTCTTGTTCTTAAACCACCCATCCAGAGATCTGCCAGAATGATTTGCGAACAAGGATGAGCCAAGAGTGCACGATGATTTGCAGAAACTGCTAAACTTAAACAAGTTTGTCCCGACCAATTTTGCAGTTCGCATGTTAAAAGTTGTTGTGCTACGTCATCATCCTGTCGGTAGCAATAATCCAATAGTTCGAGTGCTGAATCAAAAAATAAATTTTATTGAAATACTAAAAATCAATATATCCTAAGAAAATTGTAATTTGTTTAACGAATTAATATATTGCTGAATATACCACTATTCGAATAGCTGTATAAATGAAAAAAATATCTATTTTCATGTTACATATAAATGAAGCGTAATTTCTAGAAGATTGAAAAGTAAAGCACAAATACCAGACAATGAGTATCCAAAATTTGACATTTAGTTGATCCATATATATGCAAAATAGTGGTATATATGACTATATACGCTGCGGAGGAGACTGATTAGAGACAAAGAATATCGTTCAACTATTTTTAAATTGAAGAATAGAAGTATTAAAGTATACAAGCCGTTAAATGTAAATTGATGTTCTAAGATCAGATATGTTAGACTCGCACCCTAGAATGAGAGGAAACTCATGTTTTGTCTAAATTTTATAGCTTGAAGCATCCAAACGGGTTGCTCGGTGATTTCTTCTTGACCTAAACTTACATTTCACGGTCTATACTTATTGTTATAGTAATTCAATATAAGCTAGATTTACTAACTATAGTTATTATCAATATGGAAATACATATAAATACATTATGATTATAATTAATTCCATTTCATTGTTGCGGGCAGCGGTAGATACACTATATCAGTGCAGATACTGCAATGGGAATACATATTTTATAATTATTAAATTTAGAAATTACCCCTAGACATGCTCCGTTTGAAATACTGGCTTACACAATAATATATATAGCCTTCAAAATTAGAAAATTTTGTAAGAAGTGAATCAAAAAGTATAGAATTTGGTAAGTATCTTTTACAATATGAATTTTATAAAATGTATATATATATATATATATATATTTCGTGATCTTTTATACTTATCTTATATGATAGATCTCTGCCACCAATAGGTCCATAAAACAAGGCTGGTTTGAACGATAGTTATATTTTTAGAACGTTTACAAACGTTTTCGGAACACCTTCGTCAGTGAAAATATAATTAGATAAATATATAAACAAACATTTGTCTTTTATTTGGGAACTATCAACAAAATAACTAATGACTAGGATTTCTTGATATAGAGGATGTGTAACTAACTTTTATATATGTATATAAATTATAAAAACTAAATTAATGTGTAAACATACATGCAAATTAAGTAAAACCTTATATCAAAAAATCTTTGTCGAAACCTTAACAATTCTGTTAAACGACTAGGGAAAACCCAAATTTAAAAACCTCGCCAAAGGTTTCCTTCTTAAGAAATGCAAATGTCATTTGAACAAATTGCTATACATTACTTAAATTTTGAATATCGGTCCTGAAATTAATAGTTTTAGTGTCTTTCTGCATATTTATCATTTCATATATTAGTCTTTTTTTATAATTATTCTCTGTTTTTAATATAATTGTGTTTTCAAAATCAAAGTAATGCTCAAGATCTTTGTAATGCTTTGTTACAGCGGTTATTGCACCAAAATCATTATTTAAAGAATACTTATGGCTGTACAACCTTTTCTTTAAATATTGTTTCGTCTGACCGATGTAACAACCATCACAGTCTTTACAGTTTATTTTATAAACTACATTACTCTGATTTTGTTTAATTATTTTAGATTAAGTATTAGTAAAAAGAGATCTGTTACTATAATTTGGAATGAAAGTAATGTTTATGTTGTTTTTATTAAATTCTTTTTTATTTTTCGCTTAAACCTTTTTTATAACGAATAGCGTTATAACATTTATTGTTATTATTTTTAATTCCTCTATTATATAATTTGTTAATTCTATTTTTTATTATTTTTCATAAAAACTATTTGGATAATTATTTTTACCTAAGATTTCTTTAACTTTGTTTAAATTCTTTTCCCTAAATTCAGGATTAGCTAATCTAACCGCTTGATCAACTAAACCGGTAACTACATTAATTTTATGTAATTTTGATGTTTCTGAAAGATAATTTAAATGTCTTCCTGTATTGGTAGACTTTATATGCCAATTTGTTTTCACAATGCCGTTATTATGCATGACTGTCACGTTCAGGAAATTCAATGAGTTATTAGATTCTCTCCCATATGTAAATTTTAATCTATTATGATAACTATTAAATGAATCTAATATCTTATCAATACTATCCTTTCTTACAGAACAAAAACAGTCATCCACATAACGTCTGTAAAAACTTACACTAGAATTTAGTTTTGCCAAACAAGTTTGCTCTAGCATAATAACGGCATTGTGAAAACAAATTGGCATATAAAGTCTACCAATACAGGAAGACATTTAAATTATCTTTCAGAAACATCAAAATTACATAAAATTAATGTAGTTACCGGTTTAGTTGATCAAGCGGTTAGATTAGCTAATCCTGAATTTAGGGAAAAGTGTTTAACCAAAGTTAAAGAAATCCTAGATAAAAATAATTATCCAAATAGTTTTTATGAAAAAATAATAAAAATAGAATTAACAAATTATATAATAGAGGAATTAAAAATAATAACAATAAATATTATAACGCCATTCCTTATAAAAAAAGATTTAAGCGAAAAATAAAAAAATAATAAAAACAACATAAACATTACTATCATTCCAAATTATAGTAACAGATCTCTATCTATATAAGGTTTTACTTAATTTGCATGTATGTTTACACATTAATTTAGTTTTTATAATTTATATATATATATATATATATAAAAGTTGGTTACACATCCTCTATATCAATAAATCCTAGTCATTAGTTATTTTGTTGATAGTTCCCAAATAAAAAACAAATGTTTGTTTATATATTTATCTAGTTATATTTTCACTGACAAAGGTGTTCCGAAAACGTTTGTAAACGTTCTGAAAATGTAACTATCGTTCAAACCAGCCTTGTTTTATTGACCTATTAGTGGTAGAGATCTATCATATAAGATAGGTATGAATTTTATTGAAGAAAATCCGTAGTAGATTAAATTTTGTAGGGGATATTTGCACATTATGAACACAAATCTAATTGCTAAGGATTTACAAACGAATGCATGATAAGTTTGGTAAACCGAACTGATGCTGTCGCCACCTCCGAATTTTAATGTCACGCTTTGCACATAAGTGGGGACAAGCGGTGGAGTGACAGCGTCAGCCCGATTTACACTACTTAATAATAACTTATGATGCACTCGTTTGTCAAACCTTACCAATTACCAGTGAGGTACCGTATTAGGGGCGGCAGTTTTAGGGGGCGACAAAATTTCACAATAAATAATACTAATATCTTGTAAAAATTCGACCCATTTCATTTTATATTTTTGTCGCACTTACGATTCGGACAGATTGAAATGAGCACGGAGTTTCTTATTACTTATTCTATGACGAAATTGAGGAATCCCCTTTCTTTAAATAAATGTATAATAATGACATGTTGCTCATTGTAATGACTGGCAACATCGTCTGTACTGACTTGTAGGGGACTTGTTACTATAGGCCCCATTGTTTTACACGGTTTGTGTATTTTGGGCAAGCAGTACATTTTCGGTATGATCGGGTTCGAAACAGCCAGTTTAAATTTTAACTTGTTGTCAATTAAATTTGGACACTCCTTAACTGTGTCCTTCGTGTGTCTATTCATCGAAGGTAATGGATTTTGGTTTTCTTAACTGTTTGATAAGATCTGGTCGAAAGCATGCTGTTTACCCTTTCAAAATAATCTAATTTGTACATGATCACCATTTTATTCCCTTTATCCGCGTTTAGATAAAAACAGTTTATCTCTGCTTTCATCGCTAATTTATTTATGAGTAATTTTGACCGATTCAATCTAGTTTATTCCGATTATTATAATCAAATGAAAGAATATTAACTATAATTTAATTTCTTCGGGCAGTAACCAATTCACACAATGTATTTAATATAAATATAATATAAATATAAATCTTTAACCTTCAAACTTCGGGAAGCAGGTACTTTTCCTTGGCCGTCCACTTGACTCAACTGGGATTTGCGGGGGTGAAAGCCGTTCGTAGCCGTCATTGAGAGGGAAAATATTTGTGCATGCAAACACATGGTCACAGTAAAAGTGGGGTAAAAATGCATGTTGTAGAATTTTTAATGTTAGAAATTTGTCACTTCGGTTTATACGGTTGTTGAAGATGCTTGCCTCGAGCTAGCGAAACACGTGTCACCGATTTTATTATAAACAATTGTGTGGTGAGGAGTCACGCGCGATATCCAACGACCCGCACCTTCTACTCTTCTGTACGCGGATGACGTACTACTTGTCGCCGAAAACAAGCTTATCCTCGAACAACTTGTCCAGACGTGAAACGATCGACTCGCTAACCATGGACTAAATTTGGGAACAACTGAATATTTGACGACGGATGCGGACGAAGTCGGCACGATCACCATCAGCGGCATCGACCTACCCCGCGTCGCTTACTTCAAGTACCTCGGCACTATGCTTTCGGCCGACAGCGATCTGCGACATGAGGCCGTCTCTCGTGTCAACGCAGCTTGGATGAAGTGGCGTTCTGCGACGGGTGTTCTATGCCACCCGCGCATCCAGGACCGGCTGAAATCTAAGGTTTACCGCTCCGTCGTTCGCCCGGTCGCTCTGTATGGCGTCGAGTACTGGCCACCCACCAAGGAGACCGAGCGTCGATTCGCCGTGATGGAGACAAAAATGCTTCGCTGGACCGGCAGAGTCACTCGTTACGATCATGTCCGTAACGAAGACATTCGCGATCGGTACGGCGTCGCACCCATTGCCGAAAAGATGCGCGAATCGCGTCTCCGGTGGTATGGCCATGTTCTACATGCCGATGACACCTCGCTTGCCAAAATTAGTTTCAACATCGACATTGATGGCAAAAGGCAAAAAGGGCGACCTAAGAAGCGCTGGCTGGACACGTTGCACTTCGATCTCATTGCCGCTCGACTCCACCCGGACCAATCTCCTGACCGGGACAAATGGCGAGTCCGATCCTGAAGAGCCGACCCCGCAACAAAGCGGGACTGAGGCTGAAGAAAAAGAAGAAGAATTGTGTGGTAAGGAGTTTACCGATGTGATATTTGTGTCAGTAAATTACACCACAGTCCTTGCAATCACCTTTAGTATCTTCTTGATTAAGAATTGGTTTTCGTCCGGTTCTTAGTCTATTTTCCAGATGACTGTCTTCCTATAGGTAAGTTATTATATCGCAATACCAAGTACAAAGATGGATTTATACTTGTCTTGGATATAATAAGAAAGAAATCTATAATAGAAAAATTGAGTCGCAAACCACTTTTATATGAAGAACAATTATTTTTTATGTACGAAATAATAACAATTCCATTAGAGTTAAAGCCTAAAGTATTTTAAGAAATGATCCTTACGCGATTATTGATATGTTTTTGGAAGCGTTTCAAACTTAATACGTCTGATTGAAGAACACAATTTGTACGAGACAACGATAAATCGTAAAAGCGTACGGCATGGCTTTGGCGGCATTTATGGCTAAAATGACTATAATTGTAACCTACAATATGCCGAAGCTACACCTATTGACAATCAAATTTTTTTAATTCTAAAAAACGAAAAAGAAAAATAGAGTACCAGCCCATCACTTAAATTTCGACTATAAATGGATAATTCTCTTTGAGATAGCGTATCTTAGAAAGCATGCACATATAAAAATGGTTTCTTGCATGAAGATTTTCTTGCAAAAATGCAGAAAATCGTTAAATCCCAAGACAGAAAAGGGTTTCGTCCGAGTCAATTATTCAGTTTGAAGTTCATATTAAAGGAAGGAATGGAAAAATTATCCAGATTTCATAAAGTTGTATATATAAAAGTGGTGTGCGATTCCATCATTCAATTATAGTTTTCCTTCTTATTATAGCCAAGACAAGTACAAAGATGGATATCGCGATATAACAACTTAAACATTGAAGAAAGACCTCTGGAAAAATAGACCAAGAACCAGACGAAAATCCATTCTTAATCAAGAAGATGTCGGTAGAATACAACAACACTGCGTCGACTATCCATTTACCACAACTACGACAATAAAAGAGCAGCAACATTTACAGTGCACAACACAAACCATCAGAAACGTTTTGCATAAAAATGGCATACACTGCAGAAAACCAGCAAGAAAAATAGCCATTACACCGGAAAATGCAGCTGCTCAGCTTCAATTCGCCCAGACCAATATAAATCGGTGCTGGGATGGTGTTATATTCGTCGGATGATTCCGCAAAAGTGCTATGGTGACGGAACGGCACGAGGTACGAGGTCCAGAATATCCAAACTACTAGAAGAAGTGGAAGAATTAGTTGCGGCTTCTGGGGATGGATGTCTCATGCCAATCCTGGGGAAATTGTTAAAATAACGGGACGGCTAACAGGGGAAGAATACACAGAAGAAGTATTTCTGCCTTCCGCCCGTATAATCTTCTCAGAAGGTACTATCCATGTGCTGCAAGACAATTCCCCTATCCACACATTTAGGATAGCAAGGAGTTGCTAACCCCGAAGTTATTCTAATGCCTTCGCCAAGTAGGTCGCCAGACTTGAACCCAAGAAAAATTTATGGGCGTTGATGGTAAAAACTTTCCGGATATGCATAACGTTCGTTCAATGAGGAATTTTGGAGCAACAGGTTTTCAATGTATGGGAGTTGTTACGTGGCAAAACTTATTGCGAAAATTTAGTGCGCTCAATGGGTAATCGTCTTCGAATGTGCATAGACAGTCGCGGATATTACACCAAATATTGAATCATGGTGCGTTATTTTCGTAATTTATAGTTACAAGTTGTTTTTTAAATTACTTTATAATCCTTTTTGTGTTAAATTTTTCTCTTTGTTTTTGTCGTATTATTTATTTAATTATTTTCTTCTAATATTTTATTTATTATATATTATTACAATGTGCTTCTCCATGCAATGTAGTTTATTGCGAATTTATGCTTTTTTCGGTGTTTTAATAATTTTTACTTAATTTTTGTGTGGAGTATTTATCTACGTTTTTTTAATATTGTTTTCATTTACAATTTGCTTTTGCATACAATTTTATTTATTAAGAATTTACGATTTTTTATGTTGTTCTACGAATTTTCACTTATGGAAGATTTAATCGGAATTTTGTCATATTGTGTATTTGTTGTTCCTTTATAAACATAAAATTTGACAATAATTGCAAATTTTATTTTCATCTACTGAAGTAGGTATTTTGTAACTGTGTAATTAGCTTAGTTTTGATGGTGGGTTTATAATTTTCCGGAAGCTGCTACTCGGAGCCGTACCATCCAAGTGGCTAAATAGCACCTTATGAGATCTACACAAACATGAAAATGAAATAGAAATTTTTCTTTGTTACGGTATACATTATCAAGTTGTATGTATATTCCATAATGAAGGCAATTATACCTAGAAACAATTTCAGGTAATCGTATTAAATTGGCTTTAACACACTCATTACTCTGAAAACAAAATAAAATTGACAAGTTAGTAGATAAGCACAAGTTGACGCGATTGAACTGAATCTGACTCAACTGAACTAAGATAAGCAAAGAACCATAAAATTTATCATTTCTGTAATATAATTATTTTGTTATGCTATAAATAATTCATTTTTCTTTTTATACTAAAATTAACTCCGACGCTCTACCACGGCACCAGGAGATACTGCGAATAAAAAAATAATGCTAAAATGAATTCTCATTTCTATAAAATCTTTGGGAATGCTTTGAACCAGATGCAAATACCTCTAATATTTTAATTAATAATATATACATATACATTGACACGTGCATCCTACGATTATGAAATATACCGGATCTACGAATAATTATTTATGCGTCATATATTAATTACGATAGAGCACGGACTTAACGAAAGTATAACGTTACCCTTACTACAAGAAAATTTAAATATGTAACTGGGAATCGTAAACTAACACTTAAAGCGGTGTAAACCATAAAATCTCGAGTGGATATGTATATTCTTTCTGGAAATCTTCTACCTACTATACCGAACATGGGCGAAGTTCGGTCTCTGACTAGTGGAAAGGAGTAATGATAATCTGTCCTCGATAGGGGAGACATTAATTTCTTGGCCGATTGTACATAAGGTTTATAAGGACAAAAGCAGTAAATATGTAATTTTTTATTAATAAAAGATATAAAAACTAAAACTACTTTAGACAATTCTTCTATATTTGGAATTCACTTATTTAACACATGCAGCAGTTAATTCGTCGCCAAGTAGATTTATAAAATTCAAAGAAAATAGTTGTTCACCGACCTCCCCACGCTTGTCTACCAAGCGTTGTATATATATATATATATGTGTATATGTGTGTGTGCTTGGGTGCTTATGTGCGCCTGCGTATTACCGAGAGAAAAGGCGTCATATAGTGACAAGGTGACCACCAGACCTGCTAATCACGGATTTGTCCTTAGTATCTTTTGTGGGACTAGTTTTTAAGAAAATCGATTGTGATTCTAGTCTGATGGTGCGTGTTCAAATCCTTACCGGTGTACTTTTTCTTTAAATAGTTGTATACATTGCAATTATCAAATGTAAAATAAAAGAACAATCTTGTATAAAAAAATTATTTATAAAAAATAGAAAAACCGTTATATAATATGAAACAAAATAACCATAATTCTAATATAAATAAATAAAAATAAAACTCAGCCCATAATATAAAATAATTTTCGGAAACGACAATGTTATCGTGTAGAACTGTTAAATAGGAATAACGATAAATAAAATTTATTTAAAATAACGATTTTTTCCATCACTACTTGCTTTGGTCAAAGCATTCTGTGTGTATGTTTGTACCTGTGTTAGTCGTGTGTGTGTGCCTGCGTATTACCAAGCTTTGGTGCCAATGTTACAAATATACCCTACAACTATCCCACTCCTGATACTGCATTCGTCTCATTGTCTCGCAGTTAACTTTTCTTTAAGGTTTCAATTCTACTGCGAGTGAATTACACACATAATTTTTTTTTACTTTCTTTTTGATTTTTCAAGATTGAGACATGTTTCATGTAGCAAAACAAAGGGTTTCCCCTTATTTATATGTTGCTATCTCATTTAGTATTTTAGATTTTTCAATAACAACGCAAAATTTCCTTCGTGATGTTCTTTTCTTTTTATATGCAATTTGCGTCATAACCTATTGTAAATGTTGACACAAGAACGTCAAATGTTGAGTTATTATTGACTTTTTCTAAAAAACTAAATGAGACAGCAATGAATAAATCAGTGTAAATCTTTTGTTTTACAATATGAACATGTCGCAATGTAGAATATATTACATATTACATATTTATGTGTTCTTGTCTATTGTTAGTAAAATCAAAGTGGATAAAACCATCAAATAAAGTTCTCTCTATTCAAAGAAAATTCGTTCGGTTGTAAACCTTTTCGACTTTTATTGCACCAATAGAAAAAGGGTAGGCGGTTCTCTAAATATTAAAGGTAAAACTGAACTATTAGCGACGCGTAGCGGATTTACAATGATTTTTTTCATTATTGGTTTCAATATTAAATATTTGTACTACTAACTTTCGGTATTTGTAGATGATTGCTGTGTGATAGCACCTATGTATTGTTGAAATAGATTTAAATATACATATGTTGTGAAGTACTTGCCCTGTAATTGGATTATAATCTGTTGGACAAAATATATTATTATTATTATTATTATTATTATTATTATTATTACCTTGTCTCTACAAAGTACCGAACAACCTTAACCTCTTTTACCGGCGTTGCCAGTGTCGAGCGAATATAATTATAATAATTTGTGATAGATACCAAATTTAAACACAGAAATAACAATAAATTTGCGAGTGGAAGAAAATGGGACGGAAAAATCTATTATAGATTATTTTGAGCAAGCACAAGGCGAAAATGATTCAAAATATGAAAGTAACACGGGAGGCAGAGATGGGAAGTGATTACTATCTAGTAATGATGGATATGAGAGAGACTGAGAGTAAAGTAGATGAGAGGAGAGAATACAAGAAAAATTGCGTTTGAATAATTCAACCCATGATAGGAGTTCCGTATGTTTTTCCAATGTGCTGATGAATTTCGATTTGCCGATGCTGAACAAAGTTGAGTTTGTTTTTGTCCCTCGCAATGAATTGTTCGTACGAATATCCTCTACAAGATTGACAATACACATTTTTGTCAATAAGTATTAAGGAAAAATAGAAAACCCCGAAAAACCAGATCGAATCTTTGAATTTTTATCTATTTTGTTATACATCGCAACAAGTAACAATGATAGGTGAAAAGCTTTTAGGACTTAAATTGTAGATCGTCCGAAGAGAAACAAAAAATAACTAAACAACAAATCTGTATCTCGACGGAGAACTGAATTATCGCGAAAACCATAATTTACCGCTTTCTTAAAGATGGCGGCGCACAGTGGTTCAGAAGCGGACAAAATCCTATTTTCACAATGTTGAAAATGCAGATTATTTGCTGTGATTTTAATTAAATAAATAAACAAATAATACTATTCTAAAAAAAATTTGCTGCTTTTTCTAAGGGAAAGTACTGAATTTTCAATATCAAAGTCAGGTTAAAACAAATCGGAGCTTTAAACTTGCAGCGGAACGCTGATATTGATGTTTATTTGTAGTTCAGAAAAAAAAGATAACACAAAAAGCGTTTTTGTTTATTGTAGTGGTATGTAGTGGACTGCCGATTTAGTAAATTACCAAAAATTGAAGATTTATCAGAATTCCATTAGAGCAAAACAATACTTCTCTGTTCTCCGCTTTAAGTACATATTGTCTTAAACGATGCATTGAAAGTTAGTTAACAACATCTAATTGAGATTGGCTGTGGTAATTTGCGGTTTTTTTCAATACAACCTATTAACTAATGCTCCCTATTACTACTGTCAAAAGTGATGTCCGCCATTCTACTGATAAAAACTGGGTTTAAGTTGATTGTGAAATTGTGTACTTCGTGATAGTTAATCATATTAATACACAGAGAAGCTAATATTTTGTTTTATATCACTTATACATTATAACAAAACGCGACTGCAGCTTCGGGCCTGCATTCATTAGATTTTGCAGTTCCGTGAAATTTCAGTTCATCAACGAGACGGTTGATAGCACACAATAATAGTTCATTTACGTTCAAGTTCTCATGCTCTAACTGTAGATTTTTCCAATCATGAATTTCAGAATTACAATGCATTGAATTCATCAAATCAGAACTTCGTTTTTTGTCAGAAAGCATGCGGTGTAAAATCCACGAAAAGCTAACCAAAAGTATTATACAACAAATTTCAAAGTACTTGGATAGCAGCAGCAACAAACAAGAAAACGTTCATTGCAAAAAACTGCCTAGAAATATCGCCACCAACACAGTCTAAAACTAGTGGAGCATCTACATCGTCTCAGTGCAGTAGCAGACGTCCGGGAAAATCATTTGAACTGTGCTGTGATAGAACTAAACGCAGAAAAATTCAGAATCTGCGAGAAAGTCAACAAAAACAATCGGTTGTGATCTTTTCCCACCAAGCAACAAAGTGTTAAACGCAAAGAAACAGTGTTATCCAGATGATATACATGTCACCAAAAGTTACGCCTGGTTTGGTTTAGACACTATTGGACCATACTGCTGAGAGATTGTTACAAACAAAATCAGAAGAACAAATTTTAGTAATGGACAATGAATTGACTCTAGTGCCAAAATGGGGAAGTGATGCGCCGTCTGGACAGAGTGAATACAAACAGTGTTTTTTTAACTTTGCACTTGTTGCTGACTTCTTCTGATCCTTGCATCAAGAGTTTAAGAGAAGAGCCAAGCAAGAAATATTTGCCATTGTCTGAAACCGTGAAGACACTTTTAAAAGACTCAGAATAAAGATTTTTTATTTGATGTTATTTTTTAACTGTTAAGAGATTTTGTAAGATAATCTAAATTTAATCATAGCTTTCGGTATTCAGATATTAAGTATTATATGCTTTGCGTATTTTTTATTCGATAGTTCTGTTTCACAGTTTGACTTATTATGTTTTCCTTTAACAAAAAATAAAAATATATGCTAGTGTAAAGTCTGATTACTGTACTGGACACATAAACATACAAAAGAGCGAGAAAGCAGAGAAAACCCGGTATTTATTAAAAACAATAAAGACCGCATTTCCATACAACCTGAACCACTGTGCAGCGCGCGGACGGAAAAATCGAAACTTCGCACGGACTTGCAGATTTTGCGGCGCGATAGAACACGCAAATACCACCCTAGAGAAAACACAAAGACACCAAATGGTTCGTACAAACACCCCCTACAAGTTTTATAAGAGACATATTGTCGATAAGTATTAAGGAAAAATAGAAAAACTCGATCAAACCTTCGAATTTTTGTCTATTTTGTTCGATATCGATATCTCTAACAATAATAGGTGAAAAATTTATAGGACCTAGATTGTAGATCGTCGAAAGAGGAACAAAAAATAACAGCAATTCTGTATCTCGACGGGGAACCGCGCTATAGCAAAAACAAAAATTCAACCCTCTTTTCAAGATAGCAGAAATTGCACATAAGTAATCTCGGTCTCAAGTCTCAAGTTAAGCTTTTCTAAGCACCCCCACAACATATAAAAATTTGGCTTTCCCAGTTTACTTTCTTTTCCAAATGACTGAACTATAGTTCTCAGTTATTATGTTGATAGCATCCAAAATAAAACAAATGTTTGTTTATACATATGTAGTTTTATATTTCACCGATGAAGGTTGTACGAAAACATTATTAACGTTTTGAAATATAACCTGATATATGTCAAATTTGTTTTTCGATTGACCTAAGAAAGTGGTGGAGTGGTTAGATCACAATATATTCCGGGTGGCCCAAGATTCTGTAGACGGAAGATTACGTTTGCACGTGTTTTACGAACAGACACGTGCTCTTGTGACTGGGAGATTTGAGGTTTTAAATTTTAGGCAGGATTAATTTTAATTGAATGGTTTTAATAGAAATTTTATTATTGATGCATTTTTCAGGAGGAGATTGAGTAGCGGCATTGTGCACTAATGAGGACCCCACCCCCGCGCATCATTGGAAATTAACCGACATAGAAAAAGGGGTGAATTAATATAATATGACTTACGGTATTAAAAGAATAATTAATTTTCTATGCGATAACACTCACATACACGCTAAATTGAAATTATGACAATAATAATGAATTTATCTTGAAAATGTGTATTAGTTTTAGTGTTAGTGTTTAGATTCGAGAAAAATAATGATGCGTAGAAGCGTATCACCCTGATTTTTTTGCCGATAATGCGAATGTAGTCAACACATAATATAACATGATTACATGGTTATATTAAAACGCAGTATTGTTGTGAAAGGAGGATTTTTTTGTAAATAATTCCTCTATTCTTAGTTATTCTTTAGCAGTACATCAAATTCTTTCAGAATTTCAAAAATATGTCATATTCCATAAGAAAAACAACTTTGGTCTGTTATGGTAATACAGATTCCCTGCATATTGGAAACTAATTTTACCTGACGCTGTTAACGTATGTCTATAAGTTTTATTAGCAAGTTTCTTGTCTACCTCTAATGATAACCCCGTAATCTTTCATCCATGGAATCTTGGACTACTCGCTGTACCAAATTCAGTAACAGGGCAAAGAAATTTTGTCCGTTCCGACGTCATTTGTTTTCTTTTTGAATGACATCATAAAAAATAGAATTTTAGTAGTGTACTAAAATTCAGTAGTGAAACCCAATAGTAATTTTTCTTCCCTTTAGCATCATGCAAATAAATCATAAGGTTGCATAATACAAATTCTGAGCAAAAACGAGCTGAACATTTAATGATGATATTATGGTATTTAGTAGGAAATGAGGTTAAATTATCATATTAAAATAATACGACATAAAATTAGATTAAATGTTAGTATTATCCAAGATAACAAATAATTGAGATCATGAATGGAAAGTAAATTGCTTG
Organism: Chrysina gloriosa; assembly: GCA_038088585.1. Taxonomy (NCBI): domain Eukaryota; kingdom Metazoa; phylum Arthropoda; class Insecta; order Coleoptera; family Scarabaeidae; genus Chrysina; species Chrysina gloriosa. The sequence continues at coordinate 43,777,057 of CM076088.1, read as the reverse complement.
TTGAAGTACCTTTCGTTTTATCTTACAAGCTCTGCAGTCTATTGAATAATTAAGATATCTTGATAAAAATTTTAAATCCAGTGAAGTGTTACATATAAGCGTGGTGTCTATCTTCAACGTTCTTGACATAATTATTGTAGTTTATTGTAGAATTCTAATAAAATTCTACTAAATTATCATTGCTAATTTAACAATAATGCAACGTACAGAAATTTTAATATCTTGGTTGTGGGAACCTCACAAGATTCCAGAAAGAAGTGCGTGACATACTTTATGTTAAATATCCAAATCGTTCTATTACGCAAACAACTGTTAGCAAAATCAAAAACAAATTTAGCAGATCATGATGTTAATAATTTTGCAGCACCGAAGTTGTTGAAAAACATATTATCCATTTATTTCCGACTGACGTTTACAATTCTACAAGACAATGATGAATTTGCGCTATGCTAACGAACGTTTTCTTCACCAAATCGTTTTTTTCCGATGAAGCATGGCATAAATGCTAATCAGCAGGTTATGCAGTAGAAAGAATCCTCCTAGCATGGCATAAATAAACACTCAACATCCACCAAAAGTAAGCATCTGCACAGGAATAGTACATAATAGAATTCTAGGTCCTCTTTTCTTTAACGGAAATCTTAACGGAGAAAGATATTTAGAGTTTCTCAAAAAATGATCTAATTCCAACACTGGCTGTACTTTACCGACGGCGCACCGCCACATTATATGCTCGCTGTTCGTAATTTTCTGCAAACTGTTTCGAGGAAGATACATCGGCAGACGGGGGCCGATAGAATGGTTCTAGAGTTATATAAAATAAGAAGTTTACAAAACAAAACTAGACAATTTAGAGGTATTGAAGCAGCGTATTGAAGAGCTTCGCAAAATATAACGATCTGTTACTAATAACGTCAAATAATAGCATAAATAAATTAAATGTGTTAATTTTATTAATTATATTTGCATTTTTAAGTTTAAAATTTTTTATTTATCATGTTTTATATGTTATAAGAAGGTTCGATAAACGTGCGTTTTGTTCGCTGAAAGAACAGTCTATATATAGCGAACAAAACACGCGTTTGTCGAAAGAAGGCGATACGAGTTTGATTTATGTGACGGAGCAGACTCAAACTCGTATAGGTCTACTGCGTTCTTTCGACAAACGCGTGTCTGTTCGCTGTATATAGATTGTTCTTTCAGCTAACAAGACGCGCGTTTGTCGAACCTTACACACAAGTACCATTTACATTATTTTAACACCGTAAATGTCTATTTATAATTTTTAAATCACCAGTATTGTAAACAGTCATCATCATAGATCATAGGTACAACAAATTTTAGGTACCTTAGTGGAGGTACTTTCAAATCATGGTTAAATCGGGGTTTTCCGAAAAGCAATAGTAAATATATTCGTTATTTAATAACTTTTATGCAGACAATTCTTTTATTTTAATTAAATCGTTGAGCACTTTTAAGTGTTGAAATTAATGCTCTAAAGTTACTCGTATGTCAGATATGTATATTTTGGAATGGATACTCTTGTAAATACCCCCATATTACTGATCCTTTTAATTACAGTGCGAGGCCCTTCCGAAATCGACCACAGTTTGAGACTACGTCTGTCTGAGTTTTTTTCTAGTCTTAGATATGGTGAACAGTACCTTTTAGAGTCAAGTTTCTTCCGAATCTATTTCACACGGTAATCCAATTCAAGGAAATTATCCGTGTTTCAGGTATTGCCGCAGCCTTTTGATTTGCTACGGTATAGACTTTTCGTCATTTACAAAAATAAAAAACTTTGGGACAGTGCTTCATCCTATACTACGGGTGGTCGCTCTTTGATGGCAGCGTACCGTTATTTAGACGCTGAAGTACTGAAACATTTTTACCTTACAAAATATTTTATTACATTAAATTTACTACGAACCCATAAAAAATGTGTAAATAATTAATAATATCTATAACGTTTGTCTTAATTATTTACTATTCTACTAATTATCTCGTCGCATTCGTGGTTAATGTCCACTCGGTAATTGTTCATAGAATAAATCTGTATCAGATTGTAGTTTTCCTACAGCGATGATGAATCCTGAAATGGTTGGTTGTTAGTCCGTAATTACGGTCTCGTTAAATGGTAGCATTAAGAAAGCTTTGCGTTAAAACCACCACGCCAAAGTATCTCAATCCCATCCGTGGACGTTACCACGACGTCTTACCGAATAGAAACACGTTAATTTATCTTTGCTTGGGGTTTTGTTGATGCCGAAATGTCTATAAAAACACTATGATATTCTCGGAGAAGTTCGGGCACCATTGTCTTTAGTAATACCTTCTGTGTCACCTGATGTTCACCGTCACGATACTTTCAAACTAGTTCTAGGATTCCATCTTTCATTATATATAATTGCAAACTTCAGGAGTTACACTGTATTAGACTCTCCGGGAAGGTCAGAATGAAAAGACCTAAATTGCTAATATCTTTTATTGCTTCTACAGAATTTTCGCTCTTAGAATGAGAGCATCTTCAGTGCAGGCGATTTTGATATTAAAATTTCCACAAAGATGCTCTCATTCTAAGAGCGAAAATTCTGTAGAAGCAATAAAAGATATTAGCAATTTAGGTCTTTTCACCCTGACCTTCCCGAAGAGTCTAATACAGTGTAACTCCTGAAGTTTGCAGTTACGTAGTACTCGTTACTTCTTTTCAAATTATATATAATTATAGCATTTCAGATCAACATTCTCATCGGAAATTTCTTTTCATTATGGTTGTACAGAAATTTGATCTTTTCATTTTTAAGAGTGTGCTTTGTAACTATACGTGTCCGAGAATCAGTAACAGTCAGTGTAATTATTTGAGACATAGGTGCGAGGTACAGTGTACAAATTAAGTAATGTCTCCCCTATCGAGCACAGATTATCAATAATACCTTCCGCGAGTCAGAGAGCAAGCTTCGGATGTTTTCGGTAAAGTAGGTAGACAACTTCCTCAAAAATATACATATCTACCCGAAACTTTATGGTCTACACCGCTTCAAGTGTTAGCTTACGATTCCCAGTTACATATTTAAATTCTTTTTATTTCTCTTAGTAAGAGTAACGTTATAGTTTCGTTAAGTCCATGATCTATCGTAATAAATAACAAATTACAAAATTTTGATCTTCTCTTGCCATCCGTAGATGTAATACGTGCATTGTGAGAGAATTCATATCGAATTCCTCTCACATGTACAAACATCAATGTTCAGACGATATATACATAAAATTTGTATACGAAATTACAGCTCTTGCAAAGCCGTACTGACGAGCGGTATAACCGCGAAACGTACGTCTACGGATGGCAAGAGAAGATCAAAATTTTGTAATTTGCAATTTTCCCACGGCGGGTAGCCGAAGAGCGCGACTGCAGTTACTGCAGGAAGCTGTGGCAACGCAAGTTGTCCACTTCTGTAGAAAAATAACTGTAAAAATGCGTAATACGTGCATTGTGAGAGAATTCATATCGAATCCCCCTCACATGTACAAACATCAATGTAATAAATAACTGATGCGTAAATAATTATTCGTAGATGCGGTATATATGGTATTAATTCGGTTAAAATTTGTTTCATAAAAAGAGTGATAATCTTTTAAAAAAAATACATTACAGAAATGACAAGTTTTATGGTTCTTTGCTTATCCTAGTTCAGTTAGATTCAACTCGATCAAGTCCACTTGCGCTTATCTACTAACACACATGTCAATTTCATTGCGTTTTCAGAGTAATGCATGTGTTAAAGCCAATTTAGTACGATAGCCTGAAATTGTTTTTATTTATCGTTGTCTTAATTAAAGAATATATATACAATAAGAGAAATTTTTATTTTATATTCATTTCGGTGGAAATCTCACAAGGTGCTGTGTAGTACGGCTTCGAGTATCAACTTCCGGAAAATTATAAACCCACAATCAAAACTATGCTACATAATTATAAAGTTACAAAATACCTAGTTTAGTAGATGAAAACAAAATTTGCAATTGTTGTCGGATTCTATTTTTATAAAGGAACAATAAATACATAAAATGACAACATTCAGATTTAGATTTTTGAGGAAGACCTTCTTCACCGAAATCATTCCAAGCTGGCTTTCTGACTCCCGGAAGCTATTATTGATAATCTGTGCTCGATAGGGGAGACATTACTTACTTTGTACACTGTACGCGTCATAAATTCTCGGCCCGATATAGAAAAAATAAATTTGGTAAAAAATAACCATGACCCCCTTCAATTTGGTTTTAAACATGTTATGCTTTGCATTTTCTGTTTAATTTCTCTTAAACTTTGTGTCATTCCTTACAGTACGGTGTATTATTATTATTTTAGAAAAACATGGTTGTTTATATTCTACAAGACACCGAAAGAACGTAGTACCAAATGAGCAACATGATCTTTTTATACGTGCCACTGTTGAAGAACAACCGACGACATGGTTAATTCTGAAATGGTTTGATATGTTACTCAAATGTTTTACAAATAATTTTGTAAATACTTTAAATATCTATGGTGAATTAGTTGCAATAATTCATTCAAAATCCATAAAATCTTATGCGCAGAGCACATATCCTGATATCAAGCTCTTGTATCGGTATATTATTTTAAACTAAATGTAACTATCCCTCAGCATTAAGATTCCGGTTATGAATAGACGGTCTGTTATGTGATTCACTAATAGATCTGCTGATTGGCGTTTTTCTGACGTTATCCCGCAGATGATTCCGTGGACCATTCCCATTAGTACCTTTGTCGTTGCCACTTCTTTTCTTTAGTGTCTTTAATTTCAGCTACCACGAGGCTTAAGCAGTCCTGTTTTACTACATTGTTGTTTATTACTGTTTCGACCACATTATTCATTTACACATTGAAATCAGCTTTTCACCCTAAATATTGTATTTAATCCGCTTAGTCGCTGAGTGGTAAAGTATGCACTTCACAATGAGAAGGTCCGGAGATGGCGGCGGACCGTAAATCATGAAAAAGTTGTTAGCCCTAATATGCCGCAAAAATAAGGAAAATCCACTGGGTCTTTAAGGGCTGTTGTGCTGTGTTTATATATATATATATATATATATATATATATATATATAATTTTACAATTTTACTCTACCATTCGATAGAGAATTTTTTCCTTTAGAGAGTAAAATTACCAAGTTCCCATTTAAAAATTACGCCGCAAGCGTAAATGAAAAATAATTGAAGAAAAGAAAATGAACCGTTCAAAAATGTACATAGAAATTTTATAAGAAATTTTTGTATTGAACATAATTTCCTAAAATGAATATTAACGCTAATAAATCGCCGTCTACATACTTTTAACTAACCCTGCATATAATATTAAATCCAATATAAGTTTTAAGGAGAACCTACTAGGTATTAACGTTTTGTTTATTTGTTTTTTCTTAATTAATGGGGCATTAAATACATCCATTCCTTTTCATATATTGAAGCCGACTAAGGATAGTTGCACACGCATCGATTTCGATCGTACGGAAAAATATCGTACCAACAAATTCTTTTAGTGAAACAAAGAAGAGCATAGGAGCGTACACAAGCTTCGAACTCAACACGATACGGCACGATCTCCGTGTTGATGCCGTGCATTGCCATTACGATCGACTTGCCAACGAACGCTTGCACACTCCACGATTTTTATTCGTACGATAAAATAACGTACGATATTTTTTCGTACGATCGAAAATCGATGCGTGTGCACCTATCCTAACACGTTATGCGGCAAGATACGCTTCCTGCTTGGGCACTATCAAACGACATTTCATTGCAATTCTACAATTCATGTATTGACATTAAGGGTTTAAAAAGAAAAGCGTCCCGGAAATATTTTTCAGGTACGTTATATACGGTTTTTCTATGTTTTCCAAAAAATAATTCAACATTGAAAATTGTATTTAGGAGAAGCCACCTCAATACAATTAATAATTATACTCTTTATAAGACAACAGCACTCAATGATCAGTACAGTACAGTCAGGATATTGTAGACAGGGGTTAACGTGAACAACGCGCAAATGTGAATACAATTTTCGAAATATAGATTTATAGGGAATAAATGTTCACTAATTTATTTTATTTGTCATTTGTTGGACACGTAAATTTATAATCAATGTTCGTTTTACGTATACAATTTCTCTAAAAAGTCATCACAAAGATGGCCTCATTATTATGAGGATATATGATACTTTCAAGTTTTCTACAAAAAATATTATATGAAACCCCTTATATTTTGTTATTACCAGTTAGTGTGTTTATAATAATAATAATAATAATAATAATAAAATAAAATAATAAGTAAATAAATAATAATATAATAATGTTTTTAAAAATAATAAAAATTAGCACTTAGCCAAAGAAAATTCAAGTAAATTATATTAAATGTGCCTACATAAATCCGTGTTTCCGAATAATCAAAAATCTAATGATAGGAATCACACTTGAATAACGAATGAAAGAGAACTGAAAGTTACTTGTAGTATCAGCGGGCGAGAACGTCACTTAATTGATGCGGAAATCACTTGTTGAAACTCCATAACGAAATTTAATAATGGTATCATTGCTTATAAAACTAATAATACGATCGGGAAATTCATTAAAAACAATAAGGACAGGACAGATAAAGGATCGCACTCGGGAGTATATACATAGGTTAATATGTGAGTGCAATAAAGTATATAAAACCGGTAAAACTTTTACAACCCGGAAATCCGAACATCAGAAAAGCTTTGTAGACAAAAGATCTGACTCCACATTTGCAAATCATTGTTTAGAAAATAACCACAATTTTAATAATAATTTTGATATACTTCATATTCAGGAAGAAGGTAAAAAACTAAATCTTTTAGAGTCAATGGAAATTAATAGATTTAATAAATTAGGTATAACTTTAAACCACCAAACAGATGTTTGTCACTCCCCCTCCTAGCACTAAATTTCTAAATTTATAATTGCCTGTTATTGTTTTGTATATACATAAGTAGTTGCTATCGATCGTTAACCTTCAGTATTCATCCACTTGATGAAGCCATAGTGTGACGAAACAATATTGTAGTGGTACTATGATTAAATATTCTGAAACTTAAAAGTCTTTTTGATTTATCATAAATATCGAGATAGCAAATGCCCATAGCCTAACTGTAATTATTCGTATACTAATGCATTATTATATATTTCAACGGCTCCTGATACCGTATGTTCGTAGTTGCAGCGAAGATAGCAGTCGTTCATATATAGTCATATATCGCCGGCATTTCCTAACACGTAATTGCCGTCCATACACGAACATATACGAACTAATGTTATGTTAGCTGCAGCTACGAATATACGGTCAGGAGTCGCCGTTGATATATCCTATTATTATTTTTGATTAGAAACAGAAAAAGAAACAATTTTACCTATATTTTCAAATTCTTTCGCATAGCTTCTTAATTCTTCATATACTTCTGTTTCCATGTCATCTTCGGCTGCTTCGTGTGCCATTGCTTTGTACAATTTGCAGGCGATGAGTGCTTTGCTAAAGCTTCCTCTCCATGCTGCCACATTAAAAGTGCCATTTTCTGTCTTTTTCATCAAAACCGCCCAAATCTAAAATGACGCATTGAATAAATTTACATGAGTATATTTCAATTCTTAGAACGAACAAGTAATTCGTTGAATGGATAATCGAATAAACAAAACCCCAGTGGATTGGGAAGAGTTTCAGCTAACAAACTCAAGGCGTTATAATTTCTATTGCTTTGGTTCATCACTTTCGCATAGATTGGTCGGAATTTTCGTCTTGTGTAGAATGCCCTGCAAAAAACATTTATTTAAGCGACATTTTACATTAAAGAGAAACAATTGGTTCTATGTAAATAATGTATTTCTGCCTGTTGTTAGTCTACCGAGCGACAAGTACATTACTAGTTTCCTTCGGAGTAGAATGCGAAAGTTGTAGATGTATATACAGACTTTAGTTTTCCTTTATTTTTGTTTGGTCATCACATGGTCCCACCAAGCCTGAGAGTTTTCTTTAGAACAAGGCAGACTTGTGATCATTCGCTTCGTGAATGTAGTGGACAACAAAATACATCTTATCAGCAGAGCCCAAAATTGAAAGGCATAATTCTTTAACGTCTAGATGTGTATTGCATCTCCATAATTGCTTATCTTCGATTTTCCATTTTTTTTGTACGTCTAATACATATAACATATATAATCAAATTCTTTCTACCAAAACGAGTACGATGTATGACTTATAATTCTTGTGCACAAATTTGCACAATTCTTTTTAGTCGCTATTTTTGTGCTTCATGCCATGACTTTCCCTTTTTTCAAGATTCTGTCCATACTATTGTCCCACGTCTGTTTCGGTTGGCTCTGTTCTTCAATTTTCTGTTTGCGCCTACTATACTTGCTTTAGCACTTTGCATTCGATCATCATTTGCATGTGTGCCAACTCATAAATCAATATTCAATAAAAAATTCCATCTTGTATACCCCATCGCTTTACGCACTGTATATAGATTATAAATAACGCGGTGATTATCGCACCATTTTGTTTAAGTCGTTCCTTTGTGGAAATAGTCCCTCAGGTTAGGTTTTTCCTAATCCCATAAGTTTGTATTGCGGTTGTTCAAAGTTTGTATGTTTTGAACAAATTTTCTGTTGACTTTTTCCTATATAACCTTTCTCACACTTTACTTGAAGATGGTTTGTCAAATTCTTTCCCAAATCAATGAACCCTAAATAAATGTCTTTATTTTTATGTTGGCGGGAGTTCGTTACACGTGTTGAAAACTATTGATTTATATGAGATCACTTAATAAACTGAACGTGAGAACTATCTTGAGCAAAATGGGAATAAATAATTATAGCACTGCAAATTGATGATACATTTACTATGAGAATATACTTAACATGAGAGTTGCACTGCTACGATCAATAATAGTGGACAGAATAGACACAAGCGAAAATCTTGTGGTACATTCTGTATGCGCATGGCTGGAAACCATTTTTAAATACGACGGTAGTGGTATATTTGGCAAGCTTCATTAATGTTATTATTCTGGGATGGTGTGTGCATAGTAAAATTAAAATACACGATTATTGTTGTGTATCACTGATTTAACTTTTTAGTAAATACTATTATTTTAACATATCCAAAACTCTAATATTTTTTAATTAATACGAACAAATATGCACTTTCGTATTTTGGCGTTAGCTAACTTCTGAGCTATTTCGAGGAGATTCAAATCGACCACATAAACATCAAAGCTGCTGACACACCTTGCCGCTTCAGTCTATTCTGTGATAATGGCCGAAAACGGTTTAGGCCCTAAACTTTAGTGAGTGAGAGAAAGCTTATTGTGTGAGAAAGACAGGAAACCGGCTTCGTTCTCATCCCTACTCTGTGCCGTTTGCGGGGTGAGAAGTGACGCCTGGCGGGAATAACTGATCGAGTGGTAACTGATCAATTATCGACCGCCGAGAGTAGAAAATTATTAAAGTACTAATATCGCTATTAAAAAATAGGGGTTGGTGATAGTAGGGTGAAAATTAAGGGTTGTATGTATTTTCTAATGCCGAATCATAAAAAATTAAAATAAAAAATTTTGTCAAAAGAAAAAATTGGGGTGGACTACCATTATCACTTAGGGGTATGAAAAATAGTTTACGTCCTATTCTTAGCCCTACTAAATATACACACAAAATTTCAGAAGAATCGGTCAAGCCGTTTCGGAGGAGTTTTGTTACAAACACTGTGACACGAGAATTTTATAATGGGTGATCCATATAGACCTTGCTCTTTTAATTTTAAATAACACACTTAAAATAGAATAGGACGTCGAAATGTTTATGATGAACCAAAAAAACAATCTCTGACATTTACTTTTTAAAGATAATTTCATTCAAATGTTGGCCGCGACTATGCTGTAGGTGGTCCATTCGGAAGATCCAATTTTCGATCACTCTTTCCAGCATTGCTACCTATATCTCGCGAATTACGCGAGTAATGTTGGCTTCCAAGTGTTCAATCGTAGCTGGCTTATCGACGAAAACTTTTGACTTCACATAACCCCAAAGAAAAATATCTAGAGGTGTGATATCACACGATCTAGGCGGCCAGTTTACATATCCGGAACGCGAAATTAGCCGCTCACCAAGATGACTTCTCAATAAAGCCATTGTTTCGCGAGCTGTGCGTGGCGTAGCACCGTCTTGCTGAAACCAAATATCACGGGCATTACGACCTTCAATTTCAGGTAACAGAAAGTCCGTTATCATTGTGCGATAGCGCTCGCCATTGACGGTTATGTTCTGTCCGACATCATTTTTAAAAAAATACGGACCGATGATTCCACCAGCCCATAAACCATACCAAATAGTGCATTTTTGTGTATGTAATGGTATTTCGAGAATCTTTTAGGTTCCTCATCAATCCAAATGCGGCAATTTTGTTTATTTAAGTATCCATTTAGCCAGAAATGTGCATCGTCACTGAACAAACATCGATGCGAAAACAGCGGATCTTCATTGAGTTGTTGCAAAGCCCATTGACTGAAATGAAGGCGTAAAGAAAGTCTAGCTTCTTCAATTCTTGAACGAGTTGGATTTTGTAAGCCTTTAAACGAAGATCCTAGCGTAAAATTCGCCAAGAGAGGCCAATATGCTGCACTCGGCGCCGAATTGATTGGTCACTGTCTTCACACACACACTCTCCGCTACAGCCGCAATATTCTGCTGACTACGGGCTGGATGTAGTCTATTCGGTCGCGTATCATCCAATAACGTACACTGAGACCCGAATTTGCGGACGGTATTGGCAATAGTGCGCTCGGAAGGTCGATGATGCACACCATATGTTGCTGAAGGTGGACGAAAAACATTTTCCACAGAACGCTGCTTTTCGTAGTACAACTGAATAATTTGGAGACGTTGTTCCGGTGTGAGCCTTTCCATGATGAATTATCAAACAATACTGAATAAAAATAAGATGATAGTATGACACCAGCCACGCATGATCTATGAAAAAAAAACAAATAAAAAAACCTCTAAATGGATCACCCATTATATTAGATATATATATATCTGTAAATATAAAAATGGATCGTGGTTTGTTCGGATGCTTAAAACTTGAAAACGACTGGACCAAATTGGATACTTCCTTCTGCGGATTTGTTCGTAATTGCTACACGAATGTTTAGGAAAAACGGAAACTATTAAAACAATTAAAAAATTAAAAAAATAATTAGAGATTAAACAAATTGACGACGTTTGTGTGACGTGTGTTAGGTTATGACAGTTGTCATGGTGCGCGCAAAGACAATTAAGGTTATGACATTTGTGATTGTGCGCGCATGAATAATTGTTATGTCATAATAGAAGCAAAGTCAGCAATATCCATCACAGTCTTATGTACAATGCCGCCAGCGAGAAGATAGAATATTTCACAACGAAGCTATAATGCAATTAGACTGCGGAATATTGCGAGTCAATCCACTGCAGGTGAAGAAGAAATTGCACGAGAGAAGGGCACCGTGTTAGTACGACCCGACTTCGTGCTTCATAAACACAAGAACAAAGAGAGGTCATACGTGAAACGGCTCCGTTGGCAATGAGAAATCGTCAAGCAGAACACAGAGATCAACAACGTCGAGCCGCAAGAAGAAATGCTTCAAGTGCTAATTTGAATCGAGGGGCGTTGCAATACGATTCCACAATTGACTACAGCTCGCACCCTTTCGTTAGAATTGGCCCTATGGAGGTTGTGTGCGTCCATTGCGGTGCATTGAAGTTCGCTGGAGAAACGCCTGGATTGTGCTGTCTCAGTGGAAAGGTTAAATTGCCATTGTTGCCTTCGCCACCTGAGCCATTCTATTCATTGCTTCTTGGCGAAGCTCACATTTTCTTTCGAACGCTTAAAGGTACAACACGTGTTTCCAAATGATTTCATTTGGAACAAATATTGTTTAAGAACGCGGATTCAGTCCGATATTCAAGGTAATGTTGTTAATAAGAGAGTAACCTTTATTTCTGGTAATCATAAATGACTAATTAGCACTTCCTTTTCGACTATACAGATACAAGAACAAATTCACCATAGAATTGGATCATTGCAGCCAGTTGAAGACGCACAGCATAAAATTGTTACAAATTTACTTCATAGCCAATATGGAGGACCAACTTGATTGGCGTCAAACGACCCTTATATAGGTGATTCGTGACACAAATGCGTAGTTTTGCAGTTAGTGTTTAACGAGCAATTAAGATTTTTGCAGAAACAATAATTCGTAAGGAGATGAGTGTCGACTGTAGAAGTAGTAACATAAGCAACGTATTTCTATACAAATACCTAGTAATTACGGTGATATTACAGTAAAATAATATCAGGAGGTAAAATTAGGACGTATATCAAGTTCCTCGCTATTTATATATTTAAATAAAGTCCAACGGGTTGATCTGAAGTAGTAAAAGTACTGAAGCGGGACCGGCCATACAAATGCAAATGATTCGTAAAAGTTCAGGAAACAAATTTAGAGAACGGAGCAAGGAGAATAAAGTAAATGGTACTGTCGATGATTAGAAAGAAGGAATGGAATTAAAAATGAGAATTAAATGAAGGAAAACAGGTAACAAACTTAGCGTTAGCACATGGAATGTCGTAACAATGTTATCAGGAAAATGTAATCAAGTAGCAATGGAATTAGACAAATGTGGAGTACAGTCGGATACTGTACAAGATATTGTATGGAAAGGACGAAGAATAATAGATAAGGATGACTATAAACCCCCTTACTCAGGAAATCAGAAGCAGGGGCAATATTACCTGGGATTTGTAATTATATAAAAATTAAAAGGTAAAATATTAGAATTTAAACCAATACACTATACAATGGCATACATCAGAATAAAAGCAAATTGTTTCAACATGTTATTTTTAATATATACCCATCAATTGTGGATACCACGGAAGAAGAGAAACATAAATTTTATAAAAAATTAGAAAGAGAAACAGAGAAATTACCAAAGGCAGATCCAGTTGTCATCGTAGGAGATTTCAATGTTGAGATCGGAAAGGAGGAATATTTAAAACAAATATGATAATAAGTAGTACGAAGTTCGACCACTAAGCTCAGCACAAGGTTACATGGATGTCACCGGATCAAAAGACATTTTTGCAGATTGATCATGTACTGATAACATAGGAACATATAGGCGTGCACATGCAGACTCAGACCACTTCATGCTAACCGCAACGCTGAAACATAAAGTAAGAAGAAATCTGACAAAAAATACACAGAGTAAATGGCACATAGGTAGATTAAGTAACGTCAAAGTGAAGAATGAATATATGGATAAACAACTGAAGATTGATGAAGTCGGTCGAAATATAACTAATATAAAAGCCGATGCAAGATTGAAGTGGATAAACACAACAACGTGCAAGACAAGACCGAATACGACAAATTGAGGAAAGCTAGAAAAACAAAAAGACAAGTCTAGAGAAAATGGATGAAAGATAAGATGTTAGAGATCGAAAATGCAGGCTGGAATAGAAATATTAAATTGTTCTATTGTTTGCACTGAACATATCGTATTTTGTTAACATACTGTTACTGCTTACAAAGTCTATCGCACGGTTTCGGCATTTAGACTACAAAAACAAAATCGGGTGTATTGTATTTTTGTAATGTGGAACTAGCCCCTTATCATGTTTGATGTTGGCGTAGCCATATAAACAATACAAGACATAGATAAAACAAACATGGCTGTCTACAAGCAAGCACGTATGTCAACGCTGAAATTTATCAGAATCGACCATAAAAAATTACCTGATGATCTGACAAGTTTCATATTTATTAGTATTAGATAATAGTTGTCGCTTTTTGTAATATCATTCAATTTCCAGGGAAAGTAAATAACCTACATACATATTTGTGTGAGCAAAAGTTATGAGAATTTAATATTATCAATATAAGCTCACAGTTGCTCCTTTTGTGACCTTCATGTATTCGTTCCGTATTAACCGGCTCTCTTTATTACACACAATTACACGTGCGCTCGATTCGATATAGGACCGTACTCCTATTTGATGCAGTCAAAAACTTAAAATATTTAGGAACCATAACTAATAATCAAATGAGAAAACAATCGCGATTGAACAACGAATACAAGCACGTCTTAGATCAATATTACTTGTGCACAGAATGTCAATAACATCAATTCTATTTATTTATCTAGTGGTATTTACATATGTATGTGGTAATCTATTACGGTTTTACTTATGTACACGATGAACAATTTGCAAAATTTGTAAATAAGAATTTCATGCTTCGAAATAATTTTAAAATTATATTTATTCATAAATTTCTTACCTGTAAGCACCGCCCATCAGTTTATTTATGACCAGTCCAATATCATGGAGTGTGTGGACATAACCTTTAGGTATATGAGGACGTACATCCCTGAGTATATATCCTAAAGTATTACTAGGACCCTGTTTGGTGTTATACAGTTCTTCTAATCTGGGTATGGTAAGAAATTTTCTCATGCTAACCCCATTTTCTAGAAGTAACTTCACAAAATCGATTCTATCATGCTCTAGTGCTTGCATCATGGCTTCATTTAGAGCACCGTCTGGCCATTCTTGCCCGTATACAAAAATTTCGGATCTGGCAATATCTACGCGATTCCACGTTAGGGCTAAGCTTAGTTGTTCAGAAGGTGTGAGATGCTGTGCTCTGAATAGTGCTGTTAAGATAGTTTGATCAAGTTCTTGTGTTATAGGATCCGCACGCTCCGATATTCTAAATACAGTTATCTACAGAAAAAGAAAACATCCATTTTGGTTTATATACATATGTACAGGTATTATTACAAAAATTTTACAATAACTTTGGGTTACTACAGTACAATGGAAATAATGGTTAATTCAACTCTCACTACAACGATATATATTGATACTAGCACAATAGCAATAGAACTGTAAGTGTGTATGTGATTACAGAAGTAAGCGATTCACAAATTGTGAAAAACTAAATAATAACATAGAAATAAAAATGAGCAGACTACTAGCATACATACCAGATTCTTTTTACGTGTACATTGAAGAAGTTCGGCATAAAGACACTCTGCTTGTTCACATCCAACTTCGAAGGTTCTTTGAATTGTACTAATGATGTAATCCTTCATGGATTCTAGTACAGGTTGCTCCCCTGTTTCTGAATCTGAAGCATATCTAAACAGAACGTAACAATTTTGAATGGTTTTCTGACTAATAAATACATGTAACAACAAAATTTTTAATATGTACATACAAAGGTTGTTGGAAAAATGGTGAAATACGATATTTGTGCTGACAAAACTACCGATATGTGAGAGGAGCACAATGGCATTTAATGTATGAATGCAAAATGAAATACTACAACACCAATATAATTACGTCCTTGTAATCTGAATGATCTACTTATCCGAACTCGCATATAAATCTTAACAAAGGTGAGAGCCATGTAAAAAATACTTGAACAGAGGATTGACAGATTATAAGTATTTTTACTATACATATCGTAATGAATGCTAAGGATAGTAGTAAATAATTGGAAGAGAACGGTGTCCGAAACTTGTGATCACATAATTATTAATTTAGTAAGTGTTTCGACAACGAATCCAACATCTTCAACCGTATCTTATGGAATAAGTACGGCTTCATAAACGAACCTGTTTGGACTCTTAATTTTGAGATTTTTAAGAACTACTTTACATTATTGAGAGCATGCAATTTGATTAAGGCAGAACAACCTCAGTTTCTTACCACAATAAATATAACAACATAATCGAACCCATAGAAAATGGTATAGATTTTTATTTTAATTCATAGCGGTCGATCGTTGTCCGTTTATTGCCAAATTTGAGACAGTTTTTCTGGGTTCATAGTTTCTCATAATTTCAGCATTACTTTGTGTGTTTGCTTTTTCGCATTGGGTTTTCCTTTTTCGGTGAAAATACTTGGTTCTTCTGTGATGGAAGCGTTACTACTTATTTGATTTTCTTATCTGACTTCGCATTTTGGTTTAATTAGATCAGGTATGGGCAACCTCCGTCCCGCTACTGAATTCTTTCGTTGCATATTAGCACGGCCCGTCTAAACTTAATTCATAATGAATCACAAGGATACTACAAAAATGTATATTTTTCAAGATTACTCGCAGCATAAAACTTCTACAAAAAAGGTTGCCCATGCCTGAATTAGATGAACAATATTCGATTCTCATAGTACCTGAACTTCTGTTTTTGATTCCTTGATTGTCTGATTTAACGCTATTTTCTTTATTGACGTGTTTCATTAATGCTTCAAACTCATAACTTTTTAAGAAGTTAATCACCTCTTTCTTCTTTTCTGTGTTTGGTCGCAGGTTAGACGTCTTTTGAGGCAATGTAAATAATAAATATCAATGAATTATTGACTTATAGTATGTATTCTCGCACAACAGGTTTGTACACTTGAAACGCTCGAAACGACATTTGAGGTACTACAACGGGAACGCACAGTTCAATATACATTTGGAGGTTTTGTAGAGCTAAAGGTCGTCCACAAATAATTTTCCACCAGTAAATTATGTGGGACTTGGGTTTGATGACTGTTCTACAGGTAGGCAAAAATTTAAACGTACAAGTAATATGAAGGAAGACGCATTATTTTTCATTGCTCATATCACAAAATAAATCTTGTGGTCAACGACACAAATAATGTAGCGGAAATTAAAAACGCGCTTGGTACTGTAAAGGACGTTATAAACTTTTTCAAAGAATAAACTGTTCGCAGAAATTTGGTTCCGAATATTTCGCGAATGTGCGAGACTGGTCTGATAAATACACAAGGTTTCGAATATTAACATAAACTTTCCCCCAGTGTGTCGAAGGGTAAACTATCAATCGTAGGAAACTACCTCACGAGAAAATCAGCGTATTAACCGGATTCAGCTGCTATCAAATCTTTGCTTGTCGTTGCTCTAATTACAATAGCGAAATACTTGTGTTGTCTACTTCTGTAGAATCAAAATAGCTGCAAAAATGCGCAATTAGTACATTATCACCGAATTTCGTAATTGAACTCTCATATGTACGAACATCTAACAGCGAAATACTTGTTATATTGGAACCAAGGCACCCTTCCAAGCAAAGAGTATGGATTTGGTCAAGTTGGAAAACTACATTAACAAAATAATGAAATAAAAAAGAGCTTAAAAAGGCACATCAAGTACTGACCAATTACTTCAAAAAGCACAAGACATTACAATAGAATCGGAAATCAAAATTTGTTCGTCGATTTTGATTCCCTTATATCATAGCCAAATATTCGATTCTCCCAAAACATTTTTTTGCTTTATACAGCCTCAAAATGAGTATCATTGACAAAAAAATCGAAATTCTTAATGGATATTTATAAATTGTAAGATATCACCGTGATGTTGGATCTATAGTATAACTTGTAAAAGAAAAAGAATTGATCGGACAGGTTAAGGGATATTTATTTAATTGATTTACAATTTTAAATGCAAGCGATGTCTCCTCCTCGCCATATGACGGACATTCTCAATTTTGGGCACAATCCCATGCACTACGGTGACTGTAGAGCGGTGTGTCAGTACGTTTCGATTTCATTATGTCTGATGAGTGTGTATTGACATTTTGCTACAGCAACTTGTGAGAAGTTTTAAAAGAGTCTTAGAAAATTTATCAACAAAGCCGAAAAAATTGTTATTAACTTAAAATTTTAACGATTTATATTGTACAGAAAAATACTTGAACAGAGGATTGACAGATTATAAGTATTTCTTATTATACATATCGTAATGAATGCTAAGGATAGTAGTAAATAATTGGAAGAAAACGGTGTCCGAAACTTGTGGCCACATAATTATTAATTTAATAAGTGTTTCGACAACGAATCCAACATTTTCAACCGTATCTTATGGAATAAACGGCTTCATAAACGAACCTGTTTGGACTCTTAATTTTGAGATTTTTAAGAACTACTCTACATTATTGAGGGCATGCAATTTGATTAAGGCAGAACAACCTCAGTTTCTTACCATAATAAATATAACAACATAATCGAACCCAAAGAAAATGGTATAGATTATCATTTTAATTCATAGCGGTCGATCGTTGTCCGTTTATTGCCAAATTTGAGACAGTTTTTCTGGGTTCATAGTTTCTCGTAATTTCAGCATTACTTCGTATGTTTGCTTTCTCGCATTGGGTTTTCCTTTTTCAGTGAAAAATACTTGGTTCTTCTGTGATGGAAGTGTTATTACTTATTTGATTTTACAGTGGCTATATGGTATCATAATTGATTGTTATAGTATACATATATTATAATAAGGAAATTAGGGCTCACGTCTTATTTTTTTCCAATTTGGCTCTTTTGTCAATAAAAAGTTCATCGCACCAGTCTGAATTATTATCTTTTAGCGAAGATTTTTATAGGCTTATTAGGCTCTTTCAGTATATCACCGTTGCCTAATGTATTATTGCCGAATACCTCCTAGTTTATAAATTCGTCGAAATTTGACGCCAAGCCTATTATTCTGGAAAATTGGCAAATCCTTGTCGTCTATAATTTACGATAACCGGTAAAAACCTAATTAAATAATAATCTCGTTGAAACGGTGAGTTATTCATTCGATGGGTAACTTCATCAGATAATATCTTTCCATCGTAGCTTTCGTTATTCGTTGGACCTCACCAGTCTTTGCTGCTTTAATGATTGAGAAGTCGATTACAAGATCTTGTTTACACTTTTTCTGAAGGTCTTTCTAAATTTCATAGTATTTTGCTGGTGCAATTTTCAACTGCCCGTTAAATTAATACATTTCTTCATTGATGCATTATTGTGTGTCAAAAGCTATCCTAACCTGTCAGTATTGCCAATGCTTCATAGAAATTATTACCCGGCTTTCGGACTATACGAGGTAAAAATACGTGTTACCCGAAATAAAATAACAGTTTCAAATTGGAATTAACGGTGTCTCCATTTTATTAAAAAACGAAGGAGCAGGTTTCTGTGATATCTTTGTTCGCCTACAGTAATTTGAAGGTTCCCTATAGTTACAAATCTATTTTTAATTGAAAGCTTAAAGCATTGGTTTAGTATTGTTCTTCTCTTTATGGTCTCTGCTTGAACTGGTACGATATCTTAAATATCCAAAGAGGGCAAATTTCCTATTTGTGCTACTTTTTTGGTGCATATGAAAATATGATCATGTATCTATAAGGTAAAAGAATTAAACTAGATCGATATGAGAGATCGAAGATTGTTACAATCGTTGATATTGTATACTAAGATTGTTTGTTCAAAGTATTTGCCTACCCGTACAATAAAATTACCCTTAGAGCAGAACATCAATATCAGGAACAATAATTTAATCACACCTTCTTTGCATCCTTCTTCGTTCTATCAGAGATGCTTATTATTTCAAACAGATGTATGTATAGGCAGTATAATGGGCTTTCTAACAATTTAAAACATCGTTCTAAGAAGACTGTATATGAAATTATTATATCTCAACACTAATTTTTTGATTTTGCAATTTGATGCATTATTTTGTACACAGAGTTTCTTTATTTATTCTTTGCTTTTTTTCTGTCTGTTATCTAGATTAACGCATTGCAGAATTCAGGTTAAGTTTAATGTTAAGCATGATTTTCGTTTCTCCTTTTTTACCTTCTCTTTGAAGGCTTAGATGTTAGTGCAGGGACTAACTTTGTTATGATACTGAACCCCATTGGTTCCTGGTTTCATTTTCGCAATTTTTACTTTCATACCATGCGGAAACCACGGGTAAGGACAAAATCACTATTGTGCATGCATAATTATTTGGTGGTGGTTTGCAGATCGATTAATTAGAGCTTCATGAACAATTTCACGATCAGCTCTTGCCGATGATTTCCTTTTGGATCGCATGTCCCTTGTCCTTGGATGGCGGTACCTGCACATTCACTTAATTTTTCTTTAAACGGGATACATAACTTACAGATTCATTTTGTGATCGCAATATTTCACGCATAGAATGCTCCTTAGATCGCAAAACTAAAACTAAATATTTCCACTCTTAAATATTACACTACATCTAAAAAGTAAAAACAAAAAACCAGTACTAGTTTTACATGTACGCAACACAAATATTCACAAACATCAAATTCGAAATAAAACTTAAAAAATTCAAGGAATATCTTTTAGATTTCTGTCCGCTCAGTTAAGACCGAATATTTCAACTGACAACGAAATTTAAATATATACTGTTATTTGCCACTTTCGTACAATATATCCTGGTAATTCTGAAGCAAGGTCATACAATTTAATCCGTAGACAATAAATGATACTAATACATTTCATTGTTATTCATATTTAGCAGGTACAACCATAAACTAAGGGGTGCTCCAAGTAATTTGGCCAGGGACTGTAGGTTTTGATGCATTCAAGACGATTCATCGTACACGCAACGGGTCGCTCTTCATGTACAATAGCGACTTTGACCTTACCCGCTGTTTACAATCGGTTATGAGTATTCTGTATTTCTTTGTTTTAGGGAAAATAAATATTTATTAATAATATTATTACGATCTATAATCTGTATACTAAAATTAATCACTGTAATAAAATAGTTTCAAATTTGCCCTCATCAGGTCTCTACTTGACTAACAAATATGTAAAATCAACCAACAAAAACACGAAACAATAAATTGTATATAACAATATTACACCACAACACCATGAGCAAATCATTCACGCACAACTCTATGAATTTTCCTTAGGGTCTCTGCCAATAGTAAGTACATAGCAAAAATTAGAAGGTAACAAATAGCAGAAAAAGTCGGAAAATTTATAAAATAAGATACGTGTTACTATAGGCCGTTTAGTCTTGCTAGATTTATTGCATATATATATATATATATGTATATATGTAGTGGTTATCCACTTCATGGTCTAAACAGGTTTGGGGTTTTAAAAAATCGGCACTCTAAAATGGAACTTTTGCCGATCATGGTGTTATAAATGTTTTCAGTTTTCTAAGAAGATGGAGAATAAATTCGTGTAGTTCCCAAACTTTGTCAAAATTTTGCTATTCCAAAAACATGAATTCTGGTTATCATATACAATACGAGTGGAATCGTGATTATTGATAATTACGAATGTTGATATGAAACATGTTATTAAAAGTTACTTTCGCGAGTCCGACAGGACGAGCGAAATTATTTGATAACTTATTAAGTATTTGTACCACGTGATTATCATTAATCAGGATTTCCAAGAGTTGTACTCATTAGATTATACAACCAATAAGATATTCTTCAGAACGCAAGGAACTATTAATCTAGATATCTGTCAATTCTTCTTCTGTTCGGTCTTTTGCAAATGTGTATTTGCATAAATCACAAAATTCCATAAACTTATTCAATTTATGTATATATAATATTCTTACAAAATGTAATGACAATGGTTTTTATTTGTATACTAAAGAGCACGAGATAAGTGCCATAAATTGTCGGCCTGATAAGCTTTTATAGGTTTAACCCTAGAAGCTCATTCTTCGTCGAATCGATGACGCATGTTCAAAAATTGTAGAGTATTTTCTTTATTTACATCCATGATTTACATCTACTTTGTGCTCATTATTAGTACAGCCTCTGTCTTTGTCGTGTTCTTGGTGTCTGCGCGTGGTTAGCTTGCTACGTGTTGGGTAAGTTCGTTTTTTAGATATTTGCGTCGTCGAAACGACGAAGTATGAACTTTGTGCAACTTTTAGAAGTTTTTACATACCACAACATTGAGAACGTCGGTGAGAAAGAATATTGCCGTGTGGTATAGAACACACTGAAAATGTGCTCCAAGAGCCAACAAACAAGAAACGGAAACAGATTTGCGCTTTTTGTCCATCTTTTAAACGCCGAATGACAAAGTCATCCTATTCAAAATGTGATAAAAGCTTTTGGCTTTTGTGTGGCCCGCACAAAATACCCGCACAACACTCTGCCTTATGCATAAATTGACTGCTAGTGATAAAAAGGTTTTCCTATCTTATTTAATATGTAAGTTTTAAAATGCAAACACAATTAATAAATTACACGCTTTTAAGTTTGTTATCTAAGAGAGTGACGTTGGTTACTACGCTTATGACGCTAGAACGCCTGGACCGATTTCGATGATTTGTACCAATTCGGACTGGTCTCCGGCCAAACAAGAATAATATCCAAGAAAATTCCCGAAATATCTCCGAAAATAAAATTATCAATTCATTTTCCCATACATTTTGTATGGAGTGATTTTACGACGCCATCTTCATGATAGATGACGTTTGTGTTTACGTTACGTTGTGACAATTTTTCTTTGGACAATTTTTTGCGACAATTGTTTTTCCACCAAAATTGTTTAACAATTGTTTTTGTGGCATTTTTTTGTCACACATTAAAAACGAACATGATTTCAAATGCTGGTTCCGGTATTGCCAGTAGATGGCGTTGTGTGCATAAACTTTTGACAGCTGATTTATCTGCACAGTCTTTCCATCGCATGCTACTGCGTTGCGCAGGCGTGTGTTGCGATTTATCAGCATTTTTTCAAAAGTGATTTCATAGAGGTGAGTTCAGTTTGATGAAGTGCACATTGTAAATGGTTATGTTCTTTATGATTGCGTGCGCATCGATAATCAATCCAATTGTGCAATTTATCTTTAGGTGGATTACTTTGAAAATCAATTCGAATTCGCTCTTCATTTCATTCTGATTGATCATTTTGGTGTGGAATTCTATTTTCAAATGGTAAGGTCTCAACGAAGGTCTTTATTTTGGGAGGTTATGATATTTGAGCACATGTTTGCATCGATGTTTATTTTTGCGAGGTCATCACATCTGTGCACATGTATGTATTGATAATTCCTTAATTGCTTTTGTGACATTCATTTCTCAGTGTTATTCACAATGCCACCACCCAGAAGATCTAATCTTTCGCATCGAACCCGTCGACCCGACCGCAACCCATCCAGCCAATATTTAAAACAAAGAACCAATTGCAATGGACAATTGACCATAGATTTTCTGCAATTTGAAATGACGCAGGGCAACGCCTGCGATATGAAGTTCGCCGGGTCCACTATAATGAATAACACTAACATTCTCTTAATTATGTATATACTTTTTATCATTTAATAGTTCATTTATTATTCACATTTTTTAAATTTTTTCAAATAAATATGAGTTACCTGCACCGATCTCCTTTAAATATTATCATGTACCTGTATTTTAAACATACCCGTAACAATAAAACATTAAATATCTAAAGCAATACTTTTCTAGGCAGAACGAAGTCTGCCGGGTCAGCTAGTTTTTAATATTTTCGTAAGTAACTTTCTATAAAACAAGCCAATCAATTAGTAGTAATAATAATAATAATAATAATAATAATAATAATAATAATAATAATAATAATAATAATAATAATAATAATAATAAAATTTATTTGCAATCGATCGAAAAAAGTGCTGTGAAATTCTAATTTAAAATGAAATAGTATATAAACCAAATACTTTTTCGTTTTATTTCGACGACACACAAGACAAGTAATTGAAAAAGTTGAAGTATGAATTTCTAGAGTTAAACATGTTTCAAACTCCCTTGCGTCATAGCTGTACATGCGTGAACGCCACACTATATATATTACGGCTCGGAGAGTAGTTTTTAGTAGGCATCCCGACAGCAGGATTAGTGCATGAAAATGTCGCAGCTAACAAAAACAGAGTATCGCGCCACATACGCCTAACCACATTAAGCACTGTTGAGACGTCATTTATGGTGATTTATGTGCTTCATTTTTCATTGTAAAAAGTTCACAAAATATTTCCGTTTGGGGCAAAAATCCCTTGAAGATGATAAATGCGGTCGGTTAACTAAAGTGATGCCCCTAAAAATTGAATATATGAATGATTGAAGATATGGTATTAGAAGATCGCCGTTTGAAAGTGAAGGAATTATTAACAATATTTTAACATTTCTAAAACAAGTATGGAGACGACTCCAAACCGATTTTGGAGTCCATTGTCACAGGAAACGAAACAATAGTTCTGGTTTATGATCCTCTATCCAAAAGGGAATTGATGGAACGGAGGCGACCAGATGAACCTCGTCCCAGAAACACGAAAATCGTTCAACCAACGGAAAAGGTAATGTCCACAATATTCTGGGATTGCGGGGGCATTTCACTCATTGCCCTTAAAGAGCACAATACAACTGTCAACAGAATTGACGGATAATATTCGTACCGAACGCCCGTCAAATATTTGGCAAAACTCTACACGTAGTTTTCCCTTTGCCCATAGACAACTATGGACAAAGGGAACTATGACCTATCGATGTATGTCAGGTCAAAGGCTTGAGCAAGAAAGACGAAAGTGAAGTCATATAAATTGGCTTAGAATTGATGAAATATCAATGGTCTCTTATGAAAATCTACGAATTATCCATTTACGGTTGCAAGAATTCTAGAAAGTTACTTGGTGGTGTGAATATATTACTTTTTGGTGATATAATGCAGTTACGTCCAGTCAAGGGTCACTGGTGTTTCACGCAACCACCGTTGTGTTCAGCAGAGATAATCTCATGGCATCAGTTCTCATTTTGCGAATTTACCATTAATAGGAGGCAGCAAAATGATATGGAGTTTGTTGATGTATTAAATAATTTAGGTTTTGGAGACCGAACAACTGCTTAATTGGAATTGTTATGTGAAATGAAAAGAATACCATTAACCGGCGAATTTACAGATGGTATAGCTGTTAGAATATACCCAACAATAAGATTAGTAGAAGATGAATATAATTCGAAAATGACAGATATTATTTCAAAATCTCCTTTACAGCATAAATGCTATCGACGAATCACGTAAGGCATCTACATATGGGAAGAGACCGCCAAGTAATGTAATTCCTACAGACATCAATAACTGTGGCGGTCTTCTACATAAAATACAGTTAGCCGAAGGATCACCAGTTATGTTAAGGCGTAACCTATGTATAATCTATGTAGAGGTCAGTTAGGGGATGGAGAATTGCCGGAGGCGGATCTGATAAAATATAATGACAGTACAATAGGTAGTGGATTGAAACACTCCGATGGCTGTGTTGCAATAACTCCAGTAACTGCAACATTTTAAGCAACTAAAGGATACGAGCATGTTGAACGTCGAATGTTGCATTTAATTTTAAGTTGGGCTGTAACAGTGCATAAATTACAAGGCACTAGGTTGGATAAGGCCATTATTGATCTTAGCAAAAAGTTTTCGCAAAAGGCCAGGTTTATGTAGCTCTAAGTCGGGTTAAAACTTTAGATGAATTAGCCATATCAAATCTAGAACCACGTAAGTTGTTGAACAGACCTCATGATGAGAACGCTTTTCAAGAAATGGAAAGGTTATGAGCTCTAGTACGTGAAAGCGACTCGGCACTTTGACGATATACTATATACATATGTCGATACTAAACAAAGTTCGCGTTTTTTTCATTTTTCGGAGCCATGAACTAGTGTGGGAGTCCTTGGTCAAGGGGCGCATCAATTTCCCTTTCCACATTTTTAGGTTAGAATTAGTAATAATCGCGTCAGACCAAATGTTTGTATATTTTTAAGCAAACGGCGAATTCTCAAACAAATCCTTTTCTTTAGCAATTTTTCCAGCCTTTACTCTTTTTCTTTGTTTTTTTTTTACAGCAACAATATGAGGGTCTAATAGGGCTACTGGCGAAACCTCCCTCGGAACAAAAAAGGGTAACGCACCTAGGATATACCATACATTGCAGTTTTAATTCTTCGATTCCTTTGTCATTCAAAATGAACTTATCTATTTTTTGCATAACCTATATTCATATATCTAATTTATTCAAATTAGATACCAATTTTGAATTGAACACATTTTATAATTAGAACAGGAGGAATAATAATACCGATTCGCCTGTCGTAAACCTCAATTTCTGTATTGATCTTTTTCTTTGACTAATAGGATTACCAGTATTCAAATTACGACTTTTCCGAAACGTAAAATTATTTAATGTATAAATAACAACTTTTACATAAAATATATTTGAAACAACTTCTTTTTAAGTCGGTTCTGTTCTAGTAATGCTAGCGAACATATTTTCTCGACGGTAAAATTGACTATAGTTTATGTGACCTCTGATAGATTAAATAAAAAGCACGACCAACGCGCATGAGATCACTTATAAGAATCTTGATTGTGCCTGATTTTTCCCTTCGGACATCGCCTGCTTGTTGGGCTGCTAATACCGACACATATAATAAGAAGTCAGTTATTATTGTTTCTTTGTTAATATTAGCCCAGAACTAATCCGATATCGGCTCAGGATGATATTGGACCATCCTGGATGCACGCTCTATTAAATGTACCCCGAATCATTAAAATCGGCCAACCCGTTGAGTAGTTATGCGCGAACAAACATAAAACACAAACATGACGAATTGATAACCTCCTCCTTTTTGGAAGTCGCTTAAAAATGGTTGAAATTAGTGCATTTAAACTTTATCAATGATTTTCCAAAAAACAATAACTTCACAAATATCGTTTCTTCTACGTAAAAAAATCAGCAGTCATACAAGTCGATATAACTGGTACTCACTTATGCACAAACGCAATTAAATCAGCAGCACGACCAGAGCCATCACATACAACTACAGGGACGGGAGGATTGTCGGTGACATATTCTAATACTGCTCGTATTGTGTTTGTACCTCCTTCGATTACCAAACATACTACTGGTATACTACTGTGTGTATCTAAGGGTAATTACATATAACATATAAGAACGATACACATTGGATAAACAACTAGAAATTACATACATGGTTGTAGTCTTTGATTTGAAATAAATTTTTCTAATTTTCGCCTTAAAACTATCTCTGCACCATACGATCCGTGAGTTCCGTTGTCTACGAGAAGAAAGTATGCCAAGCGATTGTTCAGTGCAGCAAATTTTGACCTAAAACAAAATATAAGCATTATTTTTTAGCAAGTAAATGAGAAGAGGTACAATAGTATTCAATTCAATCCATTAAGATTCATTGTATGTAGAAATTAAAGGCATATATGTACTTCCATACAAAAATAAAAACATGTATCTAATATAAATGCTTTATTAAAACTAGCGTAAAGTTAAGAGTAGTTTAAGATATAAGTGCTATAAAATGCTGGTTCTTACTTTGTTCTGTGCTATTCTTTTATTGTTAGACACAAAACGTAAATTCAATGAATTCGCTGAATTTCGTAAAATTGGTCACTGTGAATAAAATACATGCTGTAGGACGACGATTTCTGGTCAGAATAGCTAACAGATGAAGTAGTTGTTGTGTAGTAGATGTTTTCGCTGTTAGGTCGAAATGCCGTATTTTTAGTTTTGTTTACTTTCTTTACTATTCGTTCTTCTTTCATTCTTTGCATGTGTCCCATCAATCTAAGTTGCTTCTTTTATATTTGTTACGGTCTCCTGGTTGTGGGAGAGCACCAAGCGATTTTCCGCTTCCGTGAAGATAAAAAATAAGAAACAGGCTTTTCTGTTTTTATGCCGATTTCTTTAGACATATAAGATTAACATATTTTGCAATAAAAACATTTATTCAGATCAGATTGTCATATTCACAATATAAAAACGATCATAAAAATACGTGTTTGCGTTATTTCACGATCAAATTTTTTGCTTAAAAATGCATCGCAACTTATATTACATTATATATCACGCACTTAGCACGTATTCCGTTTCTGTTTCTAATATACTTCCAAAGAATTGGAATTGTGTTTCTCACTTTGGAGAAATTACCACACGTTTGTGGCTTAACGCTTCAAAATTCGTTCCGTCCAAATTAGTTCAAATACTTTTGTCTTTGCGTTTGTTTTAAACGTTTTAGATACGCTTGTCATAAACCTTTCATTTATATACATGTAATTAAAGATCGAAGAATCTGTCTACCTTTAAATCGGGGGTGGCCGAATAAGCCGGCTCTAATATTTTTGTACTAAACGTTTAGTACATATGCAGCGCTTATCGAAAGAGAGCGAACAGACGTCGTCTGTGGAACATCGTAGAAGAACGTTACTCCAGTAAGTCAGTCCATCCATTCGAATTGTGGTCTACGTAATGGGTTACATGTTTTTAGTCGACGATCGATGAATCAGTTCTTTGTAACCGCACCGCAGCCGACCGACGAAGTTTCTTATATACGTTAAGGATTTTTGTGTACGCATTGCTGAAGGCGTTGGTTGTTCGTAAGCGACGAATTGTCGGTAATGTTTGAAACATAATATAAGCATTTACAAAAATTAAAGCATAAAACTATTCTAAATTCAGTACATCTATAGGAAGAAATAAATATTAATTTTAAAACATCTATAAAAATAAAGGCAATTATTGAAGTTAAAAGAAATGAAAAATATGAATATATAAAAAAGTGTTAATAAGATATTCTATTTAAAATAATGTCTTTAAATCCTTAACAATATTGTTATCTCCACTTCTTTGTATTTCCAAATCTCCTATGCACACTCTACCTTTTATTTTGTCTTTCTTGTTCTCCCCTTTATGTTTCTCCGAAACCGCATATCCGGGTTCTTTAATTTCTTTTTCTGGCTTTGTGTTTGCCTAATACATAATTTTTATTAAATTGAACATATAGAACGCAAAGACACCTCAAATATCTAGCTCGATTTCGGAGACATTAAAACAAATAGTTTTGCCATTTTCGATTTTATCTTTTCCGGATGTTATTATAAGTGATATAAAAGTTACACTTTGTCATTGCCATTTTGACCCCACAACATGGCTTGACAACATTATTAAGTTCATTCTTTTAAAAGGGCCAAAAAAATGAATGTCGTTCTTGGGTATACATTTTATTGCAAAAACCAATGTATTACATATAAGGATTTCCTATTTAGTTTATTAGGAATCAAGCGATTTTTCAATGGGCTTTTCATTAAATTTTGCGCAAAGTCTGTAGTGAAAATATGATTACTTAGTAATGCCAATTTGTCGTTTAGTTGCAATCAATTATATTTTGTGTAGACCATTAGTTTGTATACTGTTAGCTGTAAACATGGAAGGGAATTATTTGAAATATTGTGCAGAAGCGAAATATATGCAAATAAATACCCAGATAGAAGAGAGCCCGGCAAATCAACTCGTAGAACGCTGGCATCAAATTTAAAATAATGTGGTTCCTTCAAACCACCTGTGATCTCTAGAGAGAAACCTTGTAATAAGAAAAAAATAGGCAATGTGTGATCAGCCGTTATTGAGAATCCAGGAACATCAGCAGGGATATCGAGCATAATACCGGGGTGCCCAAACCTACGGCACAATTTATAGTAAATAAACATATTGAGAATTTATCAAGGATTGAGACCGGGCGACCAAGCGTAAGTAGTACGCGAGATGTCAGCTTCATGAAAACTTTTTCTTCCAAATAATTTGGTGGGATGAAAATATGGTTACCCACAATCCCATTTTTAATAGACCAAAGACCAAATCTCTCGGGAGTACTTGAAACATAGGTTTTCAGAAAAATTGATTGATACATATTCTGCAGTACCATCCGCAATTCGTTCCCCGGATGTAACGTCATTAGTAGTCTTTTTCTGTTGGACTGCATGAGATCTAATTTACAAAGAAAATTTTGCAAATGAGCAAGAATTGCAGAGGTTAATTGAGACAGCTTTTGTCTAGGTCACACAACAGCTGCTAAAGGATGTTCTGAAATCAATTGGAAAAGAGGTCTATGTCTGTTTAGAAAATAATGGCGACTTATTTAAATATTTATTATAGGTTTTTTAAATAGTATATATGGTTTTTAACCACCTCAGTATCTGGTTTTAGTTCTACTTCTAGGGTAATTGGAATTAATTAAATTGTTATATTGTAATTGTTTTGTATCATTATTTGTATTATTGTCACTGCCTACTTTGTACAGAATTTCATGACATAATTCTGATAAAAATCGCGTTTTTTCTAATAAAATGAACAAAAGATTCTTATGTGTAGTATATTATTGGCTTACTTTTTAGATAGTCTTTCTACCACTTTTAGGTCAATCAAACAACAATAATTGAGCTAATAGTTCAAATAACATTCTCGGAAAACCTTCGTCAGTGAAAATATAACTATATAAAGGCTTTTTCAGCAGGTACGACACATTTTGTTTTTGACATTTCTGCAATAGGAGTGAAGTTGGCTTCACAATTCTTTCACATTTTGAAACGTTAATCTATGCCATTTAATCATGGAGAAATACACGCTTCAACAACGTTTGCAAATTATTCAATATTTTTATCAAAGTTCACGTTCTATCGCGACTACGTTGCGTTCGCTTACACCAATTTTCGGTAGACGGAACCGTCCAACAAGACGGACTATTGAACATTTGTGGCGAATTTTTCGGAAGGATTTGGCTCTTCGCGCGTATAAGGTTGCGTACATTCGCTAATTGGGCTTTGGACCAGATGCAAGCTGGCGAAAACTTTCACAAGAAAATCATCTTTTCGGGTAAAACTCACTTCTGGCTCAATGGTTGTGTCAACAAGCAAAATTGTCACATTTGGACGAGTGAGGTGATGCACTAGGCACAACTTTATCCGAAAAAGATACCTGTTTGGAGCGGTTTTCATGCCGGCGGCGTCATTGGCCTATTTTTTTGTTTTGATGAAAACGGCGCGCCAGCAACCGTCAACAGCGATCGCAACAGGGCCATAATATCGAAGTAATTTTGGGATCAGGTCGACGTTACGAACTTGGGCGATATGTGGTCCCAACAGGACGGCGCAACGTGTCATACAGTTTGCGACACAATCGAATTATTGAAGACCAAGTTCGGCGAGTGAATTATCGCACGCAAGGGTTCTCGCGAATGCCCGTCCCGTTCGTGCGATTTAACTCCTTTACACTTTTTCTTTGGGGTTACATTAAATCGCTGTCCAAGCCAACACATCAACAACGTTAGAAAAGCTGCAGGCCAACATCGAACGCAAAATTCCTGGTGTTTCGGCCGATTTATGTGCTCGAGTCGTGGAAAGTTGGGACCACCGTTTTCACTCGTGTCAGCACTTTCGCGGCGTACATTTCAACGATGTCGTATTCCACAAATAATGGCATCGATTGTACTTTCATTTGAAATAAAAATCATTTCCATAACTAACCTACAAGTCTTTTAATTGAAAAAGCAAAATGCGTCGCTCTTAATGAAAAATCAGGTATGTATATGTATAAATAAACATTAGTTTTTATTTGGGAACTATCAACAAAATAACTAACGACTAAGATTTCTTGATATATAAGGCTTGTAAAAGTTTTTTACAACATATTTAATGTGAAGCTGCACATTTATGCAAACAAAAAAAAAAACAAAACCTTTATGTCACGAAATCTTAACAATTCTGTCCAGGGACAGAAAACCCAAACCCAAAAGGAAAACTTAGCCAATGGCTTCCTCTTATACAAGGTAACTGTCAAATTACTAAAATTACTAAATTCTGAACATCAGTACTAAAATTAATAGTTTTAATATCTTTTTGTATATTTATAATTTCGTATATTATTCGTAGTTTCTTTATAACTACTTTTTTATTTTAAATAATTGTGTTTTCCAAATCAAGGTAATGCCCTAAATCTTTGTAATATTTTGTTACGGCGGTCATTGCACCAAAACCATTATTTACAGAATACTTTTGATTATACAACCTTTTCTTTAAATATTGTTTTGTCTAACCGATGTAACACCCATCAATCTTTACAGTTTATCTTATAAATTACATCACTTGAATTTTGTTTATTTATTTTAGATTCAGTGTTAGTAAAAGAGCTTAGCTCTCTCATGGCTACAAACATCAATCGAAAGAAACGAACAACTACATCTCGCGAAGCCGTACTGATGATGCGTATAACCGTCAAACACATATATATATAGAGATGGCAATAGTAGTTTTCTAATTGCACTATAATTTGGAATTATAGTTATATTTATTTTGTTTTCATTAAATTCTTTTATTTATTCGTTCACTTAAACCCTTTTTACAAAGAATAGCGTTATAAGTTTATCATTATTTTTAATAGCTCTATTATATAATTTATTAATTCTATTTCTAGATTTCTCTACCTTCGTTTAAATTTTCTTTTACTAAATTGTGGATTACTTAATCTAACCGATTGATCAACTAATCCGGTAACTACAGTAATTTATTGTAATTTAGATGTTCCTGAAAAATAATTTAGATGTGTTAATGGATTTAAAGACATTATTTTAAATGCAATACCATATGAACTCCCTTTTTCTCTCTCTGTCTCCATCACTCCTATTGAGGTACTGGGCGCTACTGCGTTTCTTAGCCTTGAGTGCGCATTCTCTTCATATTTCATTTTTCTGCAATCTTATTCACTAGCTTCCTCTATTCTTCTCTGTATCTCGCTCTCTTTGTTGCCCCATCACACTTCCAAGTCTTTGCACCATATAGAACATTTTTTCTATACATTCATCTTTCTACAAATTAGAATAAGGAGACTGTGGCTAAAATAATATATAAAATAAATAAAATTACCCTTACCCATACCTTTCGGAAAAATCCAGATATGTATTTCGGCGACTAAGTTGCCATCCTCGGTGGAAAACTGGGGAATTCAGTATCACTAGCGAATCCGACTACTAACACAACGAATACTGTAAAATACTAAAGCAGTGTCAATAATGTTTTGATGTGTTTGGCGCGCTTAGTGTGTGATGTTCATTGTGCACAGCTTTAGTGCTGTGCAGTGTTCGTTATGTATGTAGCCGGATTTGCTAGTGATGTTGAACTTAGTGGCCGAAATATGTATCTGGATTTTTCGAAAGGTGTGGTAAGGGTAATTTTATTTATTTTATATATTCATATTTCTCATTTTTAAATTCAATAGTCTTTCTATTTTTTATCAGCGTTTTTTAAATTAATATTCATTTCTTGCTATATATGTACTACATTTACAATTGTATCATGTTTTGGTTTTTGTAAACACTTATATTGTATTCAAAACGCTACCGACGAACATATGCGGTCCTTCGACAATCCGTACATGGAAAAAATCCTTAACATCGGTAAGAAACTTCGTGGGTCGGCTACGGTGGTAATCTACAAAGACTCATTCATCCAGCGCCGACTGAAAAATGTGACCCATTACGTAGACTGTGGTTGGAGTGGATCGACCGATTTCTGGAGTCACATTCTGCCGCTTTGTTACTGCCGCATATGTACGTACTATCGTAAAGTATATATACACAACCGTATTTCAACTTCTATCGAGAGAACGAACCGGCATAAAAGTAGACAAATCGTTCGGTCTGCATATGAATCAAACGTTTACAATAGGAGCTAAGTACATGATGTACACACATATCCTGTACTTTTAGACTCGAAGTAAAGCTTACACATGGGAATACGAAGTTTTTATGTTCGTTTTTTATATATTGTGATTGTGCCAATCATATATGCCTAAATAACCGTTTTTATATTGTGAATGTGTCAATCTTATCTGTCTAAATAAATCGGCATAAAACGGAAAAGTCTCTTTTATTATTTCTATATTATTATGCAAGTGGAAAAACGTAGGAAACCGAGCCACATATTTGAGATTGTTTGTCATGCCCGCACTCTCGTAACCAGGGACCAAATATAATTGTTATTTTTTTATTTCAGATAAAAGGTTACAAGAAAATTCATTTTATTTAATATTGGGAATTTTTAACCATTATCATTGCAAATATATTATTTTGGTTATCGTAACCAATTAAAGTGAGAAATTTTTTTTTTTTTGGTTATAAGTAACAATTATATCAACCAAAATAATTTTTTTTGGTTTCGGATAACCATTATATCAACCAAAAAGATTTTTTGGTTAGAAATAACCATTACAAAAAAATTGTTTTTTTGGTTATCAGGGATGCAAGAAAAAACAAACAAAAATTTTAAGTGAATGAACATAAAAAAAGCTATGAAAAAACAAAATATATCAAACAATATAAAAATCCTCACAAAATAAAGAAACAAAAATTTTAACAAACATAACAACAAATGAGCAATCAATTTAATGCAACAACAACACATGAACAAGATAATACAACAAATCTGTGACGGTAGTAGCAAAACTAAGCACAGCTCAAGACGGTGTATGTTTTCTTATATTTTAAAATCATTACATAAAGCCTAATAAAGGTTACATACAGTCAATTACAATTTTAATAACGATTTTAATGGATTTAGAAATCCCTATTCAACATTTTAAATGAGAGAAATGTTCCCACTAAAACTTTATGAATGAATTTTTTATTATCAATTTCATCCCTGATAATAAAAAAGAATTTTTTTTGTAATGGTTATTTCTAACCAAAAAACCTTTTTGGTTGATATAATGGTTATCTGAAACCAAAAATTTTTTGGTTGATATAATTGTTACCAAAAAAATATTTCACACTTTAATTGGTTAGGATAACCAAAATAATATATATCTTATAAAAATGGTTAATTATAACGATTTTATAAATTCATCAATATAAATGGTTAAAAATTACTTTTTTGTCGTTTATCTTATAATTGTTACGTCCCTGCTCGTAACTGCAAATTTCATCCTATTTAGCCGATATCGCAACTCTTACCGTTTCGAAGGCTCCTCTTTATCTTGAATACAAATTCAGCAAAACAAACTATTGACACCATACATTCTGCTAGCAACTCGGGTACAAACTGCATGTATAAGAATTTATTTGATAAAAAATTGAATTTTTCTTTTGTAAATTACAATTAAAGAAGGAAATACGAATTTAGTGAAAAGTTTGTAAGTACTTGGCACATATGTGAGCACAATGTTCGTTGCAAACCGCATTGAAGCCACTTGTACAAGCTTTGCTAGGTTTTGTTTCTTATTTACTTGCACGCATACGGAACAACTTCCCACAACCGAAATACGATCAATTTTGTCTTTTTTATAGGTTAGAAGCCTCAATAGTTACAGCAGGTTGAATTTATTGTCCAAGTATTTGTATTGCTGATCGAGTATATGGTATTGGTTATGTTTTTCTTGCACAGCTCTACATCTAGAATCTTCAAAAATTTTCTCAGATGATCAGTTGAGGTAAATTGTGGATTGTGTTATATATATGCTGCCAATGCTGCTATGTCAACAGCATTATAAAATAATGCTAACGGCCATCGATTTGTCCTACGTTTAGTTGTAAGTATATTCTCCCAACAGCTTATCCATATTGTCAACTTCTCAACCTCTTAGTTGTATTATAGCATGTAATAATTTTGGGCTTAGCAGGCAAAGTGTTTCCTGTTATAGTCTTTGCAAGCATCGTCGATAACATAATCACCGTTTTATTCCTTTTAGGCATGTAAGAACAAAAAGTTGCCCCTTTGCTGAAGACAAAGTAAGTTGAATTTACTGACCCCTAATAACATTTTACCTTCTCAATTTTGTCTTGTAACCCCACTAGCAGTTTTCAATCATGTAGCAACATGTAGCACATTATCGCTATGGTAGAATAGATTCGTTGAGTATCGCGTAGCATATCTACTATACGGGGCAAGGCATTTAAATTGATAAAATGTGTAAACTCCTCGCGAGAAATGGATGCGTATGAAGCAATACACATACGTAAAAATACGAATCTTCGAAATAAAGATATCAGGTCTATCGGCAAATTTACATTAATTATAAGCAAATAATTATGATATGATATCAGTTTCTTGTCGATCTGTAATTGATTAGTTAAAATTATTTCTTTTAGGATGTTGGGCAGTAGAAGTGTGTATTAATCAAAAACAATAGTACATACTAGATACATTTCTCAATTTAATAAATAGAACTTAAACACAAAATACTATCAAAGAGCCGTCACAATGATAATTGTTAAGATTTATACCTGGTTTCTACTATCAAGATTCAATTTAGATACATATAATGTTCCTTTTCCTCTTCACTCCCAAATTTTTCTATTGCCCATTTAATCTCGGTCTTTTCTTTTCTCGTCTTCTTAAACTTTTGTCTTACAGTTGCCGTTATCATGAAGTAATTAGTGTCTCCTCTGTAAGTCGTTACATCTTTTATTGATAATTGTTTTCTTTTTGTAACCAAACCATGATATATTTGACTACTGTTTCTATATTGTAGTGATCTCCATTACATCTTGTGTCTTATTGGATGTTCGTGTTAGATCTTGCTCACAACCATATCTGTTCTTGCTATTAGTCCACATAGTCTCTCCATTATCAGTCGTTGCTTCATGTATGGTATTTCTTTTCACTACGTGTTTTATGTAATCTTCTTTCACTATGTGGGCATTAACGTCGCGCAATTATTATATCCCTTTTTTGGAACTTGTTCCAGCACCTATTCACTGTTTTTATACATCTCTTCTTTTCCTTGTGTATCTACGTTCTGTCTCGGTGCATATAGGTACATTTATTACTGACAAATTGAAAGCAGTTCCACTTACCCTCGTATATGCTAAACTGCCATTTGTTGGTCTGAACTGAACTGAAATATTATATTGTTCTTTAATTTGCGTGCAACTATAAATGTTACTCTGTTTTGCCCCTGGTTCTCATCGCGCGAGTAAAACATGGTGAAATCTCTTTTGTCGATCCTTCCTTGCCCATCCATCTCGTTTCTTGTAACGCTGCAATGTATTTTATATTTCATTAATTCTGACCCTATTTCGTTCATCCTCCCCGGCCTATAACATAGTTCCCGCATTCCATTTGCTAATTTTGTCGTCGTCTCCACTCTGAATCGCCCTTAAAAGCATATTAATAATCAGTTTATTTCTTTATTTTATTTTGATTACCAACAGATATGTAATAAAACCTTAGGAACATAGTAAAAACTACGAAATTAGCTTAAAACCAGCAAACGAAAAAATCGGAAAACTATCGTTTTGTTACAGTTCTTTGTAAATTATGTTTTCCTACTATGGATCTTCGTAACTCTTCGTTCCCCAGTTTTGAGTTTGCATCTCCTGCTACTATCATTTCCTTTATCTTATAAGGGAACTGCGAACTATGGTACAAATGGATTTTAATGGGTCTCGGATATACCGTATTTATTCTAATAAACAGCGCCCTCTAATAAACGGCGCGCCACCTATTAGAGGATTCCAAGTTTCCAACATCCGGTGCGCCGTTTATTAGAGGAATTGAGTGGTTTTGTGTAAAGTATCTAGGTAAATTGGAATGTACACAATGTGTAGTGGTGAATGCATGTGTGTGTTGTCTTCTGCTCTTTGTCAGTTTGTATTGAATTCGAAATAATAATGGCAACTATTATTGACGAAACTTATGTTGATAATAAACAGCGCCCTCTAATAAACGGCATAACAAAAACGATGTTGAAATAATAAACGGCGCGCCGTTTATTAAAATAATTACGGTATTGTGAGGGAATGTCCCTAGAGTACTAGGCTAACTGGATTTTTTCCAGTGGGCCTTGGTTTCCGAGAAAATCGAAGTCCATGCGTACCTATTACACCTGTACATTTTCTACGTTATCCTGCTCGGAGTATTTGCACTGACTGTCCCCGCTTATGCTGTGCCTACTTATCCGACGAGTCCTAACTCGATTTTATCGTTCGGACAGGTATGGGTAGGCGCAGTATAAGCGCAGATAACAAAAGAAGGGTCGGGGACAGTGAGCGGAAATACTCCGAGCAGGACAACGTACAAAATGTACAGGTATAATGGGTACGCATGGAACCAATCCCACCACCAATGCAAACTATACCATTTATTTTGTATGAAAAGACGGAAATTTGTGGGATAAAAATTATTCAACGCGCACTTTCATACTATAATGACACTTTCGTACCGAAATATTAATTGAAATTAAAGTGTATGGAGGAAAAACTGTGAGCGAGGGAATTGTACGAAAATGGGTTAGAGTATTTAAAGATGGTCGCACTAATGTTCATAATAAGGAAAGTAGTAAACCATCATCGGTCATTACTTAAGTTTGTTAAAAGGTGGCACCGGGCAAGGGCGTATGCCGATGACCGCAGCGTGTAGCGCGAATTTATTAACTCCAGTACGCTGCGTTCATCGATATATGCCCTTGCCCGGTACTACTTTTTTAACAGACTCTAGTTATTACTGAAGATTGCAGAAAGTTGATGCTAGTTCCAGAAAACAGACGCATTACGATTTCATTATTATCTGATAAGCTTTCGCGAATTCCAAATAGTGTTCTCTTAGAAATTTTGTTTTATATGATTTGAACTTTCTTCTGTTTTAATTTGAGGCACAAGTAATGAAAAACCATTTATGTAACGTTTCCTACTTTTACATTTTATTCATTGCCTTTTACTCGTAAATTCTACTACAATTAAACTTTTATCTCTTAATTAAAGTATGTATTGGAAATAATTGCAATATATAATATAAAAAGAAAATTTAATCACAGAAAGGGGTTAATAATTGAATACTACAATAATACGTGAAAAACTACAATACATACATATGTATGCATCTTTTACACACGCATATTTAGCAAACATCTCATTTATATGTTTATATTTGGACATCGCCCCTCGTCAATAATTACCAGTATAAGAGAGTGGAGGAGTAAGAAAGAGGAAAGATATTTCGGCATTTTATTTGAATTCAACAAAACTATTATACCTATAAAAAAATTTATTTCCCAAAGATTTTCTAGAGGGCATCCACGTATAATTGACACTTGAACTTGAAATAATGCTGGGTGTGCGTGCCATTTAAAAAAAAAATGACTTGTTATATGTGTTCAGTTCATTGAATAATTTGTTGTAATCTCAATACATTTTATTAGTATACTATATATTATAATCCTTAGGAAAGTATTGAAATAAAATGGTAATACACACACAAACCCGATTGTCTACAAAAACGCAATATTGTTTCGGACTTCTAGTTCATTTTCACGAGAAATTTGACGTGCAAAAGTGACAATTCGTTTTGAACGAGGATATTAATTCTATCATCAAATGACGTTTCAAAATTACAGTTTTTCATATCATGAACATTTTAAAATTATGTTATA
This sequence comes from Chrysina gloriosa, assembly GCA_038088585.1. Classification (NCBI taxonomy): domain Eukaryota; kingdom Metazoa; phylum Arthropoda; class Insecta; order Coleoptera; family Scarabaeidae; genus Chrysina; species Chrysina gloriosa. The sequence goes on along the minus strand of CM076088.1, from coordinate 43,737,887 downwards.
ATGTGATTAGAAATAACGTAATCATCACAAACATTTCATGCAATGGACGTCTACCATTACTTAAAAATAAAGTGGAAGGAAATGGAGTTATAACATGTTTCAACAGATATACTCACAATCATCCAAATAATCTTAAACTACCGGAACTTTTGTATTTTCCACACATTTTCAGATGGCTAAATGCGAAATATCGATTAAAAGTACTTACAAAGGATGTGGGATCCAGACTTTTCCGAAGGTGCCTTCATTTATGGAAGTACACATGCTATTTGCAAAATTACCGATATAATAAGTCGAAATAAACCGGATGAATTAAAAAGCCTTGTGGAGGTCAAAGTGGAAAGGGAAATTGACGCATGAAATGCGTGTTATTTTATCTGATCAGCAAAAGAAAGCTATGAAGTTAACTCCTGATGATATTAAATTATTAGTGCCTCTAAAAGTATTGCTCGAAACCAATAGAAATCACAAACGTTGCAGTATTTTACTTAAAACCTTAGCTATGAAATGGTGTCAAATTGGGAGCTCCTTAAAATTGGTATTGATAGTATTAGAAACGGAATTTAAAAGAGATTATAGTAAAGGTATAAATTCGGAATGGATTATAACTTTATTTAATATTTTGCAATGTTCATTAATTAATGATTCTCCAACACGGTCAGCAAGATAATACCACATATATGATTTTCACCTATAATTAAAGAAATATGTAAATATTAAATGTATGTGTTTAACTTCTACAATAAAAATTAAAATGAATTGACAATTTACAACCACGTAGTATAGTATCAAGTTATGAGCCAGTAGAAAGATTTTCTTTAAACACGTTCACGCCGGCGCGTACCACCGGTGACCCATAGTAGACTGTCTCATCGGGCGGTGCGTACCATCGGTGGCCCACAGTAGACTGTCTCATCGGGCTTTGCGTACCACCGGTGGCCCACAGTAGAAAATTAAAATAATGAAAATTTAACGTATATTCATTATAAACATTTATTTTTAATGACAATTATAATTAATAACGTATTATAAACATAACTTTTGTTCAAAATGATAAACATAATAATGCAGTATTCTAAAGTTAACTCAAATTCGATACATAGAATGCGTGTACAAGCGAAAATCGCGCGCCGCCAGATGAAGCGCGGCATGAATTCAAGCGCCGCCTCACGGCGAAAAACATGAAAATCGGCCCCGGCGTGAACGTGTTAAATGGGCGTATGAGAGACTACAGATTGAAAGGATGCAAATTGTCACAAACTACCATACTTGAATTTCGTCGTAAAATAGTAAATTTGTCGATTTAAGTAGTTTCACAATAATATTCTCTATCAAATTAGATTTAAAATCTATGCTATTACTATAAACATTCACAGCTACCAAATTAATCACAACGTGGTTAGTTACAGAGCGCTTCTCCATTTGATCTTTCTTTGACATTTACTTAATTTTTTTTTGCTTTTGTGCAATCGCATATTATATATGTATGTAAGTCATACAAATTTATACCTGGCTGTACCGGAAGGGACAATAAGTACGAAGCAACGTAATTACAACTTTTCTTTTTCTTTTGTAATGTGTAGGCATACAATATATGCTATGAGTTAATATTATATCTAAAAAGTACACACTAAAAATGTCTGCTGTTCCACTTTGCAAAAGGAGTGAACCAAACCAAAAAATACTGAAATTGAGTCTGAAGCTTTGGTCTCGACAACACAATTTAGTTTTGGAAATAATATGCCTACTGCACATTCTGTCATTCAATAGGTACAGGAAACCATCACGTGCTTCGAAGATATACACTATTCTATTAATTGAATCATTACAGAATAATCAATCTTTTAAAATCATAATTTGATCAGTGATATCAGATGCTTCACTGAAAGAGGTCTGGTCTTTTACTTGTAGCGAGTGGTGCTCTACAGTACAATCTTTATATGTAAATGATTATTCTTATATGACCCTTTCGCGTTGCATTCTAAATGCTACTGGTGATAAGGCTATTGATTGGTGTGTTGATAAGAGGCTTGCAGTTAATATTGAAAGCAACTGAGAAGATGACATTTTTGTTGCGCTGTCTGACTAACATCGATATCTATTAGTCGTAGTTCCTAAACTGCAATCGAGAATACACGGAGCAGAATTGGCAACTAGGATAAGTAGGTCAGGTTTTGCCTTGAGGTGTTTACGAAAAGGAGTGCTGCAGTATATTATGAGCACCATCTATTGTGCGTATATTTATTAACTTATTGCGTACGGATCTTGGTTTGGAGCTACTGTTGTTGGAGGCACCTAATATTTGCTTTTAAAGAAAAGCAATCACAGTTATAGACGATTCACGAAAATAACGGGAGTCAAAATTCGGCGTTCTGGAAATATGTACACGATCTAAATTCACAAAATTCAAAACAAACTGATTCGAGAATTTTGGAAATTCTGAAAGAATATTTACACATACAAAATAGAAAAAACTTGATGGCGAAAACATCTTGAATCAATCCAAAGTGTTGGTAGCTTCAACCAAAGTACTAAAATTTCACAAGACTTTCAGAAAAGCTAACAATTTGAACTTGTCCCTCATTGGACGGCAATTTTCTAAGTGCTCCCATAAACAGGGCGCTCAAAAAGGTTGGTAACAAATTATGAAATACTGAGTCCTTTAGACCCTCAAAATGCAGACTAAATTAGAACAAGTTCGTCAGGAAGCAAATGGTTGTCAGATTTTCTCCAGACGCAAGCGCGAGGATATGGGTTGGACTTAACTTTCCCAAGAAAGATGCAGAAAACGCTAATAGATGGTGAAATAAGAATCTGTGCCATTAATTCGGTAACTGATATAATCAAGCGTTTCTATACCGGTGAGGATAAGAATCAGATTATGAAACGTAGGTTCGTCAAGAAAAAGGAAGTTCTTACAAGTACTTAGCGTTGGTATACTTTCGGCTTCGCTTATGGGTGTTTGGTCTACATGTGGGTATGTGAGATATTTATTTTCCACAAGTCTTTTTTTTAAGGTAATCAAACTTATTCGGTAGTACTATCAAATTCAACAAATTAATTACAATATTAAATAGATCAACTAATAGTTTATTTAAAAAATATATATATTACCAAAGATAAAAATAACCTTTAAAAATTCTAAATTCACTATCGCTCAGAATTTCTAAAACACGCAAAATAATATTCCTTTACATTCTATGGTATATTCTATTAATTGCCTCGCTTACAAAAGTTCAAAATTTTCACCTAAAATTTTAAGCAATGTTATAGGTAAAACTACATATGTATAATGTGGAAAGTTAATGGCAATTTATAAATTCATTTAGAAATCAAACAACTCTTTGCAAATATATCTATGGATTTAACATTACAAATTTTAGATAAAAAATGTAGTTCAATAAACTTTGTATAAATTCTGCATTCATCCTTTAAATTAGTACAGGCCAAGTCGACACTCAACCGTACTGGTAATAAACCTTGATTAGCCATCTCACCACCAGAGGAAGCAGGTAATTTTCGGATATACCCAAAGAGATAATAAATAATAAATAAATAAATGTCTTTATTCTGCCCAACAGTTTAAAAATAAAACCTAAATTAGGCATTCATATAGTACATACATAGGTCGTGTACACTTCAGAATATAATATAAATAAAGAATGGGTACATCATTATAAAATAAAATAAATATAATATATTCAACAAAGAAAAATAAAAATAAAAATCACATAAAGAGAAAAAAAGATCATGCATAATTCACTTTATGATCAAAAAATATCTATATAATATATATCAGCGAGTTTGCACATCTGATAGAGGAGGCTTCTGACCATGCAATTGGTTCTACACCTAGGGCCGACGAAGGTTGCGCAGTGCCGAGATGAAAAGCGAGGAACGTTGATTGAAATTAATTCCAAGAACATGGGACAGTCGATTGTGTCACGCAATAACCCATGGACAAAAATTGGCTATTACTATTTCTCTGAGCGTGTCAAGGAGTTCCAATCCATGAACCCCCAATAGGAAGGCGTGGTCAAAAATTACGTTCCGGATAAGCGCCCGTAGCGTTAAAGCTCAAATATTTAAGGAGACAGCGCTGAATGCTTTCTAATTTGAGTTTGTGACAGGTGTACTTCGGATGCCATACAACAGACATATACTCCAATCTACTGCGTACTAATGAACAGTACAAATATTTGGTGGTGCAAGGATCCCTAAAATATTTAGAATTTTGCAGAATAAAACCAAGGATGGCCGAAGCGGATCGACAAGTTTCGGTAATCTGTTCGAAAAAGTGAGTTGGCTATCAAATAACACTCTAAGATCTCTGATAGTTTGCTTCGTCGATAATGTTTGACCATTTAGATTGTATCCAAAATTCAGTGTAGTTCTCCTACGAGTGTATCTGACTACGCTGCACTTCTCAATATTCAGTGTTATGTGATTCCTCTGACACGAGTCCCATACAATCGCGGGATTTTCCTGAAGTACACATGTATCCTCAAGGCTTTCAACACCACAGAATATCTTCAAATCGTCAGCGTATTCTAATGCCAAACACGTTAATAAGTTGAAGAGGTCATTACTAAATAAAAGAAACAGTAACGGACCCAAGTTCAATCCCTGAGGGACACCGGATGTAGCCAGAAACTCAGATGATCTAAAGCCATTATACTGGACACAATTATACCTATTAGTCAAATATGAACGGAATAGGGAAAGGAAGCGATCACTGATCCCAAAGTAATTAAGTTTACCCAATAACAAACGGTGATCGACGCTATCAAACGCTTTGGCAAAGTCTGTGTATATCACATCCAACCGACCACAGACATCGAAAGCGGAGGTAATTTCCTGGGTAAGCCGTATTAAATTAGTTGCGGTCGATGTGCAAGGTGTGAAACCATGTTGAACAGGTGACAATTTTGATTTAACATGCGCGTAAGTGAGATTGTTCAGTATCTGCTCGAATATCTTAGAAAAGTTGCATAATAGTGATATTGGTCTATAATTCTTTAAATCAGTCACCTTTCTTAAAAATTGGACAAATTCGAGTAATTTTCCATTTTGATGGATAAGTGCTTGTTGGCAGAATTAAATTAAATATAATCCTCAATGGATTGACGAATACCATACGACAGTCTCTGATAAGTAGAGCCGGAATTTCATCGCCTGTTGATTGGAACTAACAATAAGTTTATTAATGCTCCAATTTTTCGTGGATCACGTCGCAAATCAGATTCGGCCCTACTAGAGAAACTTTTATAGGCAACACTGATCTGGTCTTTAGTGATTCTTCTTAATTGAGAAAATTTATTATAGAATTTCACCAGGTTAGTGGATTTCCATCTTCGATGGTAATATTTCTTTAGTTTAAGGTTATCTGTGATACACTTAGTAAACCACGATGGGAATGCACTACGGCGGGGGCCGGAGTGGAGAGGAACAAATTTATTTAGGATGTTATAGAGCATTTCATAAACTAAATCAACACAATCATCCACATTACCACAGTCATACAAGCAGGACCAGTCACTTAAAAATAGGCGGTTGTATAAGTTTACGTAATCAGCTTTCCGAAAGTTGTAGCCGACGTTACTCTTTGAAGGAAAAGGCAATGAGTTAACAGAGACAGGGAGCTTTAGAGTTACATAGAGTGCTGATATGGGTCCTCAGGTACCAGTGGGGACAGCTCCCGGCCAACGGCAATCTGAGGAGCAACATTGGTTAAAATAAGATCTAACAATTTTCCCTGAGGATTAATAGTGTTATTAAGCTGAGATAAGTTTAGCGAGTAGGAGAAGCAGTTAATTGCATTGACCTTGGCATCAACAGAAGCAGGACAGGAATAATTCGGTGTATTGAAATCCCCAGCTATTAAAACAGGATAATGTAGGAGTAAAACTACCAGTGCGTCAAAAAACAAGGTGTAATCCTCCGCGCTAGCACGTGGAGGAATATACAAACCAACAATATAAAATTTATAAGTAGAAAAAAGAGATAAGCCAACTGGACACCTAGTCATGACGAGTTTCATGTTCATAGATTAAGAAAGATTCCAGTAATTTCTATTTCATTATGAGAGTATTGCAATATCTTTTATTGCAAATTATCAGAATAAATACCCCGATTGTCAGAATAGCTACCTGATTGGTCTGGGCTAAAACTGTCTACAAATACTGTCAATTGTTTAACACTTATACAATTATCAATTTTGTTCAAGTCAGTGGGCGCAAAGTATTACAAGATGGCATGGTGTATTGGGTATGTTCTGCGGCTGGTTGTAATGCCTTCTGTCATCCACGGAGTAAGTCCTTATCAGCACTGTCTAAACTGTATCAACAGTGCTCTACAAAGTTTCTAGTAATTTCATCGATAAAAATTATTTTGCAATAGTATAGCAGTATCCACTGCAAAATTGACCGAAATTTTGCAGGGTTCATTTTGTTAAAAACTATTGCAATTTGTATTATTGAGCACCACAACGAAGTTAGTTACAATGTTCTGGTAACCAATATAACCTGTCCTTATGCCTATTTTCAGTGATATATCATTTTTATACATAATTTTTCTTTCTAGATGATAATATTTGCGATCATTTCTTACTCACAATCATGAGGCCATTCTGCAAAAATTGAGCTGACAAGCTCTCAAAATTCTTGTCAACGGAAGGCCGTGGACATATTGTCGAAATCCATAAGAAATAGTCCACACTGAAGTTGCCGTCTCCAATTCTACCGAAAAGGTACACGAGGCTGTAACTTCTCTCCGATATGAACCGGTCTTGTTACGAAATGATATTATAATATTATATTTGGCTGCACTTCCAATATAAAATCCTTATCAGAATCAGAAACTTATAACATGGACTAAACAGTTAAATATTGTTCAAAATTCTTTTTCAACTTTTTACGATTCACGGTGTACGCAATGGACATTATATATATCTGATATTCTGTCTAGTACCCAATACAGCATCTGAGACATAGAAAATCCTCTTAAATAATGTCCCTCAATACATCTCGACTAATTCTCGATTTTGATTTGGCAATTCATATTGCTGTTCGATCGGTTTAGCCCAGCATATAAATTTTTGGGTGCAGATTTCACCTAGATCAATGCTGGTATAGGCAAATTCAAAATTTGGGATTGGTCTCTACAAAGTGTCGATGTTGGAAAATGACTGCAACATATTTTTAATTTGCCATATGGCCCACCTTCTAGCCCTAAATTCCTTTTCCAAAATGACCGATTATCTTGTCGACAATTATAGTAAAGATTCTGCTAGTTTTCCACCTTCATTATGGGCTTTTAAATCAAGTCATTTATTTTTAACCACAAATCTTTCAGTCTACCATACCCATTCGAATATTAATGTTTTTATTAAAACCCTCATAGAATATCAGTACCTACTACATACAAAAATTCAAAACATCAATACTCCAGTTATTATAGAAACACAAAATTAGAGAAGCGGAGGCATTTTTATCCAAGAAAATAAGTGAACTAAATATAATAACGGAATACGAATACACAAAATCTGTGGCGAATAGATATAAGATAAAGTATTAAAAATACTTTTCTTTACTTTACTTTTAAGATAATTTTGTTGAATATAAGTGTTTGTTAGCTTACTAGGTGTTGTGGATTGAGTGGACTGTATACTCAATCCACAACACCTAGTAAGCTAACAAACACTTATATTCAACAAAATTATCTTAAAAGTACTTTACTTGTTTTTGTTCTTTAATAACTATGAAATGTTATATTTATTAATTACTACAAAATAGTCCGTATTGTCACTCGTTTCTAGGTTATGTTCCTCTTCTTCACAATGGCGTAAGATAGCCTAGGTTCTACCTCGACGACGTTTGCGCATCTTCGTGTGGTCGGTTCTCTCGCTTCTTCTCCGCTGCTTTTCGGTTTCCCTCGGTCGGCGCCAATTTCAAACATTCCCCCGGCCTTGGAAGGGTTGCACTTACAATTTCTGTTTGCGCTGGTAGTTGACAGATTTTCGAGAATGACCGCTTGAGGATGCCATTCACCGTGTAGATGCTAGCCACTCTGCTCACGGAATCCTTTCCTCGATGTAGTTCGATAATTGGTCCTAGCTTCCAGTCTATTGGAGCGAGACCATCTTCCTTAATTAGGACCAAGGCATCCAGCTTCAATGTATCTTGGGATTGCTTCCATTTACTTTGCACTTGAAACCCCGTGACAACTTCTTTATACCACCGTACCCAGAAGTCTTGATGGATCTTTTGCAGAAGTTGAAATCGGGTTAATCGATTTTCGGATACATGGGTCACATTGACGCTAGGTAGTGATGTCAACGAGAGTTTAACGTAGCTTCGATTTGACTGAATAAAGTAAGCAATTCTTCGAATGTAAATGCGTTAGTACCGATTACCCGCCTGAAATGATGTTTTGCAGATCGAATTGATGCTTCCCATAATCCCCCTATATGCGGCGAATACGCGGGAATAAAGTGGCACGAAATTCCTTGAGTTGATAAGAAATCTTGTATGCGTGTTTCAGATTGTGCCAAAAGTTCCACGACCCGTCGTACTTCGCCATCAAGCAAAGAATAAACGTATCCACTGTCATATCAGATACAACTTCAATATGCACACACGTTGTTGCGAAGCATATGAAGATGCACATCCAGCATTTCGTCCTTTTTGCACCTCTACCACGTCTATCCCTTATAGGAAAAGGACAGCGTAATCTATATCTGTCGCATAAAACGGATACCGTGCCATCGTTCGTAAATTCGGCAATTCTCCCATAATCGGGATAACGGGCTTGGGTTTGCATCGGAAACATTTTACGCAATTATGAACTATTGTTTTCGCTAGGCTTCTGCCACCGATTGGCCAGAAGTCGTCTCTTATGTGTGCTAATAAATATTGCGGACCGCAATGCAATAGTTCAACGTGCAGGTGGCGGAACAGAAGCTTGGTTAAATTGTGATTTTCACAAAGGATAATTGGATGCCTTTTGTTGTAACCGAAATCCGAATTACCTAATCGTCCGCCCACCCTTATTAAACCGTCTGAGTCTAGGTACGGATTAAGATTAAACAATTTGCTGTTCTTTTCTATCAATTTACCGTCACGTAACATCCTATGCTCAGTTGCAAAAGACGTCTCTTGTGTTAGTTTCAAAAGTATGGTGAACGCTTCGTTAATTTCTATTACCGTTAATGTGTTTAGATTTCGCTCGTGTTTCCTTAATTTACAATTTTTCTTCTTCTTCTTAATCTTTTTACCTTTTTCTACCTTTCGGTGTAAGGGTTCGGAGCCACCGAGTCGTACATGAACACGCATATACCGTACCGCTCCTGGCTCGCCCAGTGGCATTTCCTTCATTTTTGCAGCTTATTAGAGGTACCAGATCCGTTTTAGGATTTTAAACTGCTACGCTCTGCCGCTACCGGGTCTCGAACGCCGGCCCTTCGCACTGTGAAGCGCGAGTTTTACCACTCAGCCACTGAGGGGTTGATTTTTAATAAACCTAAAAACGTACCCGGTCGATCCTTTTAATCGGTTTAAACTAGAAAACTTGCTAAAATCTATGACGTGTATAATTTCATGGGATAAAATTGATTTACATGTTCGTCGTATCTCGGGCAGACAAGTAGTAACAAATTTAGACGTTGGTCAGTTGCCTTCTGAAGTATGCAACCAATTTGGGCCATGCCACCATAGTGAATTATCTATAACGTCAGATGGATATTTACCCCGTGATGCGAGATCGGCAGGATTCTCATTTGTATCGACATGACGCCATTCAAATGTATTTGTAGTATCTTGTATTTCAAGCATAACTTAGAATCTCTAATAAATTGAGTACGGTTCTGAACTGACTTTTCGTTAAACTTTTCACACTGATAGAGAAAATGATCAGCTTTACATAAAGAACAATTTGCTTTGCGCGAAAATATTTTTTTGACTTTTATGGGTTTTATCTCCGGCTTGTCTAACCTTTTTCTGTTCAACAGTGAATTTCATCAAATGATTCGTATAATTTTTCGAATTTCACTAACCTTACTTCTAATTCCGTAATCGCATCTTCATTCGAAGAACGCATGGTAAATTCATTTCAGAATTTTCGAAAACAGGTAACACGTAATTTCCAGTTAGCGCGCTTTCGTCGTAATAAACCTAACTCCGTATTTTCCGTTTGTAATATATTTAGAAAGAGAATAGGCGATTGAATTTAAGATTGCAGCGCCATTGCGGCTGCAATTGTAACCAGTTATAGACACATAGCGTTATTGTTTACAATACAAAATTTACTTGTTGCGATAGTTTTATTTGAGTTTTTCTGTTTATATTGTGTTGTAATGTGTGAATACCGGCCATGTCATCGGTGGAAAATTAAATTCGACAGATTGTGAAACATAACATAAAATAAACGGTGTGTTAACTCTAACACCAGATGGAAATTTTAAAATCAACAACATGTTTTGTTCATGTAAAGCAGGAAATAGTGGTAAATGCAAACATATTTCTGCAGTTCTTATTAAATATACAATTGTAATTGTAATTAATACAAGTATTTTTATTGTGATAAATCCACCTTCCGCGTTTAGATTTCAGAGAACATCTTCGAAACATGGAAGTCGTGCCAGACAGATTTGAAATGTGTTTGGTCAACCCAAAAAAGTCAAATCAGAGAAAAATATAAATCGGTTCCTCCTTCTGCTGCTTCGATGTCCTCTTCTATACATGTATTTTCTACATTGCTACAATCACAATCATCTGTAGCTTCACGCTTTTTCTCCCGAATTACCCTTCGTTTAATTATCCGTTTTGCCCTATTGTTAAAAGAACCTGGTACGCTACTCTCCACTAGAAGCGGTAACTTTTGTGATGGTACTGTATTCCTCTTTAATATTTTTCTTTTAACACTGTCTTTCTCTGCAAATAAATAATTTGTTAAAAAACTTGTTAAAAAAGTATGTATATTAAATATATTACTATTACATTTATTTTCATTACTTACCTCTATATGAATTTAGTAACTGGTTTTCCAATTTTTAATTTTAAAGCCCATGTTTTTTGCTTATCAATCAAAGTTTTGGTTTGGAATTTATTGTAAATATAAATACGTTGAAATGACTGGCAAAATCTAAGATTGTGCATCGACCTTTTGATTCTTCTATGTATGACGCAAGCAAAAAGCTCTATCGTACTGCAGCACCTCGGCCCCTTCAAGAAAAAGAAAGATTTTGGATCCAGAGAAGTTCTTATCGCCTCCAGAGAATGTGAACTGCAACCGTGTTTTTCTAATTCTGCTTCCATTGTGGAACCTTCTGCATTCTCATCCACAGTTCATCCTACATTTAGAAGTAAATCATCGCCTTTTAAAAATGTTGAGATAAATAGCTCTCGTGCTGGAAGTACCCCTCAAAGAAATGTTTATCTTGATATTATTAAAAAGAAGGAAGACCATATGCTACGAAAGCTTTGTAGGGAGAGAGGCCGTACCATAAAAAATCGGTCTAATGTAGATTCTTCTCCATTAGTCCAGAACATATTTAGAGGTATGTCTTCTCTTACTTATAAGTTTATGCGTTCGTAAATGCGTTGTGCAAAGAGGGCTCCTAAAGGTTGGAGATAGACTGTAGATGAGAAAGTTTTATCCATTGCTTTATACAAACGCAGTCCCAAATGTTATTCCCTCCTTCGAAGAATATTTATCCTTCCTTCTATTTCCACTCTAACTTCCCTTTTGAATCAAATTCCTTTCAATCCTGGGATAAATGAACATATATTCCAGCGTCTTAGCCAGTGCCTTAATAGTTGTTTGAGAGAAGATCGACTATGTACCTTGATGTTTGATGAAATGTCGCTCAGGGAACATATTCACTTCAATCAATCCACTGATCGTATTCAGGGACTGGAAGACTATGGGAATCAGTGCGGAACTGACAAAGTTGCTAATCATGCACTGGTATTTATGGGTCAAGATGCGCAGAAAAATTGGAAGCAACCCGTTGCTTACTATTTTACTCGTGGAAGAATATGTCCATCTAAATTAGAGCAAATAATTCATGATGTTATTGAAGTTATGGAGCGTAATGAACTGCATGTAGTTGCCACTATATGTGATATGGCTACCTGTAACGTCAAGGCATTACAAAATATGGGTTCTACTGTATCCCATCCCTACTTTGTCCACAATGGAAGACATATATATATACTTTTCGATCCTCCCCACCTTTTAAAATGTTCTCGAAATCTTTTTCAAAAATATTCCATCAAAATTCCTGTTTCTCTTGCGGGCAGCGAACATGTAATCGAGGCCAGATGGTCGGATATTACAACAGGTTATAATATGGACAAAGAAGCACCCCTGATATTCCGCACTCTTCATAAAATCAAGGACAGCCTACGTAAGTGCCAAGAAATGTAACAAAATGAAGGTGAAAGTCAGCGTATATCTATTTGCTTGTTAGTAGAAGTAAGCATTCACTTAGGAGGAAATACATGAAGCTGTTTCTTCTGGCAATATGAAAATCTTATCAGTGGCTTATGTTAGCGGTTTCATTGCCAAACGGACTCTCGCTGATATTAATTGTGATACATGTTTAAGTACTTTAACTTCTGATTGTTCACTATTATGCAATCAATTTCTTTCTTTCAGAGAGTTTTCTGAGCAGCAGAATAAACTAACATATTCTTCGGAGAAGTTAGTTGTGTCTGTCGGTAATGGAATTACTTTGTTAGAACAGGAAAAACATTCAGAAAAGGGCTATAGTTATTATCAGAGAGAAAATCGGTTTTTCTTGGATTACTTGTTCAAAACACTTTAATTTTGTTAGAGATGGTATTGTTAAGGGAATCTGTCCTATCGGTATTCCTTGGTACTGTACCAGACTCAACCGTTACCAACATGACCAAAAAATTTTCGTAGCAAGAAGAGAAAATTGAAAATACTACATCAGTAAAATATTTACTTCATATTGTAATATTTTCATTTTTCTCTCAGCCTGGTTCTGGATCCAATTTCTTTCTTTTGGGTCATTTGTATTGTTTATATTTTTATTGTATTGTTTCAATCTTTGTTATTATTCATTATTTCTTATTATGTCTTTGATTTAATTAACATTCACTTTTTTAACGTGAAACGCTAGTGTAATTAATTTTTCTCTTTCTTTGTAATATACATTTTATATATATCGTCGGTTTGAAGGTACGACTCACTAAGTTACATTTTAATCCGAAATAAATTATTAATATGTAAATACTTGTGAAATAAATGCTAGTAAATATTTACGTGTTATTAATTTATTTCGAATTAAAATGTAACTTAGTGAGTCTTACCTTCAAACTGACGATAAGCATATTTAATATTAATTTAAAATTCCCGCCAATGGTTTTAAATTTCGCGTCTAGTTGGTATCTAGCGCCCTCTTTATCACCCTCAAATCTTGCTGTGTGAAATAGATATATATCTATCTATCTCATCGGATAACTTTTTAGCATTGAGTCAATGGTCTGTTGGTAGTCTGTGCATAGTAGCAAACAAAAAATGTTTATGTATATTAGATTTTTTGACACACAGTCACATTTTACCATTAGTTGTTGCTCATTTCTAGTTGTAACTTTTAATTGTAATTTGTTATAAAAAAATAGTCTCTCGCCTCAGTTGATCGTTTAACACGTTTGAACATACACGTTAATTTGATTTCTGTGTGTGTTTTTGATGTCTACAAGTAATTTATGAATCAAAATGAGTGTAAAACATAGATTTTATAAAATAATGGACGAACTCGTGGCAAGCAAGGAAATAATAACTTTTATCTCGATAAGGACAAATACGCAAAGTGTTTAAAGGAAGTAAAAACTGCAAAGAATGTGAAAAAGAAGGAGGCTGTTTATTACAGGCATATAAAGCGCTATGATATTTTAACTATAGGTGGCGAAGAAAAGCTAATTGCGCCGATTTGTTACGACAATGTACGCAACATTCTCGAAAATACGCATGTTGCTGTTGGACACGGTGGAAAGACAAGGATGCTTAAGGAATGTAACCGCAATTATAAAAACCTAACAGTCGAGGCCATCGTGACATATTTGAAGCTATGCCAACCTTGTCAAAAGAAACAGAAGACTTTGTCATCAAGCCTATACTTCATAGTTAAATGAACTCACGTTGTCAAGTAGATTTCATAGACCTACAAACCAATCCTGACGGAAATTATAAATTCATATTAGTTTACCAAGGCCATCTTACTAAATTTGTGATCCTTCGTTAACTTCGAACTAAACGCGTAGCAGAAGCTGCATATCATCTCTTGGATATTTTCACCACTTTTGGAGCGCCGAATATCCTTCATTCCGATAATGGTTGAGAATTTTATAACCAAGTAATTGAAAATCAGGATCATTGGAGCGTGCCAAGCAAGCATCGAGAATATGGCCGGCACGTGGATGCAAACCAATCAGTCATGAAAAGTGATCACAGAGCTTGAAATTCATCCAGGCCATGAAAAAATGGAGCATATTACGAGGGCTTTAAACGCTTCCCCTACGAAGTAATGTTTGGTAGTCCAATGAAAATTGGCATTGCGACATCGGCAATTGTAACCGAAAAGATGAAGGAGACAAAATAACCAAGGATACCAATGTAATGATTCAGAGACAGAAAACGCAACTCGAGCTCAAGAAGATCCAATATCGAAAAAGATAGAATCTGTCCAGACAAGAAGAAAAAAAGCAAAATTGAATTTGGAAAACCAAGCTGAAAAATAAAAGCTATGTCGGCTAATAATAAATAATAAGAAAAAAAAACTGATTCAGTTAGATTAGCCAACGTAAGCGTTATGTTTGTGAGAAGATAATTTTATTTGTGTTATTTTTTTACTATTCAAGAAGTATTTTAAAGGTGTTTTAAAATGACTAGTTACTAAGAATTAATAAATAAAAATACCAAATGAAAATAATTTAAAATATGTAAGGATTTGATCGATTAATAATACAAATGTTTAATAATTACTCTCATATCATACATAAAAATATGTAAGGTTTTGACTGATAGTTCATTGAAATTAATGATTAAGAAGTACTCATTGTTTTATTCGCAAAATTAACATTTACCTAGCATGTACTAAATTCTAATGGTAAAAAATTGTCCCTTTTTTATAAATATTTACATTTACCAACTCATGTCAATAAATCCCAAGATTTACTGGTAAAAGCTAAGATTAACCAATATATGGACTTTTACAGTAACATATACACCCTGTAGTACACACGAGCGCTCTACACGCTCGCCTGCTGTGCATACCCAATTGATTGTTGCAGACACATTTGATAGAGTTTTTCTCTGTACGGTAAGTACGTTCTATATTCGCGGACGATTTGCTTTTTGTTCCAGCTGAATGTTGAATTTCATTCCCGCTATTGGACTATGGGCTAAAATAATCTATTATGTCGTGAAAACACTTTCAACGGTCCCAAACAATCACTCTTGTATTCACCACGATTATTGAACTATAGTTATATATTTAATTCCAACCTATTAAATCATTTAAACATAACAAAACCATTCTGATCTCGCAAAATCGACGTAAGATCGTCGTGAAAGGCCTGTTTCACGAAAGAATGTATATGGTATAAAATTCGATGATAAATTAATATACATAGGTGCAGGAATGCATGACGCCTCCATAAAAGGTTTATAAAGCTGTGTATAGAAGTAAAATATAAAACTGATAAAAAAGTCAACCAACCGAGCCACAGGGCTTTTTGTACTTGGTATTCGAGTGTTTTTCTTCGTGATGTCAGTTTGTGGACGAAAGAAAAAACGTTGCAATTGATTACATTTTTTAAATCGTACAGAGTGTTCCAATTAATCGTTTCATCAAATAGGAAGCGTAAACAGAAAGTTCAAGTGGAAATCGGTGCAAAAATGGACATTGATGCCACAAAAGTTGCCGCCAAATGACATAACCTCAATGCCAATACAATGGCGAAATGCGAAAATTGGGAGCGAAGAAAACTGGCTCAGAGACTGAGGAATTATATGTGCCTTGTTGAGAATTTTTCAACGCACTGAAGTTCTTATCGAGTGCTAGCCGGTCACGCAGAACTATTTCGAATAAAGATGGGTTAAAAAGGAGCGTATTGCCATAGAACTTCGCCTGCCAAATCCATAAATTGATCTTTGAAAATATTTTCAATTCTTTTCGTATCTTCTCGTGGGTTTCTGTCGTGCTCTATGTTCAATGCGCGTGTTTCGCCATTCACTTCGCGTAGCCGTCTACCCGGAATAATTTTGCCATTGTCTGCTTTACGATCAAAATCAAAGAGTGTTGCATATCTAGTTTGTCCATGGTGACCAACAGTTCAATTCAGAAGAAAACTTTTCCTGTCACTCTTGAATTAATTTTATACTCACAAATAAAATTTTACGAATGCATATATTTAAACAACCAAAATTAATTGTGAATCGTTATACAAATACAGAGTTCACAATTAACGAAGTTTACTTCAATTTTGGGATAAATTTACCTTGGCGATGATATGGAATGATATGGAACGTCCTTATTGATCCCTATTAATTCTTGATTGTTTTCGACGATACCCCAAGGTGCAATCCCCAGCGACACCACTCTGCCACTACGTTGGGTTCTCTCCGACAACAAGGCATCGCCTACTTGCCGTGTGACACCTGTAATAACAAACTGTATGTGATATATGTTTATAAAGATTTTGAATAATTATTCACCAAAATTATATTATAATAAATAGTATTAAGTTTGAAGGGAAGAAAGAACAATGTTTAGCATGTTTAAAAGGTAAGAAAAGTAATCGGAAAATAAATAAACTAAACTGGCTTGACGATTATAAAACAGGGCTAGTAATTTGAAAAACTGCAATGAATAACTAAAATACTGAAAATTGGTAGAAGGCTGTAGATGAGATAAATGCATTTAAAGAAAACAACACTTGGACAGACAACGATTTACCCAAAAAACAATTGAAGGAAGGAGAAAATGAAGCGCAGCAATTTAATGTCAGATTAGTAGCAAGAGGGTTTCAACTAAGAACTACTTTGATCGTTCAGACATTTGCGCTGCTCTAGCGAAGTTACCAACGTAAAGCGCTAGTGATTCCGACTAACAATAAATATCGTTAAACTAGATGAATGTTAAATGTGTATACCGTAATATAGAGGAGGAAGTATAGTAATAGAAATCCGACGGATTTGAAAATACCTGAAGAGTATTTAAATTTAATAAACCATAATACGGTTTAAAGAAACCACGATAAAAGTGGAATGATAAATTTAATAATTTTATGACGAAGGAAGGGTTTATTAGAAGCAAGTCTGATTATTGTCTTTATTATAAAGAAAGAAACAATAAATTTTATGTGCTACTTTATGTAGATGATTCGCTTATAATAAGCTAAGATGAAGAAGCGAATAAGCTAAAGACTGAGAATTTCAAAATGAAAAAATTTAATGCAATAAATATAAAACAGAATGAAAACACAATAAAGTTAGATCAAACGGATTACAGTGAAAACTCTTATAAGCGGACACTTATGGTCCCAGTGTTTTCGTCCGACTATGGGAGATGTTAGCTTATGGAATAGCTCGAAAAAATTCTTTATTTGACGTGCAGTTTTAAAGTAATGAATACACAACAGTATTTCCGTAAATTCAGTTATAATAAATAACTTTTATACCAATTTTATATGTATAAGTATAAGTAGATATAAATAACATAGTAATATATGTATGTATGTATAGTACATGCATATGTACTTACATGTATGCACAATTGTACATATAAGTATGTCATATATATATATATATTAAAAGTTTAAAAACAAATTTACATGGGTTGGAAATGTATGTATTTAGAAGAAGTACTGAGAAGATATGGGATGTGGAAAACTGTAAGCCAATTGCAACTCTAATAGAAGGTGGGTTCAATTGTCAAATAAATCTAGTTATAAAATGTAAAACACTAATTGGAAGTTTTATGTATACAATGTCGGGAACACGTCCGGATATATGTTGTGGATTAAGCTTTCTTGGTCGTTACTAGACATATGCAAATGAGATTCTTTGAAAGGCATTAAAAAGGATCTTACGCTATATTAAAGAAATTTTAAATGCAAAGTTAATTTATGGACTATAAGAAAATAAACCTCTCCTGGGATTATAGATCATCGCGCTACGCTACGCAAGTTTGTGGATGCACAGTATCATGGTGCTCAAGTAAGCAGCAGTGTATGTCACTGTCTTCTACTGAGGCAAAGTATATAGCTTTAGGAAAGAGTAGTTGAAGGCTCTTGGATTAGAAATCTTTCGATCGAAAAAGGTATAGATTAGAAACAAGTATTAATATTTGCAGGCAACAAGCCAGCAATCCATATCGCAAAGAATCCAGAACAACACAAACGTTTAAAACATTGTGAACCCAATACCATTTCGTAAAAGACAAATATGTTAAATTGGTAAATGTATATTGGTGCGTGTGTGTTAAACTCCTAGTTCGCCAATATTCTGCGGTTATGTTTGGTACACAATTGTTTCCAGGTAACGCCACAAGAAGAAATCGTTACAAAATTTCTAGAAACTGGTTCTGTACTTAACAAGAAACGTATCGGAAATAAAGTGGTTGATGAAGGTAGTCAAATACAAGTTTTATCCATTAGGAAAATAGCTTCCGAAACGCAACTCGTCATAGTTCCGTGCATAAAATAGAAACTATTTGTGCTGGATCCTTCGTTGTTGACTTCTAGGTGCTAGTAGGTACCTAAATATTTTTCAAATACTTATCGTGAAAAAATCGAAGCAATGTCAACAGTTAAAAAAATTAATTGTAATTAATTGTTTTAAGAAACGCTAATGTGTATAAAGCTTTGAATTATATAAATCAATTGGATCTTATATCGTTGTAACTCTTTACCATAATTGCAAAATTTAATGGTAGGTACTAGTCATACTTTGTTGACACATTTTTTATCATTGTACGAAAACAATATTTACAGACTTCCTAGTCGAAATAAGTAAATAACAAAACGTATTACAGCTCAGAGTAAATAACCATTGTACAAGGATTGTTTTTCTTTCAACCTCCGAGAAGCTAAAGGAAAGACGGATAAATATAAAAAAATATTTTATTACCAAAAGTAATGTACAGTAAAGGTTACTTCTCTACATAATCACCTTAGCGATTGAAGCATTTGTCATATCTGTGAACAAGCTTTGCAACATCCTCTTCATACAATGTTACCGCCAATGATTTGAAGTGAGTTGTGACGGTTTCTTCGAGCTCCTAGTCAGTTTGGAAGCGCTGTCCCCAAGCCACTTCTTCAGTTCAGGAAAAAGATGATAATCACTCTGCGCTAGGTCGGGACTATGTGGTGGGTTTTTGAAATGTTCTATTGAAATTGTTCAAGGAGCTGTTGGGTTACACGAGCAGTGTGAGAACGGGCATTTTCATGGATCAGAACAATTCCAGATGCCTCTTCTTTTTCTGAATAGCTTTATTCCCTTCTGACGGCAAGAAACGAATAACACTTCGCAATTTACACTTCGCGGGAGAATCAATAGACAGCCATGTTTACGTGGCTGCAGACGAACAAGAAATGAGACTCGGCAGTGACAGGGTGTGTGGAGGTCGGTCATCAATACGCTCAGCAGCCACCTGCGGCATGTACTGCCCACTATACTGTGCGATCGGAGGTTGAAAAAAAAACAGTCCTTGTACAATTCTAAACTGTAGAAGGCGTTTAGTATGTTTTCTCCATATAAAATGTATAAACAAAATAACAAATACGATATTCGCATTATTTCTGTATACATGAGTAATGTTGCTACAAGTTTATTTATAACATTTTACAACATAATTAACTATGAAAACAATTTACAATTACATATTTCTCAAAGTTTTCAATAGAAGAATTGTGGCGCTTGTCTGATAACATGTATTTATATATTGAAAAGGTTCGTTCTACGCCCACGCTTGTTATAGGAGCATATTTCAAATTAGAAATATCCTCTATTGTCAACTCAATATTTTCTACTGACTCACCACACAAGATTTTAGCAATATCCTTTAGCTTTTTAAAACCCTCATTTTTTTCTTTCAAATTTGTTTATTATTTCAACGCTCTCAATTACCGACATAAATTGTTTTTCCAAATGCAATATAAAAGTGGAAATAAAAATGTAGTTGGCTTTAATAAACGCCAACTGTTGAGGTATTTCTTTATTCGAATATACCTTTTGGGCGTCTAGCACAGATTGTGTATCGCTATCAAGATCCATAATAATTGTCTTTATTTCTTCATAATGATTTGCATGAAAAATAGCCGCTTCCAACCACGTTCCCCATCGTATGGTTACTGGTTGAGGAGGAAGCGGAATACCGGGTAGATGTTGTTTGTAAAACTGAACTCTTAATGGAGCCTTTAAAAACACTTTCTTAACACTACTAATTAAAGTATTTACCATGGGAAAATGGTTTCTTACTTCTTCTACAACACGATTTAGTCCCTGCGCCAAGCAAGTTGTGTGAATTAAATTTAGGTAAAAGATTTTCAAGTTGCAAGCTGCCTTCACCATGTATGGTGCGGCATCCGTTAAAAACAATCGAATTTTTCTGTTGGAATCGATTCCGGTAAGAAAAAGGTTGCCAGTTCTTCCTGTATAAACCTTGTTATTGTCAAATTATTTGCCTTTTCCAACTGTTTGGATGAAATTAAATAAGATTTTGCTGGAACCGATACGTTAAGGATACCTATCATTAAATGAACTATGTATCGGCCCACACTATCAGTAGTTTCATCTGCGCATATGTAAAGGTAATTGTTTGACACAGTCTTCTTAATGCTATTCAATGTTTCTGCATAGATACGGTGAATATAATTTTTCTTTAGGTGCTCTCATCGGGAATATTATATTTGCTGGTGTACTTTTGCAAAAATAACTTGACATTTAAATTGTTTCTTTTATGTAGTGGAATATCTGCCAACACAAACAGTAGTCACAAATCTTCATTAAATTGTTCTTGTTCCGATTTTTTGGAGGTTGATGGCACTGCGGCATTGCGGCATTGCGACAATGTTTGCTGACCCTTCTTGGCCAATTTCATCTTTGATAGTTTTGCAGCATGAGATGGAGTTTTAATATGCTGGTCGACTTGAAACTTTCTCTCACTTGTAACCTGCATAAAAGATATCACATCATCAGTTGTTTTCTTATAAAATAAGTGTTAGTAAAAGATAAAGGAGTAATAAAAAGCTAATGTGTAAAGAGTTTGCGAAGCAATCGGAATGAACGACATTTAATAGAATAGCCAAACACAACGCTTCGACAAATAATTTTATTTTAAAATGATTTTTATTTAAAAATCATCAGCAGAATACGGAATATCAGATATTTCGTATTGTGCTGATGATATGCGAAAAATACGCATGAAATATACATCTCATTTTACTCATTTTAAAATAAAATTTTAAAATAAAATTATTTGTCGAAGCATTGTATTGGTGATTTTGTTAAACATCGTTTAAAAACTATAGATTAATAAGTGGAAATAAACTTAAATTTTACTTACAATCTTGCTGCATGCTACGCAAAATACTTTTTCTGTATCCATACGCAATTCTGAATAAGGTGCAATCCATCCTGGCACAGTCGCTATTTTCGGCATTTTTGCTATTATAATTAATAATAACCCACAAGTTTACACTTCGAAAAACCAACGTCAAATGACGTTTAAAATAAATAAGATTGCTTTCGAATATGGGAATAAATTTCTCCGAATAACAAAGAAACACCTGTGCTCCTAATTTTCTGGAAAAATGTATTTTTGTATTTATTTAGAAGTTTCAGGGAATTAGCTTTTCCTTGAATTCTGTCTCGGTCTAGATGTATGGGAACAGCATTAATAAATTTTTGGAAGCGCTTATCGGAAAAGTATTGAGAAGAGGCTTCATAGAATGCTATTTTTAATTTAGAGAGGACCGTTTAACTCTTTGTTTGTTACAACCACGACATATTTTTAGTAAAGCCTATCCTATAATAAATTACATCGAATAAATAAATAAAACTCGAATACTTCAAATATGCTGAATTACTACAAAATATGCAAATAATATATAAAATGTATATATTATGCAAATATGCAAATTTATGCAAACTGCATATTATCCGGCCTTTACTAATTACTAACCTGTGTTTGTTCCTCCTGTAAAAATCCAAGCCCCTGTAGTTTTAGCAGCTTTGAGCAATCCTTTACGCAGTACTTTCTTGAGCTTGTGTTGTAGTTCAAAATTAGTTCTACCACCTTGAACAGATATTAAAAGCTTGGGAAGCTCCAAGTTCCAGTCTCTTGTAAATAGTTGAATTAGAAACTCAGGTCTGGTGTCGTACGATACTCTGATGTACTATAAATAAATTTGCATGTTAATTATTTCACAGCACTTTTCATAACAACACAGAAAGGTTTTATAAGTGAGAAAATGTGTATATAGGACGGTTAGTGGTGCGCATAAAATAATGTTTAAAACTTAAACGAATTTGTTTAATGTACCTAAATCAAGATAAGCATATATCCAGCTATTTTAGTTGGCTACTTACAATTAGTTAACACTATACATAATGTTAGCCGTTCGTTTCGCCATTACAAGTTTGCAACATACATGTATCTCTTTCGTATTCTGAATTTTTGATGTGATAAATAACATTATTGACACAAATGAAAGGATAAGCAAGGGTGGTTTATATACGAATATAATAGCCATTCTCTGAGTTGCGTAACACTCGATGGCGCCATTTCTGCGGTTTACTTTACAACCATCCACCCCCAGCGAAGATCCTCCCACTACAAGGACGAATTGATTGTCGTTTTATTCTTATTTCCAAAGTATTACTTGCGTTTGTTTTTATATTATTTTGTATACATACTTTCATACCTTTATAAATTATATCTGAATATATGCAGCTGTATAGTGTTTCATTTATTAAATAACACTCTAAATATTGTATGTATGAGCATGTATGTACCATCACGGCCTTTGGTTATGTCTGGTCTTTTGAGGTACAGCCTGTGCTCCTGTTATTGTATCGGTTTCAGCGTCAAGCAAATTTCGCACATACAAGGTCGTGTGTATGTGCGAAATTTGCTTGACGCTAAAACTGATACAATAACAGGAGCAAAGGCTGTACCTCAAAAGACCGGACATAACCAAAGTCCGTGATGGTACATCTGCATACGTATAATATTGATAGAAATACAAGTTTTCTTATCAAGTTACACTTAAGTACTTTACACATTCCACTTAGGCTGCAGGAAACGACTATATTCTACTTGTTAAAACAACCGATATACAGTAAAACTTCTATTATCCGTCCCTCGATTATTTGTCACCATCTATTATCTGTCACTGGTTTAACGGCTGCTGTCCAATTTAAATTCCAAGAAGTTCCTTTCGTATTTACAATTAATTAAGTAATTACCATATGTTCTCAATTTATGTCAAATTATGTTTGTTTTTTATCACTATAGACCGCACCGACGACTCTCCCTATTACGTCACAGCGACGCACGAACAAACTCGTGCTGAACATGGTTCCGAACACCTGCACTGGCGATTGTTCGGTCGATGAGCAGTGCGTTCTTAAGAATAAGATACAGTAGTGGCGCTTTGATTTTGGGTTATCATTTTTACATCTTTCAGATCTTTTGTTAATACAACTTTTAATAAATATACGTAATCTATGTGGTTTAGGATGAACAAGGTTTCGTTTTCTTCTTTTTTTTTTTTTGGAGTAGACGTCGCTAGATCTCTTTCCTTCTGTCATATTAAGAGGATTGTTTTAATTTTATTTGTTGAAAATAGCAATACATATTAGCCTCTCACAAACTTCCTCGTCAAGAAATCATGACTTCTTGGATTAAGAAGCATGACTGTTTCACAATTGTTAATAATACGGAGATTTACTTTAATCTATGTTCGGTAACTTTGAAATGTGTAAAAAAGAAGATCTTTAGCGATCTTTGCGAAGTACATTTGGCTGCGAATATTCCATTTTAGAAGCTTAATAATCCAATGTATAGACAATTTCTTGCAAAATATACAGGTAAACATATTCCAGATGAATTAACTTTACGCAAAAATTATCTTCCAAAAATATATGCCAATATAAAATATAAAATTCGGGAACATGTGGAAGACAACTATTTTTGGATTAGCAGAGATGAGACCATGCATGGCAGGAGCATGATTCATGTTATGATAGGTGTCTTGCTTTCCGATCAGTCAATTAAGCCGTATTTGATAGCGGCCGAAATAATTGAACCGCTGAATGCAAATACGATAGCTGATGTCATTGATAGTAGCATTAATGATATATTCGAAGGTGCTGTGAACAAAAGGTTAAGGATGCTGCCGCTTATATGATAAAAGCTGATAAACTACTAAAAAATAGATTTGAAAATATGCTTTATATTACATGCATCGCCCATGTTTTGCATAGAATTACAGAATTCGTGAAAGAGCAATTTCCAGACGTAAATGAACTAATTAGAAGGACTAAGAAAATCTTTTGAAAGCCCCAGCAATTACTATCTATAAAGAAAAATATCCTTTGCTTCTATTACCGCCGTTATCTATCGTAACTGGATGGGGTACGTGGTTAGAAGCGTGCTGTTTTTACTCCGAGAATGTAGAAAAAGTTGCAAATGTTGTAAATAGATTAAACGTGGATGCACAAAGTGTAGTTGAATGTAAAACTATCTTAAAATACTCATTTTTTCAAAATAATTTGGGATTAAAAAACATTTTGCCGATATATCCAAGAACATAAAATATTTCGAAACGCAAACGTTGAAATTAGAAGGAGCAATGACAACATTAAACAACATTTGAAATAAATTGAAGAATGTTTCTGGTAATTTTGGTATTTTTGAAGTATAAAAATTGATGCGGTTTTGCTCGGAATCCTGATTTTGTGATATAAAGAAATCTCTACACATAGTGAAGATATTGAATGTGATTTTAAATACCATATTCAGAAATCTCATTTTCAAAAGGCTTAGTTTCTTTATGTTTAAAAATATAGTAATCAGCATGCGTACATATCTAACAGCAGAAAATTTAAATTATATCTTAATAATCAGTCAATAAATTGTATGTAACGTGACATATATAATGCTTTGTACATGTAACCTATTTGAAAATATGAATACAAAGAGCGAAAATTAGATCAAAACATATTTAAATTTATTCCTTAATATTTCATTCACCCCTTCTCACCATTTCTAAGATATCTATCACCTAATACACATCTACGCCACTGAAAAATCGGAATTTTGTTTGTGTTCGATTTACGTTGAAGGATAAATAAACGACCATGCAAGTAATACTGGCTGACACGCATATCCCCACCACCAACGCATACGCATGTTAAAGCTGTACGACTGTAGCTCGGCGATGCGTGATAGGGACCGCCGTCTGCCCGGTCTATACTGATGTGTTACTTACTTTTCAATATTAAGATTGTACTAGAAAGGAGATAAAGTATAAATTGCTCCTATTATCTCTCTTCTTCTCATATTCTTCGCACTCCTAACGAATAATATAAATTCTACTGTATTATGATTTCAATACAATCTTTTAAAAATCAAGATATAACAATTTCAAAATCATGAGCATGTATGTTATAAGTTGTAATAACCGTTTTTATCAACAAAAATTAGAGTAAAAATTGGGACACAAACCTTCGAACTTTATACGAGTTCCATTTATTACATTGTATAAAAGAAAAACTCAACGAAAAAGTTCTTACTGGTATAACTTGCATCAAAGTTTTATTTTAACTGTATTTCGGCAGTAACAATTCTTTCAGATACATATATCTAAGTATGTTTAAATGGATTACTATTAGAGGATTTCGTTTTTCTGCAAGCTTTCAAGACTAGGGCTGGGAAAATATTCGGCATATCGATAAATATCAGTTCATCGATATGTCATGATATTGAAATCGATATATCGATATAACCGATATTATATCGATATCACCGATATTTATCGATATACTGAATATTTGATAATATAATCGATACAAATCGATATTATCGATATATATCAATATAATCGATTCATATCGATATTGATATATAATATATAATACAGGGTGTAATTGTCAAAATGGTAAAAAATGTTGTCCAAAAGTTGATACTTATATAATATTTGCTTAATGAACGTAGGGCGCCAAATGTATCGTTCGCAAGATATTGATAATTACAGTTTTGAGTCCGGCCCTGTTATACAATTGTAGCGAGTTTCCAATACGACTAACGATCGGATCATTGATAGAGTAAGCATAAATCATTATGAATAAGCGCTTTACTTCAAATTTGCGAATTGATGAATACCCTATTGATTCTAACAACTGCGAATGAACTCCATATCTTTATGCAACGTCAAAGGAAAATAGTACGCGAGCACCTGACTTAATGATTATATAGACCAGGCATGGGCAACCTTTTTTGTAGAAGTTTTATGCTGTGAGTAATCTTGAAAAATATACATTTTTGTAGTATCTTTATGATTCATTATGAATTAAGTTTAGACGGGCCGTGCTAATATGCAACGAAAGAATTCAGTAGTGGGCCGGACAAACTTTACTCGAGGGCCGCATGTGGCCCGCGGGCCGGAGGTTGCCCATACCTGATATAGACGATAAATTTGTTACAACGATTCTTATTACGTCAATCCAATAAGTGTTATTCGTATCTCCTTTAATGCCAGCTTACCACAAACTCCTGACAATATTAACGAATATTTTCAGAATCTACCGAATATTCTCCCAGCCCTAAATCATGACTATGCGGAGAGCCGAACAACGTCTATTATCTCCATCTACCAATACTAGTTAATAATATTGATATTGGTATATGGTTATACCATATTGGTATAACCATGTACCATATACCTATGTCGATATATCGATAATTATCAATATATTTATAAGTAATATCGAATATATCGATATATCGATAAATAATATCGAATATATCGATATATCGATAAATAATATCGAATATATCGATATATATCGATAGAGTCGCTAATGAACCGATACTAACAAGACTATCGAATATATCGATTTATCGATAAATATCGATATCGAGTAAAGTTTGTCCGGCCCGCTACTGAATTCTTTCGTTGCATATTAGCACGGCCCGTCTAAACTTAATTCATAATGAATCATAGGGATACTACAAAAATGTATATTTTTCAAGATTACTCACAGCATAAAACTTCTACAAAAAAGGTTGCCCATGCCTGGTCTATATAATCATTAAGTCAGGTGCTCGCGTACTATTTTCCTTTGACGTTGCATAAAGATATGGAGTTCATTTGCAGTTGTTAGAATCAATAGGGTATTCATCAATTCGCAAATTTGAAGTAAACCGCTTATTCATAATGATTTATGCTTACTCTATCAATGATCCGATCGTTAGTCGTATTGGAAACTCGCTACAATTGTATAACAGGGCCGGACTCAAAACTGTAATTATCAATATCTTGCGAACGATACATTTGGCCCCCTACGTTCATTAAGCAAATATTATATAAGTATCAACTTTTGGACAACATTGTTTACCATTTTGACAGTTACACCCTGTATTATATATTATATATCAATATCAATATATATCGAATATATCGATATGAATATCGATTATATTGATATATATTGATAATATCGATATGAATATCGATTATATTGATATATATCGATAATATCGATTTGTATCGATTATATTATCAAATATTCAGTATATCGATAAATATCAGTGATATCGATATAATATCGGTTATATCGATATATCGATTTCAATATCATGACATATCGATGAACCGATATTCATCGATATGCCGAATATTTTCCCAGACCTAGTCTTGAAAGCTTGCAGAAAAACGAAATCCTCTAATAGTAATCCATTTAAACATACTTAGATATATGTATCTGAAAGAATTGTTACTGCCGAAATACAGTTAAAATAAAACTTTTAATGCAAGTTGTACCAGTAAGAACTTTTACGTTGAGTTTCTCTTTTATACCATGTAATAAATGGAACTCGTATAAAGTTCGAAGGTTTGTGTCTCAATTTTTACTCTAATTTTTGTTGATAAAAACGGTTATTACAACTTATAACATACATGCTTATGATTTTGAAATTGTTATGTCTTGATTTTTAAAAGATTGTATTGAAATCATAATACAGTAGAATTTATATTATTCGTTAGGAGTGCGAAGAATATGAGAAGAAGAGAGATAATAGGAGCAGTTTATACTTTATCTCCTTTCTAGTACAATTTTAATATTGAAAAGTAAGTAACACATCATAATATCGAATATATCGATATATATCGATAGAGTCGCTAATGAACCGATACTAACAAGACTATCGAATATATCGATTTATCGATAAATATCGATATGTATCGATATATTCGATATTACTTATCGATATATATCGCCTAGCCCTATTCAGGACTGCTGTCACTGATCGAAACCTTTTGGAGTTTTACCCCGTGTCTATTTAATATTAAAGCGATATAATAATATAAACATACGTTTATCACATTCTGATCTTTGGAACACACGGTAGGGTATTTATTGTTCCAGATTTATATAAAATCATAATACAGAACTTGTACTGGAAATAACTGTCTTATAGGTTTACGCTACGGTTACAATGGATGCGAGTTCTGACGAAAATGTGTTCTGACGAATTCGTGTGGTGCCCCAGATGCATGACTCATCTTTATTCGTCATTCAGTAATACACTAACTACAATAACTACCAGAAATATCATTTTTCCCTTCGAAAAATCCAATCGCCACCAAATAAGTCGCCCCCTTAATAGTGGTAGAAAGATTATCCATAAAATATAACAAGAAATGAACCGTAAGGTAATTTCTTGACGTCAATCGCTACGCTTCGCATTTGTTAATATGTCTTCTCATATCTGCGACGAACACGTCAGAATATGCACGACGTGTTCGTCGCAGCCACTGTAAACACTCTCATTGGAAAACCGGCGTTTGCTTGTTAGTACGAATTCGTCAGAACACATTTTCGTCAGCACTGTGCGCACACAGCGGTAAACAATAAACAATATCATATCTACGATGCCGATATTATTGGAATAACATGAATATCCAGGTGAAGGAATATATAAGTAAATGCGAAATTTGTAAGAAAACAAAATATGATAGAAACTCTCCAAAGCTACCGCCAAATCTAACGACAACATATGAGAAACCGTTTGAAAAAATCCATATCGATACGTTTTCGGTTCAAAACGTTGATTTTCTCACCATAGTTGACGCTTTCACAAAACTAGGACAAGTCTATCACACCAAAGGCTAAAATGCTATAGAAATTTTAGACAAATTATTGAACTGCTTTTGTCACCACGAAATTCCAAAATCTATAACTATGGATAGCGGAACTGAATTTGTTAATAGAACAATTACAAGTCTATTATATGTCCACAAAATTAATATCCACACCATTACGCCTCACAATCCCCAATCAAATGGCATAGTGGAACGATTTCATAGCACGCTATTGGAACACTTACGAATCTTAGTCGAAGAAAGAAACGAACCAATTACTGATCTAGTAAAATACGCAATAATCGGATATAATAACAGCATTCATTCTACAACAAAACACACACCATTCGAATCATTATTTGGACACACAGCGACCCTAGATCCGTCTGATTTACATTACGAATCCGAGCTTTGCGCGCATTATACTGAAATACATAAAGAACGGATGAAAAAATTATATAAAGCAATTAAAGAAGAACAAGAGTTCAAAAAGAAAATATAATAGACAAGAGAAACAAAAATTTACCAAACTTTCCATTTAAAATAGGCACCTATTTAAAACAAAAGAAAAGGAGTAAACTGGCAAATAAATATACCGGACCATATGAATTAATCGAAATACGTACCAACCATACCGGTATTCTAAAAAAGATTAAAACTCAATCCGAAATATTAGTACATACAAATAGACTAAAACAACCTCCTGTTGTAGGTGCTACATCCACCTCGGATTAGCAGAAAAGGCAGAAGTAAAAATCACAGAAATCCGTAATAACCCAGGAATATTACCGTATAAATTAACGCAGAAAAATGGTACATCGTAGAAACGCGTAACTATCAATACATCTTTACACATTTAAGTCAAGAAATCGACGGATTAATCGAACAAATCTTTCCGACACATCTAATTCAAAAACGAGGCATAATAAATGGATTAGGTTCTATAATCAAATTAGTTACTGCAAACATGGACCAGGAAGACGCCGAAAGGATCAACAGCTTCATCGATTGCAAAAATCACAGGAAAACAACGCAGGAGTGCTAAACGAACAGATATCATTAACAAAGAACGCAATTGCGGCCTTCAACAATACAATAGCTAACTTGAAGCGTAATAAACTCATACTGCAAAGCAGAATACTACAGATAGGTCAATTTATTACAGAATCACAAAAACACCAAAATACAAGGTGCGATTTAATTTTTCTATCAATAGTATATTCTCAATTAATTAACAGTCTGATTATAATAAGTAGAATATTATTCAATATCAAATCGTCACTAGTATTTGCTAGATTGAATGCAATGCATCCTTCTATTATCGAACGGCATCTCTTACTTCAAGATCTCTTATCAATAACCGATCATCAATTCAACCTTCCGATTGAAGCATCAATGGAAAATATAATGATACTGGAATCACCAATCAATACCATAGCCTATCAACA
Source organism: Chrysina gloriosa (assembly GCA_038088585.1). Classification (NCBI taxonomy): domain Eukaryota; kingdom Metazoa; phylum Arthropoda; class Insecta; order Coleoptera; family Scarabaeidae; genus Chrysina; species Chrysina gloriosa. Next base: position 43,707,037 of record CM076088.1, on the reverse strand, counting down.
AGGTACAAATATTATATTCATTTTAGAAATACCGCTAACTGACGAAAATATTTATGATATCTATCACATATACTCACTCCCGATGAAAAGCGGAAATGTAACAAAAACCATAATTCCGTCAACTCATTATATGCTACATAATGAACAATATTATAGTAAATTAGATACAAATTGTAAAGAGATACAACCACATGAATTTCTATGTAATGCTGCAGATTTATTACCTATAAATGACAAGAGTCCATGTGAAATACAAATTGTAACATTACCAAATAATTATGAAAATTTCCAACAAATTCCATTAATTTTAGATGAGATTAAAACACAAAAATCGAAGACAATTATTGGATTATGATTTCTGTTAACCAAACCAAAATATCCATATCTTGTGATAACAGTCAACATGTGAAACAAATAAAGAATACAAATATCGTATACATTCCGCCAAATTGTATTGTAACAATTAATGGTATTATCATTAAGAATTCACACGAAACTTAATATAATAAATATAATGCACTTAATTTAGAATATGATATTAAATTAAGCAATGATGATATTGTATTAGAATCTTTAAGCCTCCAAACTGGAGAATTGTCAAAACCTAAAGATATTGTAAATCGATTCAACATTTTGCAAGAAAATATCAAAGACGAAACAAAGCTTATTAGTAATACACCCAGTGTTTGGACAATAATTTTGTATTGTATATTAATAATAGCCTGTTTGTATATTATTGTAAAATTTATCAGAAACACAAAAATTGTAAATTTAAACTGTCAAAAGGAAAATCTGATAATAATGTAAATCCACAAAATTTAACTGATCTACAGTGTAAATTTTGATCTTGTCGGGGAGGTGTTACGTTATATGATATGTTACATAAGTATAATATTATCATTGTAAATGTCTACGTTTGCATCTTCTGTCTTAAGACAGAACACATGTCTGTAAGTTAGTCGTTCGTAAGATACGAAACGATTCCGTTCGCTGAAATAAAAAATTTTGTTTTAAAAAGCAGTTTTTATTTTCAAAAAACGTTCTTAGAGCAATGGATGAGTGATCATACCTGTGCAGGGGAAGATTTAGGATATTTAATGAAGTTAATAATAGATTAGGTAGAATAATTACTCAGTCAGATCATTCAGTTTTAATTCATTATTTTGGGTTACATTTTTATACTAGGATGCTATCAATCTTCTTTTCTATATTATTATTATATATATATATTTTTGTTTATTATTAGATATATGTATATACAGTTTGTCTGTTTCCTCTGGTTTTCTGCTGAGATTGTGGGCATGGTTTTAAACCATATCAAATTCGCGCATTTAAATGTAAGATCATTGACAGCTCACTTTGCTGATGTTAAAGATCACATTATAAGCTCTAATCTTGACTTGGTGGCTTTGTCTGAAACATGGTTGGCGATGGCTACTCCCGATGAGTTCCTCCATATCGCTGGCTATTATCTTTTGCGTGCTGATCGCCCCTCGAGGCGAGGAGGAGTAGCTTTTTACATTAGCAATAGATTTCGCTCTGAAATTGTAACTGATATGGTTACTTATCCCTATTTGGAGCAGCTTTGGGTAACCGTGAAAATGAAGACTAAAACTTACGGGGTGGGCGTTGTTTATAGGCCGCCTGGTCGCAGCGATGGTCGTTTTCTTGAATCTTTTGAGGATACTATCGCTGCGGTTATTGCTATCTGTGATGAGATGGTATGCCTTGGAGATTTTAATATTCATCTGCTTGATGTCAGTGATGTTGGTGCTATGAGTTTCAGTTCAGCGCTGTCAACTTTAGGCCTAAAACAACTAATTGGTCAACCTACACGTATTGCTGCATTGCTGAACCTTGTTATTGTTCGAGATAATCTCGAGATTTTCGACAGTGGTGTTGTTGCACTTGATCACATATCTGATCACAGTTTAATATACTGTGATATCATACTGGAAAAGCCAGCACATGTACCTACAACTAGGACTTTTCGCAACTTCAAGTATTTTAATTACGATGCATTCCGACTTAACTAATTCTCCTTGGTACCATCTCTTTTCTTTTACATCTATTGATGATAAGGTGAACTTTTTCAATAATGCCCTGCTCTTGATTTTCGATTATCATGCGCCTCTTGTACATACACTTTTAGAAGACTGTACTCTCCCTGGACGACGGAGACGTGACGTTCATGCAATCATTAAAACATAAGGCATTTCTTGACTATAAAAACATAAAACCAAAAGCAAATGGGAGTATTACAAAGCAATAAGAAATCAGCTCACTTGCGCTATCTGCAATGAAAAAAGGCGTACTTTAATAAATTCCTAGCTAATAGTTCATCTCCTGCGGCACTTTGGAAAGGGGTTAAGAGATGCAATATATATATATATATATATATATATATATATATATATAATCAAAAACCCTTTTACCAATGAGGTGTAGGGGCAATTCCTAGTCTAATTGTAACCGTGGATCAATTTATGCCAGTCCTTCTTATTCCTCGCTAATATTCTTCCCTCGTTCCATGTCAGTCCTCTTCTTTCCAATATCTTGTTTATCACCTTGTTCCAGGTCTCTTTAGGTTTTTCCCGCTTCATCTTTCTCGTTGTTTTTGCTTCCCATATTTTTTTACTTGTCTTTGGCTGTTCATTCTCTCGAGGTGTCCCAGCACAGTTGTCTTCTTTCAATAAATTCCAGGATAGGTTCAATTTCAAGGTCTTCCCTAATTCTCACGCTTCTTAGTCGGTCTTTTTTGGTCACCCCTCGAACTCTTCTCAGATATTTCATTTCCGCGGCTTGTATCTTGTCTTTTTGTCTTTGTGACAATATCCATGTTTCGCATCCATAGGTAATTGTTGGACGGTAGATAGCTTTGTAAACATTCATCTTTGTTTTTTTTTTTGATACTTCTTTTTTCCTATAAAGTTGTTGTTCATTGCATAATAGAGTTTTATTGAGTTTCCAATTCTCTCATTTATTTCCGGTTCTTGATTGCCTTTTCGGTCTATCAACACTCCCAGGTATTTGAATTGACTAACTTGTTCTATTTTTGTGTTCTCAACTGTTATATCTATTGTTTCTTCTTCCTGTCCCAATACCATCACTTTTGTTTTCGTCTTATTTAATTTCAACCCATAATTTAGCAGTTCTTCGTTCCATACTTGTAGGTTCTCCTGCAGGTCATGCTTATTCTTAGCCACTAGCATTATGTTATCTGCGAATGCGCATTCAGAAAGTGATACTTGTTGCAGTTTTCTGTATCCTACGTATATTCTCTTTGTTCTGCCATTACACCTTCTGGCTATTTCATCCATATAGATATTAAACAGTGTGGGGCTCAGTCCTCCTCCTTGTCTTAACCCATTGTATGTTTTACATGTTTCGGATTTATAATTTCTCCTAATTACATAGTTGGTAGTATTTTTATAAAGACTTTTAATGACTCCGATCAATTTATTATCAACTCCTATTTCCTGTAAGCTATTCCATAGTCTAGATCTTGTTACCGAGTCGAATGCCTTCTCCACATCTATGAATGCTAGATAGATTTTCCACCACGATGTACCGTCTTCTCGGTTATCTGTTTTACTGTAAATATATGATCTTGTACGCTCCTTCCTTTACGGAAGCCGCTTTGTGAATCAGCCACCGATGCTTCTGCGTAATGTTGCAATTTCGTATTTAGGATTTGTTCATATATTTTAGCTCATGTACTTAGTAGGGTGATTCCTCGGTAGTTATTACAGTCGTTTTGGTCCCCCTTTTTAAAGATTGGTAATATCACCCCTATTTCCCAGTCTTTTGGCACCTTTTTTCATTCCATGCTTTGTTGCATATTTGTCCTCTCCCATATTACCCATATATTTAAACATTTCGCCAGCGACCTTACCATGACCTGGTGTCTTGCCGTTTTTTATTTTCTGTAGTACGCCTCTTAGGACGGCCTTTGATATATTATCAAGCTCATTACCTTCTACATTCTCTTCTAGTGATGCTTGTTGTTCGGTGTTGTTAGTTTCTTCTGCACTTTCGTTTCCAGTATCCAGGAGGTTCTGAAAATATTCTTTCCATCTTCTCATTACTGCCCCCTCCTCCTTTAGTAAACCACCTTCTCTGTCCCTAACCGTCAATGTGTCACTAGTTTTGGTTTCCCTCAATGACTTAAGCACCTTATAAAAATGTTTTTGGTTCTCCTTGCTGTTATTTTCTAGCTTTTGTCCACAGTCATTCCATGTTTGTTCTTTAGCTTTTTGGACTTTCATCTTCACTAGTTTTCTTTGAGTTTTGTAATTTTCATAGGTTGTTTTAGTTCTATTTGTTAGATATGCTTTCCACTTGTTCTTCTTAATTTTTATTTCTTGTTTAATTTCTTGTGTCCACTAAGCGGTTTGTTTTCTTTTGCTAGTTACTTTACTAGTGCCACACACCTCTCTAGCCGAGTCAATAAGGATGATTTTTAGTGTTTCCCACATTTGTTCTAGCGTTTTGTTATTATTGTCGTTCAACATCCCTGCGATTCGCTGTTCTACTTTTTTTCATGTCTTAGCCAGTTCGTTGTCTTTAAGTTTATAAACTCTAATAGTCTCAAATTCAATATTTTTTGCTTTTGTTTCGTTTGATTCTTTGTCGACATTCCTTTTTTTTTATCTTCGCAACCAACAGGTAATGATCACTACCTATTTCCGGCCCTCTTCTAACTTTCGCATCTAGTACTTTATTTTTACTTCCACTTCGTGTCAGAATATAATCTATAATTGATGTTTCTCCCCTGCTTGGTTCTTCTCTAGTGTATAGATGTATTTCTTTGTGATTGTATATAGCATTCGTTACGATAAGGTTATGCATAAGGCAGAATTCTAATAGTCTTCTTCCATTGTCATTTCGTACCGTTTCTCCGTATTTGCCAATCACGGGTGGAAATGTTGCGTCTTTCTTTTCTACCCGCCCATTGAAATCTCCAAGTACGTATATTTCCTCATACTCTTCAATTACTTCTGTTAGTTTTTCCCAAAACATATCTTTTTCCTGTATTCTTGCATCTTCGTTAGGTCCATAAACCACAAGTACTGCCCATTGTTCACCATTATCTTCTTTCATATGTATTAATAAAATTCTCTCCGTAATAGCTACCCATTTATACAACTTGTTCTTAATTTTGTTATTTATTATACAGCCTACTCCGGCTGCTGCTCGTTCTTCCATTCTCACACCACTATAGACCAGCATATGTCTATTATCCATCTCGGTTATCCTCTGGCCCTTCTTTTTTGTTTCCGTTAGTGCTAGTATACCCAGATTTGTATTTTCAAATTCTGTCATTAGTTCATTTTCTTTTCCATTGATACTTCGGACATTCCATGTTCCCAATTTCCATGTGTTCACATTATTTTTATAATTCTCATTAGTATTTCCTAGTATTTCCTCTTTGATTTTGGTTTTTATCCGTATTCATTCGCCTTTTCGTCGCCTGGTCATATATCGTGTTTGTTTGGAGGTTTACTAGTTTTTTGAAGTTGGATTATTTTGTTTCTTTAGTCTTCCCTCCTCCCTACTCCATCTCCATTCTTCATTTCCTATAAGAATTTTCCTATATCCAATCTTAATTATTGCTCCATTGTTCTTCTCTTCCCTAGCTCTAGTTCGGGTTTGTTTTTGGATATCTCTATCGTGTTTTGAAAGGTCGTGCTGTATAAATACTTTATCACCCGGTCTAGTCCTAAGCTTATTTTTACTTTGCATAATCTTGCTCTTTTCTACTGGGTTAGGCAGTTTTATTAGACATGTTTTTTCGCCCAATTTTATTGCGTTCTCAATTTTCACTCCAATTTGTAGTTCATTTTTCAGAAAATTTTCCATTACATTCGTTAGGGCTTCTTGTTTGTTTGTATCTATTTTTAGTCCTTGTATTACTACATTATTCGACCTGTTTGCATTTTCCATGCGTTCCATTCTGCCCTCGAAGTCCATTATCTTCTCTTTTAGTTTTAAATTTTCCTGTTCTACTTTTTTATTATCGATTCTTAGTTCTTTGATTTCTTCTCGAAACTCCTTTTGCTCCTCTCTCGTTTGTTTGATTTCAGTGGACATATCGTTTATTTTGTCATTCATGTTGCGCATCATATTCATCATCATTTCTATATTTTCTTCCATTTTTGTATTATATTTTTGTGGCGTTCTATTAATTTTTTGCTCCTCCATCTTCTTCTCTATCGGTTCTCCTTTTCTTAGAGTCGTCCTCTTCACTCCACATCATTCTTGTTAATTTTTATTTGGGTTCCTATTTCGATTACTAAAGTACGACTCTGCTCTTTTTCCCCCAAACATGAGCTGTTTCTATATCACCCGCGTAAAAAGCCTTCGGGCGGTCGACCCGTCGGACTTTGGGCTCTTATCGGTAAGATATTTATGCGTGCGCCTATTTATGTATTGCAGGTTACCTGATTTCTTGATCTAATTTCACTCAGTTATACTCATAGAAGACCTATAATCCTTTTGAATTCACTAAACACCTTTATGTAAATGCCAAACACTTTATTTGTTTTTTTTAATTTGCCCGTAATTCCGCAGTAATTTGTGGTTTATTACAGAGCGACAATAACACGTCTCTACTGATAGTTGTCAGGACCGGACTCCGCAATAAATATAACTTACACAAACGATTACAGCCGGCACACTTGCAGAATGTTGACGAAATAAACAATCATTTTACGACAATACCGACTGTAGGGCATCACATGACTTCACCGTCCATTGATTTTTACAATAGGAATAAGTTTACTGATTTTTCTCGCTCTTGAAGTTTAACATGGTTTCAGAAGATGAAATTGGTCATGTTATTTTGAGCATTAAATCCAAATCTTCTGGACTGGATATGATCGATCTTGACATGATTCGATATTGTTGTCCTTTTATACTGCCTTTCATTGCGCATATTATTAACTTCTGTATTTCGGATAGTGTATTTCCACAATGTTGGAAAAAAGCTCGAGTCACACCGGTACCCAAGGTTACTGGGCCTAATGATTTCAATCAGTTGAGACCGATATCGGTCTTGCCTATCCTATCGAAAATATTGGAAAGAATAATTGATACGCAACTGCGGAATCATTTAATTAAGTAACGTTTTGCCGGAATTCCAGTCCGGTTTCAGATCTATGCACACGTGTGGTACGGCGTTGGTGAATATTGCTGATGATGAGTTTCGTTCTTTGGAGGACGGCAAAATAATTGCTCAAGTTTCGCTTGATTACTCCAAAGCGTTTGATATGATTGATCATGATTTGTTTATCTCAATACTTGCTTACATTGGATTGGATAAGCCTGCAGTGTTGCTCTTAAAAAATTATTTAAATAATAGAACTCAAGGAGTTCAGGTTAATACAAATATCTCATCACAGCTTACAATCAAGCACGGGGTTCCGCAGGGGAGTATCTGTGGACCAATTTTTTACATCATTTACACAGCATTCTTAAGCAAGTCTCTGCGTCGTTGCAGTTATCACCATTATCCTGACGACACACAAATTTATTTTTCCTTCAAGCCAAATGATTTCATGAATGGTGAGCAAGTTATGAATGATGATATCGCGGGTGTTGTTGGGGCCGCGGAGGCTCATGGCTTAGTAGTAAATGGTTCCAAGTCGTTGGTGGTGTTTTTCGGGGGCGGTTTTATGCGGGACAGGGTTCTGGCTGGTATGGAAACTGGTGTCAACGGCGTTAAATTTCCGTATTATACCGAGTGCAAGATTCTTGGCGTAACACTCGACAGCAGGCTTCGTTTTAAAACGCATGTTTCGATGCTTATTCGCAGTTTCTTTTATATTCTTAAATTACTGTTCCCAAGTAGACATATATTGAACACGGATACAAAATTGCTTTTATGTAATCTCCTGATATTATCCAAATTTAATTATTGTGATTTTCTATATGGCCCATGCCTTGACAGCGTTGACTCTAGGAGGATTCAGAGAGTGCAGAATGCCTGCGTTTTACTTATGGTATTCGTAAATACTGCCGTATATCTTATAAACTAATAATAAAACTATTATTATAAACTAATATAGCGGCAGAGTGGCTGGATATGAAGAGAAGACATTTGCATACAGCGGTATTTTATAAGATACTAATTTATCGAACACCCGCTTATTTAGCATGCAGGATTGGGTATAGAACTGATGTCCATAGCATTAACACTCGGAGACGTGGCTTACTCACTCCTCCTATTCACAGGACTGCAATTTTTGAGCGATCTTTTTCGTTCAATATTACAAGAATAATTAATTCATTGCCTCCGCGTCTCAGAAATAAGCCACTGCTGGCGTTTAAGCGGGAATTGCGCAAGTTTCTACTGCAGTCTCAGTTGGATGATTAGCTAAGCACTACTTTGTGAATATGTTAGTGACGGTTGGTTCGTAGTGTGTAGGGTCGCCTCCTCACATATGTATTGCTCTCTGGTTGTTTTCCTGTTCCTTATTATTATTTTTTATTTACATCATTGTGATCATAAAAACTAATCATGGTGATTAGGAACAAATTAAATGAGTATACTGGCGAACATGGTGTTCGTAATACCATGGTGATCATAAAAACTAATCACGGTGGTTAGAAACAAATAAAAGAAGTATACTAGCAAACATGGTGTTCGTAAGATCATGGTGATCATGAAAACTAATCATGGTGATTAGAAAGAAATTAAATGAGTATACTGGCAAACATGGTGTTCGTAATATCATGATGATCATAAAAACTAATCATGGTGAGTACAAACAAATAAAAGAAGTATACTAGCAAACATGGTATTGGTAAGATCATGTGGATCATGAAAACTAATCATGGTGATTAGGAAGAAATTAAATGAGTATACTGGCAAACATGGTGTTCGTAAGATCATGGTGATCATGAAAACTAATCATGGTGATTAGAAAGAAATTAAATGAGTATACTGGCGAACATGGTATTCGTAATATCATGGTGATCATAAAAAATAAAAGAAGTATACTAGCAAACATGGTGTTCGTAAGATCATTGTGATCATAAAAACTAATCATGGTGATTAGGAACAAATTAGATGAGTATACTGGCGAACATGGTGTTCGTAATATCATGATGATCATAAAAACTAATCATGGTGAGTACAAACAAATAAAAGAAGTATACTAGCAAACATGGTATTGGTAAGATCATGTGGATCATGAAAACTAATCATGGTGATTAGGAAGAAATTAAATGAGTATACTGGCAAACATGGTGTTCGTAAGATCATGGTGATCATGAAAACTAATCATGGTGATTAGAAAGAAATTAAATGAGTATACTGGCGAACATGGTGTTCGTAATATCATGGTGATTATAAAAACTAATCATGGTGATTACAAACAAATAAAAGAAGTATACTAGCAAACATGGTGTTGGTAAGATCATGGGGATCACGAAAACTAATCATGGTGGTTAGGAAGAAATTAAATGAGTATACTGGCGAATATGGTGTTCGTAATATCATGGTGATCATAAAAACTAATCATGGTGATTACAAACAAATAAAAGAAGTATACTAGCAAACATGGTGTTGGTAAGATCATGGGGATCATGAAAACTAATCATGGTGATTAAAAAATTAAATGAGTATACTGGCGAACATGGTGTCCGTAATATCATAGTGATCATAAAAACTAATCATGGTGATTAGAATCAAATAAAAGAAGTATACTCGCAAACATGGTGTTCGTAAGATCATGGTGATCATGAAAACTAATCATGGTGATTATATTTTTAAAAAATGCTATCAATGTAGGGGAATAGAATGGCCAACACTGGAAAGTTTCGAAAATGCTAGTAGCCGGAGATACCATTACACTTAATAGCATAATCGCGGAAGCAAATGCAAAGGAAGCAGTCGGTTGACAAATAGAAGCATTTGATGGAAAGTACGAAAACTTGCAGATAAATAGAGTAGATGCAAGAAAAAGACACCTCATTTCTAGAACTCCATGCAACCGTTGTGGCAAATACCATTCTAGTAGTGAAAACAGTTGTCCAGCGATCGATAAAAATTGTCGGAAACGTGGTTTCAGGGGTCATTTTGAAAAATGCTGCCGGACACGCCCACACAGAAAAGGAAGAATTCTGAAAGGAAACAGAAAGGAAAGAAAAGTCTGAACGTGAACGAGAAAGTTCATAATGAAGAAATAGATTACGTTTTCATCACCACCAAATCCCATAAGACGTCAGATACCTGTGGAACCGTGGGTAGATGTAACTATAGACTTTATGGGACCGTTGCCAACTACCGATTATCTCCTCGTGTTATTGACTATTTTAGTCACTACAAAGGGATAAAAATAATGAAGAATATCACAGCCATAAGCACAATTCGATGTCTCTCGGAGATATTCTCCAGACTGGGATTTCCTGCATCAATTACACCCGACAATGGAAAACAATTCGGTAGTGATGAATTTAAAAATTTTGCCAGGACAATGAAATAACAGTATTTCATAGCATCCCTTACTGACCGCAACAAAACGGAGAACGCCAAAACACGGACATATTGAAACCATTAAAAATTAATCAATCTTTAAAGAAAAACTGGAAACAAGACCTACTGGATTACCTTATGATGTATAACAGTACATCTCATTCGGTTACAGGGAAAACACCCTCAGAACAATTTTTTCGCCGCATTCTTCTGGACAAAATTCTTAGTCTTTTGCATCACGAAAATAAAATTATAGACGAAAAGGTAATGGACAAAGACAAAACAAATAAAGAAAAGGGGAAAGGCAATGCTGATAAATAAATTAGAAGATGGAGATTAAGTTTACACAAAAATATGCAGAAAAACAAATTAGACGCAGATTTTGATAATGTTCCCCACACAGTGCTTCACAAAAATCGTAGTAATATTATGATCACAAATGATCAAGCTGGACAACAACTACGCAGAAATGTGGTCCATCTGAAGAATATAGAAGGAGAGTGGAAAGTTATTAAATATATTTTTTTAAACACAGGGTTAGCTGAATGTAATAAATACGTATATTATGTTTATTAGTAGTTATTAAGTTATTAATGAAACAGTTTGATTAAATGGATTTGTTTAAATACAGGGTTAGTGAATCCAATAAATAGGTACACTACGTGTATTAGTAGTATTAATTTATTAAGGAATGAGTTTATACGGTGTAAGTTGTCTAGATATTTAGTTTTAAGTATAAAATTGCATATATGACATGGAAACAAAATATCAGAATCTTTTACGAAAAGGAAGAGATGTAGTTTATTACTGAATGACGAATAAAGATGAGTCATGCATCTAGGGCACCACACAAGTAGTCGTGCTTTGTTCGGTGGCCTGGCTGGGTGGACGTTTTCAGTATCTGAGTGTTTGATTTGAGAAACCCAATAATTAACTATTGTAGCAGTTGTGTATAGCGGTGATATTACAGTTATCAACAGATGTCTCACCTGGTACGTGATCTACCCATAAATATCAATGCAATGCGTAAAAAGCTTTGCAATCTAAGTGAAACAAAATTCAAGTGTCATCTCACTCTTGGAGACTGCTCAAAAATACGCATGAGTAAAAATACATTAAAATTTTATCGGTATTCGGGAATGTTATTTTCCTATAACTTGAATAACGTAACTTCAATTTATACATTTTGATGACATTTTACATCGATCTTTTCTATCAACTGGCCAATTTTTGATCGAAATGTTAACGGTGAATAAATTTGTTTTGTATTTATTTCCATTTCTTAGATTGAAAACTTAAAGTTGTTTCTAGATGTTATAAATATGTACAGAAAAACGTAGAAAACTTGCTTTCTAAATGTAATAAAGTTATATAAAAATATTTAACAATTAAGGAACTATTTTCTCTCTAAGCGGAATAGGATTTATAACAAGATAATAAAAATCTAAAGTCTAATTCTAGAAATAATATATTAAATATATATATGTAAACAAACAAAATCTCAAAACGTTTTACAATACGAGTAAACCTAACTAAAAAATTAAACTAACACTTAAACCAGTGATCTGGCGAAGGAAGAGTTACCAGACAATATTCAACATAAACTAGTACATATACACTTATTGATTATTAAATAAAATTAATTTAATATATTTATGCCAAACGTCTATATCTAGCAGTCGCACAGTTAAATTATATTTTAATATTAATGTAACCAGTACCACATTGTTATTATTCAACACATTTTGCATACTTTCTGTGTTAAACGTGAAGGCCTACCTTTTAGTAATTTTCTTCATTAAGACGTTTACCATGCTAGAAGTGACAAACATGCTGGAATATTTTCCTTAACACTTTCTCTGCAATTATGCAAATTTTAATAACTATTGCACTCGGGTTTATCAGTTTTCCTCTCTGCGCATTGGGAAATCTGTAAAATTTGTCGTTACTATCATCTTTTCTTTACAGCCAACACGAAAACTCACTTGAGAAAACTGCAGTTTGTTTTCCCATTACGTGGTTGTTAATTTTTGCATATAAAACAATATCGCGAATACATGTTTTGGTAAACATGAGGCCATCATGAGACCCTAACCTATAATTGCCTAGAATACATCAGAATACATGGACACAATAACTACGGCTAGGTAAACGCTAAGCGCCAAAGCGCTGAGTTCCGCACTTTATTGGCTGTTATAGCGCAAACGCACTTCTCTGTACTCTAAAAAGCGAAACAGAGATATGTTTTCTGTTTCATAATGTTGGCTAAAAGAATGTGTCACAAGGCGCATTACAGCTCTTTATATTTATATGAGGAAATTCTCCTGCATCAAAAGTTGAATTTTTTTGTTGACATTTATTTTTACAATATATTGCCATCTTTTTTCTTTGAGGACTCATAAATCAACGCCTGTCATACGTTCACTTTGCGAATACAAATTATTCTTTATACATACTGAATTGTTCATATTCTTACAAATTTCACATGTAGAATATCGCAGCAAGGTTATGCAATATATTTTGTTTGATTTTACCAATGTTTTTTGTTAAAATATGCAATGTTTGGAACAAGTTTTTCAGAGTATACGACATATTTGAGATTGATAATGTAACCATACCCTAGTTTATTCCTTTCACTTTCGGTTTGTTAATGATTTTATTAAAAAGAATGCTTAATTTTCCAGTTTTGTATCCTTCAAATTAGTGCCACTTTTCGCTAGTGATGCCATCTGTTGGCGGTTGGGGGCGGCATCGTTGAACGTTCAAGCCGCCCCTTAAGTCCATTAAACGACAACGAATAAGTTAAGTTATATTTTCGGAACACCAGTCAGTGAAAATATAACGACATATATTTATAAACAAATATTTATATTTATAATATTTCTTGATATATGGGATCTGAATTTTTTTGTTATAAGCAACTGATGTAATGTGCAACATCACATTTATGCAAACCATGAAAAAAGAAAAAACCTTTACATCAAAAAATCTTTGTTGAAACCTTAACAATTCTGTTCAAAGAGTAGGGAACACCCGAAACAAAAACCCTAGCCAAAGGCTTCCTCTTATGGAAAGTAACTGTCATCTTAACAAGTTAGTAAATTCTGTTGTTTCCTTCTTATAAATAATATGTCAAGAATAATGTAAACATAACTTTCATTCCAAATTATAGTAATAGATCTCCTTTTACTAATACTAAATCTAAAATAAGGTTTTCCCTAGTCCAGAATTGTTATGGTTTCGACAAAGATTTTTTGATATGAGGTTCTTTTTCTTTGTTTTCGTGGTTTGCATAAATGTAATGTTGCACATTAAATCTAATAATTTTTTTACAGATCCTATATACCGAAAAATTAGTTAGTTATTTTGTTGATATTTTGTTGATAGTTCCCAAATAAAAACAAATGTTAGTTATATTTTCACTAACGAAGGTGTTCCGAAAACGTATAACTTTCTGAAAATATAACTATTAACTCATTTATTGTCGTTTAATTGACCTAGTAGTGGTAGAAAGACTATCCGTTAGATAAAGGTCTCGAAATATATATATATATATATATACATTTACATTTAATTCTATATTTTGTAATATATTTCACACAAATGTTGAAATGTCCGTCAAATCGACTTTAAACGATAAAGTTAATTTTAGGAGAAATAGATAAAGGTGTAATAACAGCTCAGTTATCGAAGAATTGTGGTGTTGAGAAATAAACTACTTAAAAACTAAACGTTATTCAAACCAAGTTCTGAACGCAGTGAATAAAACAGATCACAAAAAGAAGCAAACAACATATGTTAAATCCCGGCAAATACAGAATGTCTTACAGATATCTTTTTCGTATGTACATTCTTAAAGGCATCTTAAAGAGAATACGAAGCGTTACGATGTCATTTTGTCATCTTGAAGATAAGTTGAAAGGATGTCATCAATTCAAAGACGTCTTGAAGAGGCCACAAAAAGTATTTTGAAACCTAAAAAGTCTTTTTACTTAAGTTTTTAGTTATGGAGTTTCAACAAGTAGTTCCCGCATCAATTAATTATCTTTGTGTTTGCTGGATGTTCTTAGTGTAAGTGAATATTATATACTCACTGGCAGAATTAACGGCCCCAAACATTTTTGGTTTTATATATAAATTCCACATAAAAATATAGCAGACCGTATCTTTTTTATCATTTGACAGATTCTACATAAATTTGATTCTATTCGTTGAAGAATTTTATTATATACAATTCCAATATCCTCCCCGCCTTTGAAGACAATTCAAAACATTTTTAATATGAATACAGGCTTAATATTAATGAACATTATGTGGTACATGTACGGTACATATTTTTAGATATGTTACAATATTATTTTTAAACCATGATTATTGTTCTATGTTTACAATTGTTACCGTTTATGGTAAGTGGTAATCGACACAGCTTTGTTATGGCACGTTTCACTACATTTGTTGAGGACTTCACTTACGCTTACTACGCCATCTTTGCCTGGATGGATAGCAGTAATTCGTCCCAATTTCCATTGGAGAGGTGGTAGATTGTCATCCCATAGTGGAACTAGTGTTCCAATAGCTATACATATTTGGTTGCTGTTTAAACCATTTGCTCTTTTGTTGAAGTTCTAATATATATTCTTGTGTCCAACGTTTCCAAAAATGTAATTTGTTGCAAATGTTGGAATCGTGAAAGACGATTCAATGGAATTGTCATAAGATCTGACTCTGGTATACTTGTCGAGCCTCGTCCAATTAGGAAATGTGGAGGTGTTAAAGGTCTATAGCCATCAGGGGAGGTTGACATGGGATGTAAAGGACATGAATTAAGAACGCCTTCAATCTGTATTATGACAGTTAGAAAATCTTCAAAAGTCACTAATGCACTTGCCAAAACCCGTTTAAGATGATGTTTTGAAGCCTTAACTTCAGCCTCCCGAAGCCCGCCAGAATGAGGACTGTTTGGGGGAATGAAATAGCAAGTTCTGTTGTCATTATTAACAATTGAATGTACTTTATCACTATTTCTTTAACAAAAAATGCCCTAAATCTTTCAATTCAGAAGTGTCACCTACAAAATTAGTACCGTTGTCTGAATATAATAATAATAATAGTATATTCATTACAGAAGATTCATAAAGAAAATGTCGACATTGTTAAAATAACAAAATGTACAATCAAGACCATGAATTGCAAAATCATAAAACTTAATACAATGAACTCATGCACTGTATCACAATTTTTATCCAACAAATGCTGTTTCAGTCGCCTCTTAAAAACACTTATGTTGGGGAATGACTTAATGGAGTCATCCAACGCATTGAAAAATTTACACCCCATATAGTAATAATTCCGCTGATAAAATAAAGTGCGATGGGGAGGGGGTTGTAACAGGCCCTTCTTACGTGTTAAGCAGTCGGGACTTGCCTAACCAAGCATAAATATGTTGAAATTGTATACATAACAACAAGTAGGAAAAATATAAATACTCGCAACAGTTAAAATTCGGAAACTCCTAAAAGCAAGCCTGCAAGATTCCAGTCTTTTCAATCCAGCCATAATTCTGACAGCATATTTCGGTATTAGGAAAACTGCCCCAGCTTCTACACTATTACACTATTATTGATATTATTGATAATATGTAGTAATGGCCCACACAAAGAATTTTTACTTTTCTTAATCAGATTGTTGGAAATATTGTCAATCTCACAAGAATCGGAACACTTCAATCTATCTATCAGATCAGGCACATCATAGTTCCACAGAGGGCAAGAAAACATGGACTTAGAATGCAAAGGAACCTTATACAGCAGTAGGTCAAATTTATCAGGATCAAGCTGTATACTGTGAAAGGATGTAAATCGTTCACTGAAATTATTAGCAACCTCAGCATCAGAAAGTCCAGTATTATCACTCCCAAGGACAACCTTCGTACTTTTCGAAGTTTTATTGCGAAAATTATTTATTATTTTCCAAACAGTTTTTGATTTGTTGACAACTGTCTTTATTTGGTTGTCGTAATATTCCTGCTTTTGTTTATACATAGATTTATGTAATTAGAATTGACCTTTGACAAATCATGATGTAAATTCATCTGATTCTTTAACTGTGTAATATCATTAAAGGCGCTTCCTTCGTTACTAGTTTGTTTATGTACAGATTTGAGCGGAAAACATAGCATCATTAATTCCACCCATAATTATCATATAGTACTTCTTATCAAATTCAGTAGTCAAGAGACGCGCATCACAGGTTATATCCTTAAGTAAAGCATTAGGCTTTACCCATGTCACTGTTTCATACTTATCACGTATGTACCTTCCTAAAAGCTGCGAAGCACCACGGTAGTGACTATCGCCCAAAATCAAAAGTTGTGGACGCCTTCGTACATCAGATCATTGAATTCCAACCACATTAGTTGTAGTTTTCTTCTCCTCATCCATCGTTTTTCCTTCCCCTTTTTCCATGTTTCCAATGTCACAGATATGTGTGTTAAGTGCCAAAGTTGGAACGGAGATGTTATTGAATTGTTTTTGAGAAGCGACAGTAAGTTTTTCGATGGTTTTCTTTAAATACGTAATTACATCTTCTCTCTTGATAAGTGTATCATTAAGTTTTTCTATTTCTTTTAACTGTGTATCACTTTCCTCTTTCAAATTATCATATTTGTAAGACAATGTCGCCAGTTTATTACGCAGAGTTAACCTCGTCAACTGTTTGTTGTCACTATTTTCATCATATCTAATAATAATAATCTAAGTAAAGTAGCTTCCATTAAAATCAGATTTACCATCAATCCTGTTGGAATATTAGATTTATTTTATTCTTTTATTTTTCTGGGACCTTGTAATGGTAAACAGTTTTTAATTATATTCATGAGCAATTTGCTGCAATATGGTGCTGCAGTAGTACCATAGGTTACCATATTAAGAGTATAATGTTGTAATGTATCAGAAGAATTTTCCTCGCCATACTATGCGTTGGTAATTTATTTCTTCTGGTGTTATTAAAATTTGTCGCTACATTTTTTCAATCAGCTAATAAAACATATGCATGTGACCGAAAACGTAATAATATATCAAATAGGTCTTGTTGTAAAACTGGACCCTTTTGTTGCACGTCATTCAACGATTTATATTTTAGTAATTTTGCAACACCCATCGAACATTACTCTTAGCTTGGTTGTCAAGCTAGTCTACTTCAATACTCCATGACGGGGCAAGTAATATGATTTCTTCATTCCAACCAATGGATCAGTGATTCGATTAATATGTCTTAATGTCTCATACTCCCTCATAAATGATACATATTTCCTTTTAAAATTGTTATTGCCATGTAGTTTTCGCTCAAGACTGTTAAAACGTGAAACAGCATTGTTTAAAGAATGCCCAAGTTCAAAGTTTGTTATTTTGAAAGGTATCGAAAGTATAAATTTACCAGTGTTATCCCTTCTACTTGTTTCAATACAATAATTTTCACAGTAAATCTCATCTGACATCAAAGGCTTGTCTCTAGCATATCCTTCTAACTCCCAAAATGCCTTTAATTGATCTTGTATATCGATATTAGATGCTAAATTACAAGTAGCTTTTCTCATACTTATTGTTAGATATAAATGGACCCGCTATTATCCATCCTAATAAGGTTTTTGGCAACAATGGTTGATTATTACCTACTTTAATTCTTTCAGGACAAATTAATTTCCAAAATACATTCGCACCTATTAATAGGTCGATCTTGTTTGTTTTGTAAAATTTGGAATCTGCCAATTTTATATTTTGTGGAATCGGGAACTCTTTCGCATCATGAATTTTAAATGGAATGTTGTTTGTAATTTTATCAATCACGAAACATGAACAGTTCATCATGTCGTGTATGAATATTGACATGATTGCAATTGTATTTCGGTTTTATATTTTATGGTAGATAAATTCTGATTTATACCAAGCACCTTTAAATTTATCTCCCTCCTTTTTAATTTTAGTTTATTGCCTAATTCGTTTGTTATAAAACTACCTTCGGAACCACAATCCAAAAGCGCTCGACAGAAATGCTAATTCCCTAGTGATCCTGAACCTGGGCTTATGCTGTTGATAAAAGGACCTGTTCTGCCTTAAAGATAGCACAATTTCCTACTACATTGTTGCTAACATCATTATCTTCAAGGACGCATTCGACTGGTCTTGTGTTATTAGAATTCACTAATGGTTTTCTGTCATAATGCAGTAATGTATGATGTTTTTTACATTATTTGCAGTGTCCAGAATTACACAACCTTTTTTCTTTGATTCAATAGTTCTGTCATTAGTATCTAACTTTAAAAACCTCTTGCAATTATAAATTAAAAGACCAACTGCCTCGCAAAAATTGCCATTCGTTTGAAATTTCGCCTGCGTAGCCACTAAAGTTGTAGTCGTCGGTTCCGTATATTTAAATGTGTATTTCTTTTTGTTGTTGTAAATACATATGTCTTGATATCCTCGACAGTAGGAAATTCTTCCTGATGTTTATTTATTTCCCAGTCACGTTTTGTTTGAGTATTTAGTTTATTTGTAATCATATGAATTAATAGTGTACTCCAATGTTGTGCTGGTTGACCTAATGCTTCTAGTGATAACAAATATTTAAGGAACTCACCTAATAATTTTCTTAACTCAATTGCAGATTCGAATTTTACCGCTGGTAGGTTAAAAAGTGCTTTCATATGATTGTTAACTAATAGTTTTTTGTTATCGTATCTCTCACACGGTAATTTCTAAGCAACCTGATAGTTTGTTTCGCTAATTTCTAGTGATTTAATTACTTGAGCAGCCTGACCATTCAGACCTCTCACAGAGGCAAAATTCTTGAAGCCTATGCTTTTCAAACCCTTTTAGTACTTAAATGTTGACCAAAATACTGTACATTATAATTTTTCAAAACTTAGGCGTATACGGGTTATACCTGTTTGTAATTCACAAAATTCTTGATATAGTGCCTCTATTTTGAATACCCGTTCCTCTATTTCAATAATGTCTGAATTATTAAAAGTATACCCGTTTTCAAATATGTTTACATATATATGTTTTAACGTTGTTAGGCTATGCTTTTTGCCCCCTCGTTTAGTATTTTTATATTATTCATTTTTATACAGATTGGGAAGGTTAAGGAAATTACCATGAAAAAGAAATTTTTGACAAAAAATTAAATCGACTTCCAATTAAAGGCCACAACCGAAAAAGCAGCATACAATAATTTTGCTCTAAAAGAAAAAAATAATCTCTTATTTATTTTTATTTCATTATTTCTTACCTAGAACGGATCAAATTTAATTTTCGGGAGTCGGCGCCAAATTATTTTCTTTGTATTCATATGCAATCTTATACCTTACTCAAATCTACATATATCCAAATCTAACGGAGTTACCGTTCTGTCACGTTTTGTTATTAGCATTCTGTATATGTATTTATTACTTAAATGTATTTTTTACTCAAGTTACATACCTGCAATCCAGTAAAAGCTCACGTCGACATTATATTCATAAAACTTGAGTCTCAAAATACAATTCAAAAGAAAGAATAATAATCATACACTATTAATACGAAAACAGTAAACTAGCTGCGGTTTTCATGCAAGCAAATAACACCTATGATTTGCCTTCTTTATGAAAACAACAGAAAACACTCCTTATAGGTTATCTCTAATAAAATATTATGATACTATACTATTACTATAATGCTGCTATTGTATTGTATTGTATTGTATTGTATTGTAATGAGGTGGGGTCTGACCCAAAATGGCCCTTTGCACTGCGACCACGTTGATCTATTGTGCTTCCTCTTGTTTGTTTTATTTATTTATTTAATACGCTTAGGAACAGGATCAGCTCCTTCAATGGGAGTGTAAATAGGTCCTCCTCACTCAGCGTATATGCATGTAGTAGTCTATATCTCCTGTGGCTTAGTGCCCCACAGTTAGTGATCAAGTGTTCCATTGACTCCACTTCTTCACCGCAGAATCTGCAAGTGTCCGTGTTGGATAAGCCCATTTTGTGAAGGTGCTTGTTACAGGTATAGTGGCCTGTGAGTGCCCCTGTCAGTGTTTTTAAGCTTCCCCTGTCCAGTTTTAGGGCGAGGTCCGCCCTCCTAGCGTCGAAGCTCAGAAATTTTTGGAATGTTCCAGCCCGCTGGTTTCATTCCAGTGTTTCATTGTAATGGAGGCTGTCCATTTCTTTATCTCACCTTTAAGGAGACCTTTGTTAAACCCAAAAGGTGGGGTAGGTCCAGTAAAGCTTCTCTCAGCCCCTTTTTTGCGCAGATGTCTGCCATCTCATTTCCCCGTGCCCCTCATGTCCTGGCACCCAGACTAGAGTGATCTGGTTCTGAGTGGCCAGGCCATTAAGCATGTTGCGGCATTCCAATAATAATTTGGACGTGATTGTACAACTGCTCAGGGCCTTAAGGACTGATTCACTATCCGAGAATATTTTAATTCGTATTCCCCTGTGTCCCCTTTCGGATAGGATTCCTACAGTTTCTAAGATTGCGTATAGTTCCGCTTGGAAGATTGAGGTGTCCTTGCTCAAAGTTATTGATCTGTGTGTTCTAGGCCCCACTATTCCCGCCCCCACTCCGTGGAGCCTTTTGGACCCATCTGTGTACCACTTTTGCGATCCATCCCGTAACCATCTCGGGTTTGCGCACCACTCATCCCTTGTCGGGAAAACGACCCCGTACTTCCTATCGAAGCAAAGCATGGGATCCATGTGGTCACTTGCTAGAGACATACAAAGTATGTCTTCGATTTCCTTCAGGATAGTGAGATGACCGGTAAGGTTCCCTGCCTTAAGTTTTTCTTTTCTATAGATGGAGATTGCTTGCGTAGCTGCCTCCTCTTGCACGGCCACATTTAGCGGTGTCAGGTTCAGAAGAACTTCCATGCCCGTCGTTGGGGTTGATTTCATAGCGCCTGTGATGCATAGGCACGCAAGTCTCTGCACCCTGCGTAGCCTCGTTGCTATTATTTACGAATATCTTGGATGTTTCAATATTTGGCGCCGACTCCCAAAAGTTAAATTTGATCCGTTCTAGGTAAGAAATAATGAAATAAAATAAATAAAAGATTATTTTTTTCTTTTTAGAGCAAAATTATTGTATGCTGCTTTTTCGGTTGTGGCCTTTAATTGGAAGTCGGTTTAATTTTTTTTTCAAAAATTTTTTATTTCATACTTTTTACTGTTTTGTTTGCGTTCATATTTGTAGTTCATAATGGGAAGAGTAACAAAGGCGGCCGCCCGTATGAAAAAAATGGACATGTACATTGCAGTTTCAATTCTTCGATTCCATTGTCATTCAAAATTAACTTATTTACTTTCCGCATAACCTATGAATAAATTAGATACCAATTTTGAATTGAACGTATTTTATAATTAGAACAGGAAAAATAATAATACAGATAAACCTGTCGTAAACCTCAATTTCTGTATTAATCTTTTCTTTGAATAAATAGGATTACGACTTTGGATTTACTAAAATTGAAGTATATATTTTTCATTTCTGTCCCAGAAACATCAAATTATTTAATGCACAAATAATATTTACATGAAATATTTTTGTAGCAACTTCTTTTCTTTTAAGTCGACTCTGTTCTCGTAATGCTAGCGAACATATTTTTCGACGGTAAAATTGCCTCTAGTTTACTTTATGTGACCTCCGATAACAGATGAAATAGAAAAACACGACCAACCCCCTGACATCATTTATAAGAATCTCCGCTTGTGATCGCTTGGTTGCCCCTAATTCTTTGCGTCGGGCATCGCCTGCGTGTTGAAGTCGGTTATTGTTGTTTTTTTGTTAATATTAGCCCAACACTAATTCGATATCGGCTCAAGATGATATGGGACCATTCTGGATGTACGCTCTATTAAATGCACCCAGAATCATTAAAATCGGTCAACGCGTTGAGTAGTTATGCGCGAACAAACATAAAAAAACATACACGACGAATTGATAACCTTCTCTTTTTTGGAAGTCGGTTAATGAAGAAGGAAGACACTTGTACGTACTCGATCCAATTGCCCAAATGAATAGTGATCGGTTCTTAAACCTCGCCTATGTCCTCACGTTAACTACTGAACTGATACACTGGACTCCATTTGCGCCCACCTGGTCCGTTATGTAGTCCAAATTATTGTACGCTTTTCCATGCGACTCGATTTCGACCAAAATGTTTTATCACATTGTGTGATGTGTGCTAGGTCGATGAAACTCTTCCATAGGTATGATGCACGAATAAATACGTTGTTATTTTTGTTTACTTTATTCGTAGCACATACATATCGTACGCTATATAATGGACTATCTACTTACATCTTTTTCCGAGTAGAAGCGCCACACGGCGCCAAATTTAGAATATATACAATTCCAACACATAATTTTATAGCGTTGATGCAGAATCCAAAATTTCAGCTATTATAATCATTATAAATTGTTTCCACAAACTTTTTGAAATTTATGTAACTGTAATACACTTTTACTTTAAATTGTTTTGAATAGAAAATAAACGAATTCTTTATTTTTACTTTGTATATACCACTTTATTTATATCACACAGTGACTGCAGTTTCAACCTAGAACGGTCATTTTCGAACTGTACAATACATCAATTTACAAGCTTCTTTATACCATCTGTAGAACACATGCACTCTTAGATAATAACGTCAAAGCGGGGTGTAGATATGAGGTCAGTTTGGTCATTTAAGAGTGGTTGTGGTGGGTTTACTAATGCTTTGCGTATTTCTAATGACTCTAATAAATTTAGTTTAGGACCCTTCTCGGCAAATTGTAAAACTTCTGTATTCTCTATATCTGGAAATTTATGGTGGTTTTCTAGTAAATGATTTGCAAAGGTTGAATCTGTTTTCTTTAAGTTATAAGAACGTAAATGTTCTTTGATTCTAATGTTAAAATTTCTGCCTGACTGGCCAATATATACACCTTCACAATCCGCACATTTTAACTTATATAAACTCCCGATTTTTCTAGGCGATCTAGTTTATCTTTAGCATTAAACATTATATGTGACAATTTTGCATGTGGTTTGAAAGCTACTATTATGTTGCAATTTTTTAAAATTATTTTACTAATTTTTTCACTAACATTTCCAAAGTAGGTGAGGAATACGTGCTGTTTTTCTATATTATTAGATATAGGGATGTGTTGGTATACTAATTTTAAGGATTCTTTTAATTACTTTGTTAAGTAATGAATCAACTATTAGTTTTTGAAAGTCATTGTTTTCCGCTATTTCTTTAATAGTATTAATATCTTGTGAAAAATCGTCTTTTGAAAGTGGGACTTACATATGTTTGTTGGGGTGAAATGAATCTGCAGGTATAGTATTGTTATCTGGTCGTTTGTTTCCATTTCTATGGTGAATTTAATTTTTGGGTGCATAGCATTTATGTGAGTTAAGAAATTTTGTAATTGTCGATTTGTACCACAGATACAGGCTAATACATCGTCCACATAACGGTACCAAAATTGCAAATGTTTTTAACCGGATTCTGAGTTTATAATGCGTTTTGTAATATAATCCATAAAAATTTCTGCTAAGAGGGGGCTCAACATTTTCGGTCAACGAATTGCACAGTCCCGCTATTAATTTGAACTGAAGCCTCAGTTGCAACGTTGTCGCGACGCCCCGATTCCGTTGTGATGCGAGCCGTGTACGACAACATTCAGTTCACCTTCGCTCTTAATAGAATTGTAAAGAGACAGTGAAGTAAATATGTTGAATACTCAAGTTTACATGTCCCTTAACTATGAGCGTAGCTAGCGGGTGGCTAGAAAATTCATTGCTACGCCCATACCCTTAACACTAATTTAGTTTTTGGTGCGAAACTCTCGATCTGCTTTCCAGTAATCACAACTTTTCGAGAGAAATGCACGTGAAATTCGACATTGGTGTAGGGAAGCTGTGTGATGTAGCTGAAATTAAAAAAATATTTTCCCCAAAACTGTGCGATC
The DNA here is from genome assembly GCA_038088585.1 of Chrysina gloriosa. Taxonomy (NCBI): domain Eukaryota; kingdom Metazoa; phylum Arthropoda; class Insecta; order Coleoptera; family Scarabaeidae; genus Chrysina; species Chrysina gloriosa. The sequence goes on along the minus strand of CM076088.1, from coordinate 43,682,554 downwards.
AATCGATTTCGCACAAAAACAAATATGTTTCACGAATCATTCTTTATCAGTATACAAAATTTCATGAAAAACAGTCGTAAGTCAATCTTGGCGTAAGCCGATTACTTTGTTCAACAGGTTCGTGCAAGACGTACGTAGTATGTATAAGTACATACAAATATAAAATACTACTTGTTATGTATACATATATGCGTATATGTTTTATTATAACACAATTTTGTGACTGAGAGATTATCGAGATGATATATTGTCAATATTAGAGAATTGCACTGACGGTCATTGTTATGAATAATGGCAATAACTTGCGGGTTTATGAATTCATGAATGTTATTTCGCTAGATTCCTATGTTCCGTTTAGTTTATCTTTGTCATTTGAAACCTTTGTTCAATACTTATTTAGAAAGCGATATCGTTTCTTTATCTTTGAGTGTACATACAAGTTTTCGCGAGTTTATTTCGACTTCAAGTAGGAGCTCAATTTTCCAAACCAGGAAAGTTTACACTACTTATGAACCGACAAATCGAGAAGACGGGGTTAGCTTAGAAAAACAAAAAAAAATCACGCTTATAAAGACTTTATTAATAAGAAGGGCATAAAATCCCAGAAATATTAATATTGTCCTTGTTTTTCATGCGCCAGTGTGCCACCAAGTGTGCCACCTAGTAGCCTACTCATGGAATTTGTTTCTTTTATATTTGTGTGCGTTCTTTTAAGTTTGTGTACTTCTATTATGTATTACACTAATCTTATTTTTTTACCTGTGCTTTGCAAGGATGGGGGCCTCCTTGAAATTCTATTATACCATAGGCGTCGGTAGGCTGAGATTTTGTATGTTTAGAAGGAATCCATATATCATTCGGCGTTATCTTCTTATCAAAAGCTGATGCATCATGCGATCCAGTTGGCCTACCACACTGGCATCTGAAAATATATTCTTATAAAAGCTGATGGACAAATCATTATTATAAAAGTTATAATTAAGACAATCTTTTAGCACATCTTCTAAATCGGGACACGAGGCCGATTCAATCTAGTTTATTCCGATTATTATGATCAAATGAAAGAATTAAGTAATATTGCTCACAGAAGGGCAACTAGCATTTTAACTATAATTTAATTTCTTCAGGCATTAACCAATTTATTCACACAATGTAGAGTAGAAGTTTACCGATGGGATATTTGTGTCACATCTTCCTTTCTCATGTACTTAGGGATAAGCCTTGGACTTAGATAAATTTGGGTCATACTTTGAAAACTTAATAATTGATAAAGTGAATTCAAAATTTGAACAGAGAAACAGGAGGATAGATTAAAAATCGTTTACTTCTTGAGAAATAAAGTAGGTCAAAAAAGAGAGCAGGTTTTCCAAATTATTTTCCTTCCTAAATAACTTTTTGTTAGACTAAGTTAATACTGTTGCTCTAGCTTCAAATGCATTTATGATACAATTTTCAAATCGGTTTACAATTTGCAGATAATCACTTAAAAGTGTTTATTAAATTGTACGACATATAAAATCTATCTACGTTCTCTTGTGCTAGCAGATACATACCAATAAAAAATTTTCACATTGTGTGAGCTAAAATAAGTACGCTATGATTCTCCTTGTAAATACGAACGATATTTCTAAAGTTCTAGGAATTTGGCTATAATTTTTTATTTTGCCAATTTCCCTAAAAATGACAATATAGTTTTCCAATATACCTAATTTCCAGTTAATTGAATGAGCTTATCTCAACGTGAATCTAGTTTTTTTAAACTGTCCTCAAACGACTTCTTCGGAGTTTCTGGAATCAACATATTTATTCCAAGTTTTACTTCATTTAAGGTCTCAATTCGGACACCGTTTAGTGGTTCTTTCAAATTTGGGAACAGATGAAAGTTACTAGGAGGCAGATCTGGCGAGTAGGATGCACGAGGAAGCAATTCCCAGCGGAATTTGATTAAAACATCGTTCTTTCTTCGTGCGGTGCGGGGCCTCGTGTCGTCTTGTAGCCATAATGGATGCTTATGCAACTTCTCAAACCGTTTCTTGCCTGCCCCAAGATGCCAGATAATATATTAGAATAATATTCTACGTTAATTATAGTCCTTTTCGGTAGAATCCATAAAAATAATCCCCTTGAAATCTCAGAATGATCCGACGCTGAAAGGCATAAGGATTAACGAGTAGAAGAAGAAGAAATCTCAGAATAGTCAGCATTATTTTTACAACCGAACGGACTGCACGTGCTTTAGCTATAGCAAAAATCCTTCTTCTGATTTGCGCCATTTCTACCGACTGATTTTTGGTCTCAGGATTGAAGTAAGATGACCGTGTTTCATTAGTAGTTATTATCCGTTGCCAAAACGGGTCGCCATAACGTGCTAAAAGCTCTGAAGTAGGCGGCGTGGGTCTGACCGGTTGAGTTTTGGTGGAGACTTAAGTAATGGTTCTTAATGTCTTAAATTCATTGTAGTAGACAACATTCATCGTAGAAATCTATTTGCAGTGATAGCACTTCATAAACTAATTTTAATCTCGCCTGAGAGCCAAAATGGATGACATAAGTTGCCCTCAGTGGATAATTTAGGAAGTACATGCATTTCTAGTAATTAATAAATAACATCATATAACTCACACAAACTATCATCATTTCCGTCTATATGACGTTCAAAGAAGGACCGATCAATTCGATTGATTACCACACAACGATACAAAATCAGTTTTGTGAAAATTAAATTGCAAATGAGATGGAAATTGTTGTTTTGGAGGAACAAATGGACTTTCACCGTGTTCAGCGGTCATAATACTATCGATGCTGAATATCACGAAATCTGAGGTCTTGTTATTGATATTACTTATGTGACTATACTGCATTGAACTGTAAATATTGCAACATAGAGACCCTACTGCTGCTGGAAGATATAATGTTACTAAGACCGAGAATGTTAAAATCTCTAATTGTAATATAAGGCTCATTAAGTAGAAAGACTTCTAGAACCAAAGAAAAGTTTCCAATTCAGTGCAGGAGATATCAGGTGGTATGTAAATAAAAGTTAGACAATTATTTAATAAACATCTGCAGTAGGTTAAGTCAATAAGTGAAGTAAATTGAAAGACAGTGGCCACATCTATTATAGCAAAAAATGCGACGTGAAATAGCAAGTAAGACACCCCCAACGGAAATCTCTATCGCAACGAGCACCACTCACAAAATAATTACATTAAATATACAGTATTCATTCAACCAAGTTGCGCTGACAAATATAAAATCAAAATAAAATTATTAATTATTTTTTTATTTCATTTTTAGATTGGGCCTCACCATTCTATTACGCTGTAGTTTATATTTGTTTCTTGTAGTAAGTAATTTGCGTTGGCGTTCGATTAAAAAAATAAATTAAAACATAATATAAATAAATTTACGTATAACTATAGGTACAGTATCACTTGACGAAAGGTGGATGAGGGGAACGAGAACGAATTGGTTTCCTTGCATTAGACATTTTCAGATATATTAAATTTTTGTTCTATAAGGTCCCCTTCAGAAAGCAAATTCTTCGCAAATGATGTGCCTTTTTCAATCTGCCCAACCTCCATACCATTCATATTCAAATTGAGTAATTGTTAGGTATTATTTTTCCTTTTTTGAATAAAATACTTTGTTAAAAACTGACATTAATTTGTTTTTCACAACTTGTGCATAATACTTATTTTCTTGCAGTTACAATGTAAGAATACAAAACAAATACTGATGTAGTCAAGGTAGTCCGATATTTGTGAATTTTTGCATGGAGTTATAATTTCATACTCTGAACAACATTTTTTCAATAACATTTTGCTGTATTATTGACCGAAATGATACTTTAGTTGAACAGAAAATGTTTCTTCAAACTTTCATGACAACCTTAATTTTTAAAAAGTAAAAATGTGCTTGAAATTCTTTTCAGACCAAGCAGAGTGGCATCCCAAAACATTAAAACAAGATTCCAACATTTTTGATCAATTATACCTATTTGGGAACATACTGTGTAAAGCAACACTAACAAATGATATAATAGAAATAGAATAAATTATAAATATAGGAATCTAAATCATTCTATTACTATTGTAATATATATATATGTATTTCTATTAAAAACCATTGCTACAAATTGCAACACTCCCTAAAGGGGAGTGTTGGAATACGTTTGTTAACTTTAAATTTTAAATAATCCGCAACTAATATGTGAATTACATTAACAGAAGATGGACAGTTTTATTTATATAAAATAAGAATACTGTAATAATAAGTAGTTGTTGTCATTGTTATTGCTGTATGTAATTTGAATGAACGTGTTCGAAAAAATTAGTAAAATATAAAACAAACTATAACGACCGAGCCAAGAAATTAGGGCTGGTGCTATACATTTTTAGTTGTATTCGTGAATATTCGTGATGATATGCTTTATAAGATGTTTCCAATTCGATACCCGAAGGCTGCATATACAGCAGCAGAGGTCATGTGGATTCTTGGAAACAGTATTTATTAATTCAGCACATTCACAATACGTTTAGGAACTAGAAACGGCATAAACACATACAGGTGATAACTCTATTACAATTCCTCTTGTCTTAAATTACTCCCAGTTCTAGATACAGCCGAATCTGACAAGGACTCTGTTTCTGACATTACATTTGTTGTTCCATGGGATACTTCCGTGGATAAGCTTCTATATCGTTTGGAAAATTTTCTCTTTGCTCGCATCAATTTAGGTGAAACAGTAGTAGTACTCCTTAGAGATTGTGGTGAAATGTAAGCTTTTTTTCCTTAGTCGACATATTATTCCAAAGCTTAGAAACTATAGTAGCCATTTGTACTATTGGCATGGACTGGTGTTTACTTCGATACTCTCTAAAGAAATTTATGAATGGGCTGCAAGGTGATTCTTGTGTCTTTGAGTTTGCCTTTCTTTGATAGCGCAAGCATTTTGACAAATCCATATTGGAATCATATAATTTACATCCAGCTGTATCTTTAAAATATTTTGTCTTGAAGTTTCGTAAAATCTTATTTCGACGCATGACGAACAGAAAGATAAGGACTAAAACCTGAAATTTATTGAAATTTCTCAAAATCAAACTGAAATTTTGACAAGTTGTGAAATAAATATATTGCCATGGTAAGATATACGCAAATACGTATGTTTGTATGTACATATGTATGTAGATAATATTTGTAAGGTCCAAATTTTTGTTAGATAAGAATATATAAATACAATAAGCAAAACTAATTATTAGTTATTATCGGTATAAAAAGACCGTAAAAAGTTTAGCACGTTAATTCCCACCAATTACGTCAGCAACGTAAGTTCCAACCGCTAGGGGTGCTAGACGAATCGTATCAATCTGCCCGCATACCAACCCCTCCCATATAGATTTCGAGGCGGATCGTACCTTTCATTACTGGCAGGGTTGAGTTTCTCAATACCTTGCCAACTTTTATTTGTTATAGGTATAAGATTCTTGGAAGCGCGAAATTAAAAAGTAAAAGGTATTTAACGTAATATCTGAATATCTAGGCAATATCAAAACAACAACATATTTTTATTATAATTATATAGGTATATAGGTATATATATATATGTAAATATAAATATAAGTAAATATAAATATAAATAAATATATATATATATCATTATTTAGAAGCATGATAAGACAGGTGGCAGCAGTTAGGCATTCAAAAGCGCTAGACCTATAAAATAAAAACTAAAGCAAAGAAATGACGTGTTTGAAAATCAACCAGGAAAGAATATATAAGTAACAAAACAAATAATATGTAGGAACGACAATAAATAATAAAATATGTACAGAGAACAATTTGAGATAAAAGGAAATGAAGTTGATTTCAACTTCATATTGATTAAAGAGTGAAAAAATAATAAATATAAATATTGGGATCAAAGGAAACAACGAAGTGGAGATCGAATAGTCAAAGGGACTAGACGTGTTGTGAGCGGAGGGAAACAAGTGATTTTTAAAAGTGTTAAGTCGACGTAATTAACCGTAGAAATCTAGAAAAACAAAGTGATTCCTCTGATAGGGAGGAGACGTCCGCCAGGTTGACCGGGGTTGAATCCCTTACGCGGGGAAATTGTAATGACGGTGTAGTGTGCAAAAAATATGCGAAACGTGTGTAAAGAGCCGACGACCTTCCCAGCTGACTGCTCGGACTCTATCTCATTCCTGCGCATTGGGGAGGGGGTGGCAGGGGGCGGAGGGTCTCTTTGTTGCACACCTCGGGCATAGACGGCTCGTCCGGCGTACGAGAGATCAGATTGTCAGAGAATTTTGACGATAGCCGCGAAGGCGTTTGAAGTCTTTCATTGACCATTCCTGATTTCAGGAAGACTTTTTGATGACGGCAACCGGTCCACCCCTAAAAGAGAATATCCCTGTTCGTGATTGCTCTCGTATTTTTAATTAAAATAAGGAGATTAGTAAAAATCAAAAGAAAAAAGGTAACCAAAATTAAAGATAAAATAGAAAAGATTAAAAACACTATAAGAAAAGAGAAAATTAATAAAAACAAAAATAAAAAAGAGAAAGGAATTTAAAAAAGAAAATATTAAAGGAAAGGTATAAAAAAGAGAAAAGATTAATATTAAAAAAGGAAAAAAGAAATTAGGACTGATAATCTTCTTAAAGTTTTAACAAAGTTTTAAAATAATTTTATACCTATTTATTATTTTAACTGTTTTTATTTATACATTCTTGTTGTTTGTTAAGCTTGTTTGTAAGACCGGGAGTGGGCATTTTACACACACTACCGGTCCGTAGCATTCGTCCCTTACTTTTTATTCATAATTGATAGACAGTATTATTCCATCCTAGGTCACCCGCCACTTAAAAAACAGCTATGTCGGAGGCCGATCTGAACTCTTCCTTTGAAGCAACCGCCATGGTGGTGAAAGGCAGGCGAAGGGGTAGAAAATCTCAGGAACGCCCTTCGTACCACGCAGGAGAGGGGTAGCCAGCCTGCATCCACATCAATGACTGGAGGATCTTTTGCACAAGCGACGGCTAGATTCCGGACAGCCCCTGACGTCGATTGGGCGCAGAGGACGCCGAAGACTCCAAAGGTCCAGAACACCAGAGCCCACACGAAGGCACCACCAACGCCACGGTCGGGCAGGAGGGTAAAAACCAACACGATGTACCAGGTGCTCTTGGCACTCCGCAACACAATTCAACACCTTGTTAGCGTTGCGGAGTCTATCCAGGCCCTCTGCTCGACCGAGAACAACATCATCATCAATGGCTAATCCGTGTGTGGAGGATAACGTCCCTGTGCTGAAGATAGTAGCGTGGAACGCGAATGGACTGTCAAGAAAGCTCAATGAGCTAACAGCATTCCTCTCCGAAGAGGCTGTCGACGTCGTCCTCATCGGCGAGACATGGTTGCGCCCGGGTGACCGATGTAAATTGGTGAATTTCCGGACTTATCGTGCCGACGGACTAACAGGTCGCGGCGGCAGAGTCGCTGTCGCCGTTCGGACTCACATCGGTCACGCGTTGGCGGCTGTCCCCCTCTTTGCTCTCTGGAGGCGGTGGCTATCCACATATAGCCACCTGGATACGACCGACTGCGAATCGTCTCCGTATACGCCCCACCTAGGTCGGGATATGATGCCCACGACGTGGATGAACTGATGGCGGGTGATGATCCCGTCCTTGTCGCCGGAGATCTTAACTCGAGACACCCGTTCTGGGGGTGCAACATTACGAACTCGTCTGGTCGGAGAATGTATACACACATCCCGCATCTCGCCATCTCAAGAGGATTACGTGGACCAGTTGCTGTCACATCGGTCCGGGAGCAGGCGTCAGATCATAATCCAACCGTCATCGACCTGGGTGGAAGGTCTCGAAGCGTGGATCGGGTGGGGGGGCTCTGCGGAGCGTCGATTAGGTGAAGTTCGCCGAGGCTGCTGGCCGTCGCGCCGATGAGGTTGGCGACGTCGACGTGCCGGATTCGTTGGAAAGAGCCGCCGCCACTTTGACTTCCATCTTGAAGGACTCTATCGCCGAGGCAACCTCCTTCCGAACAAGTCCGAAATTTAAATTGTGGCTGCCCCCGCCTTAAAAACTCTCCTTAAGGAGAAGAGGAGTGCTAACAGTGCTTCGGCATATTGCAGAACTTAACCAGGACAGACCCCCGCCTAAGACCCATGTGCGGAGGGTGCAGACTCTTCTCGACGCTTGAAGATGTGACACTAGTCAACCCGTTGATCTATAATTACAAAAGACGAAAGAAAGTGCAGTGACCGGATCCACAGGATCAGCTTTTCTCAAACTCCAGCGGTGACACCGTGGCCGTCAAGAAGAGGACGAGGGGGCCTGAGTGACTCCAAGTCTCGGCCTCAGTCAAGATCGCAGTTCTATGAACGAAGAAGGATATAAATTATAATTATAATTAAAACATGACGACTAAAAGATGTCTGCATAGAAAAGAGGAAGGAAAGGCAAAAAAGTTATTGCTAAAATGAGCAACAAGCAGAGCGATTATTAGCTATATCAACAATTTCAAATTCATCAGAAGATCAGTTCATAATGAAAGAAAAACCGGAAGTTTGTATAGTCTGATGATGTCACTGTATCGGCAAAACAAACGTTTAAATTTTTTTGTTAAATGTAGTGCAGTGTTTACTCTACGAGTTTTATTCATTATATTATGGATCTTCACCAAGTAAAAGCCAGTTCCATTCAACTTCAAGAAGAACCGGTTTCTGCAATTCTAGTTTCCGTTTTATTGTATAATCCAAGGTCTTTTAATAAAATCTCGGTTAAAACTTTCCCTTCTCTTCGGGGATAGGAAAGATAGATATAGGCAAAATGATCTTTTACTGTCCGTGTATGCACAAGATAGGAGTGTTTGCTATCTTTCGCTTCCATCATTACCAGCAGAGCTTCGTCTGGAATAAGTGGAAAAACATTTTTGATTTTATTGGCTCGAGTAGGAGTGGTCAACATTTCTTCTGAGACAAGTTTTGCGGCAGCTTCTTTTCCTTCGTTCTTAAGTCCCTTGCTTAGAGCCGAACCTAGCTCCTCCGTTTCGAACGTCGATGACAGCTTTACACTCTTTCGACGTTATGTTCTTTCACCGCTCGCAGACAGTTGTAAAGCAGGACGACCACGGGTACGGCTCCTTTCACTTCCAGATGAAGGCTCTGGATGTGATTCGGAATCCGGATCAATTTCTTCTTGGGTTTGTTCAAATGAAAACTGAACACTTAACCACTCCTTAGTTTTCCCCAAAAATCTATCCGTTTTTCTTGTGAATAGATCATCTTCAAATAAACTTTGAATTGATTTGCTTCAATTTTAACATGGCGTCTTCATCACTCTCGATTTTATAGTGTACCACCAAATAATTGAATAGATACTCCGTTTGATTTGAGCGACCTAAACCACCGTTTTTGTACAAGACGTAAGAAAGTTGTCTTCCATTTTTGCTCTAAAAAAATTGGTAGGAATCAGTAGACTTTACATCTTAAATTATCGAATAAAATGTGCAGTTATGGTTGGAGAATACATGCGTTCGTTATGGTTGGTGCATATTCATGAACAAGAGCAAAATCTAAGGGAAATCAAAATATCTTAAGAAGGCACTTGAACGCGTCTATCAAACTTTAGTATAGTGATTTAGTTCAAGAGGGACGGAGCCTGGAAATTCTTATAACTCAACATAAATTTCAATTATAACATAAAATCTTCAATAGAATCACTACATTTTTATTTTATGTATATGTATAGATTCATTTAATTTTTGTCTCACATATGTATATAACATGAAAATACATACATACATACCTTGGGGAAGTTTTCTGTAGAATTAAACTTTAAATTCAAACGCATTATAATTAAGGTTCAACAAACGACTGCATGATAAGTTGTGTAAACCGGACTGACGCTGCCGCTCCTCCGAATTTTAATGTCGCGCTTTACAAGTGGGAACAAGCGGTGGAATGAAAGCGTCAGTCCGGTTTACACTATTTACCTTAATATACATAATATGTATATATACTAGCTGGCCCGGCGAACGTCGTACCGCCTTAGAATTAAGAAATGTTGTTTTAAGTTATTACCTGAGTTTTATTAACTTGTTTATATTAAGATAAAATTAATTAAGTTGAATAAAAGTTGAAAAAGGAGCAAATTCACGTGGGAGCAAAGCATTTGCTTTACTGCATGTAAACCAAATGATTTGGGTATCGTTGTAGCACAACTATTTGTTAAAGTATTTGCTGAATGGATTGCACTCGTGTCGATTATCTTCATTGAAGCACCTTGTGATATACTATATTTTGCGAATTTATCTATTGTCGGAGCGTTAAATTGTCGTTCGTGTGTTCCAGCGGGGCGTTTATTTGCTCTGATCACTACTTTATAGTCATTACTTGGCATGCGATCCAACGCAGTTTTGAACAACCGAATCAATGCATGATGTTTATAAAGTATTTGCTGCAAATCTTGAAGAATTTCTCTTTTTGTTGCGTTATTGATCGTTTGACGCCGATCAAGTTGGTTCTCCATATTGGCCATGAAGTAAATTTGTAACAATTTTATGCTGTGCGTCTTCAACCGGTTGTAATGATCCAATTCTATGGTAAATTTATTCTTGTATCTGTATAGTCGAAAGAGAAGTGATAATTAGTGATTTATGATTATCAAAAATAAAGGTTACTCTCGCCACGAAGCAATGAATGCAATGGCTCAGGTGGGGGAGACAACAATGGCAATTTAATCTTTCCACTGAGACAGCACAATCCAGGCGTTTCTCCAGCGAACTTCAATGCACCGCAATGGACGCACATAACCTGCATAGGGCCAATACTAACGAAAGGTTGCGAGCTGTAGGCAATTGTGGAATCGTATTGAAACGCTCCTCGATTCAAATTAACACTTGAAACCTTTCTTCTTGCGGGTCGACGTTGTTGATCTCTGTGTTTTGCTCGACGATTTCTCATTACCAACCGAGCCGTTTCACGTATGGCCTCTCTTTCTTCTAGTGTTTGTAAAGCACGAAGTCGGGCCGTACTAACACGGCGCCCTTCTCTTTACACGGCGCGATTTCTTTTTCATCTGCAGTGGATTCATTCGTAATATTCCGCAGTCTATTTGTATTACGGCTTCGTTGTGAAAGATTCGATCTTCTCGCTCGCAGCATTGTAAATAACACTGTGATGGATATTGCTGACTTTGGTTCTATTATGACATAACAATTACTCATGTGCGCACAATCACAAATGTCATAACCTTAATTATCTTTGCGCGCACCATGACAGCTGTCATAACGAAAAACTAAATTGCCGTTTTTAGTATTTTCCGTAACTTATTATTTATGTTTCTCACCGTTGAAACCTTCCCTGAACTTCCACAAATATTTCAAGATCAAAATTAGCCAAATCGGTCCAGCCATTCTCAAGTTTTAGCGAAACAAACGAACAGCAATTGATTTTTATATATATAGATAAAAATTCATTTGTGTGAGCACCTTCATACACTATTTAATAATAACTTAGGTGATTGCAAGGACTGTGGTATAATTTACTGACACTATATCACATCGGTAAACCCCTAACCACACAATGGTTTCTAAATTCGGAAAAACTGACATCGCCTATTCTAGTTAAACGTTAACATTATACCTGGCGAATTGCTTGTTATGGCTTTTAGATTTATATTTCTTTATCTGAACAGTAAACATCACGAGCTCTTTAACGTGACAAATAGCTTCATAATGACTAAGTAATCGAATTTGAACGGCCTCTGCGTTCGATGTTTATCGCTCTTGAAATTGTTACATTGCCCGAGCCACTGCTAGTGTTTGTTCTGAGCATTTGTTATACGAAACTTTAAAATTAAAAGAAATAGTTACGGAAAATATTTTCTTATCAATTTTCTTTTTGAACTTTTTCTGTTTTAATTTTATGCATTACTTGTAAAAAGCACTGTATATGTCTTTTCCGTCATTATGTTACTAGCCATCATAATGTAACTAAACTTTTTGTTTAAACAGAATGCTGTTTGACGGATGAAGTTGTATTTAACGAAAATGTTGAATGTCTTGAAACATTTTGTATAATCAAATAGTAGCTTTCTTACTGACCTATGACTGGTACAACGAACTTAAAAGATAACTTTATTCTTTAATGTAATTATGATTGGATCCATTCCTGTTTTTTTATCTTTCTAAACTGGTTTAAATAGTACCGCCTTTCAGTGTGTTTGATAATATTGGAGGCAAATTGTTTCTGATGTAAATAGTATACCATCGTAACTTCTCTGTTTATTATTAGTTACCTTATAATTTTAAAACCTTTCATATTTTCGGTATGTTCTTATTTACCACTGCCGTTAATTATTAACTTGTTCTTGGTTTTGTCTTTTCCTAGGTTTCAAAATTTTCATTTGATACACATACCTACTTAAATTTTGTTAACATGAATTCAATTGATTTTTATATTTCGCTTAATTTAAGTTTTTGGAAATCTTTGTATTTGTAATTTCCTCATCGCTTTCCCAAAGTCCGGTTTTTATCGGTGGCTTTTTCATTTCGTGAATGTAAAGCAAAAGAGTATCTTTTTCTTTTAACAGACATTTGCTGATGCGTTTTCATTAAAAAATGGTCTTAAAAAACCAACCACATCTTAGGCACACATTACCTACGCAATGTACTCTGCTTTTGCACAGCACTATAGGAAGTCAAGCGCCTTAATCCTCACAGTTTTTGTACATGATGTCAATTACCAAGCAACTGAATTGCTTCTGCATTTAAATGAAGATATGATAGTAACTTCCTGTTTGTCAGCAAACCTTAATCTCTGCCTTCACAGTTGCTATACGAAGATCAGAGTTACGAATAGATCAAACTAATAAATGAAACTATCTAGATACTATATAAGTAACCGTTTTTCTAACTTCAAAATCGCTTTATCACTGTTTATCACTCGTCTTGACTATATTCCAAATTACGTGATTCTGTATGAATGCTTTGTTATATAACATCTAAAAGTGAAAACACGGTAGCTCTGTGGAAGTGTGACGCAACTCTTTCTACCGTTTTTTTGGGCCTCATCCATAAAAATTTATTGGAAACGATATCCATTATGTATATTTGGTGTGCTAAAGGGAACTTTTTTCATCCTACCTGAAAGCAGTGTGTAAAGAAAATAAACGAATGAATAAGCAAGGATTGGTCGCTTGGATACATTGACCAAACCGGGGAGTTTTATCGCCTTTTAGTTCTATTTTAAGGGAATGACAATTCAAGTTTGTGTGTTTGTTGAAGATGCTTCGGTCTAGTTGTAGCAAGGCGAAATAATTTCAGGCATGTAACCAAAAGAATATGTAAGAATGTAACTAATATCAACCGTATGATCGCATTTAGGGGATGAAGATCTGCAAGTTATACGTACAGAACAGTTTCTTTAGTATTAAGAATAATGTAATAACCTTTATTATGTACATACATACTTATTCCGCAAATTGGTCTGGCTAATAATAATTTGTCGCAATAATACTAGACAGCTGACCTGTAGCGTTGGGAAATTACCTTCATTTCAAGCAAGGTAGCATGAAAATCAATAACTCGTTATCCCGTTTGGCATGGCATGGTGAAAATAATAGAGAAATAAAATAACCTCCATATCATAAAATAAAACAAAAGTCACTTGAAGTTATTAATTAATCATTTAAAATGTTTAACTTGGTATTATTTGCACTTATCATATAAAAATGAATTCACTGAAATTCAACAATTTATTAGGGTAATTACTTAGGATCGATTGCGTATCTACAATTTCTCTCGTTAGTATAAGCAAATAATTGTGTTGTTTTAATTAAACAGAAGAGGCAATGATGTTACGGTAGAAGTCAATTCATTTGTGACATGGTTTCCATGTTAACATTTGTGAAACGTGAATCTCTTACATCTTGGAACAAAAATTATGTTAAGTTCTCAATTTCCTTGTTTCTAATGTCGTTAGCATATTTTATCATAAATCGTTGAATGCGTTAATTTAGCTTTATTTTCTTCAATGCTTTAACTATAGCCCCGCTTTGTGACAATCGAAATTTCGTCATCGAAAAAAGATAAAGCGACATTGACTGGATTTAAATACCACACAAATGGTTTACTATTTTTCTTAAGATGCACGTGGTTTTAACCTTATCATCCATACAATTTTATTTTCCGCTTGCCACTTGATTTCAGAAAAACATCATGAATAGTTGTTATCATACGTCTTTCATCATTCCACGCGATCAGAACAATAGGTCTTTTCCGTACAAAAGTAATTTCTCCTATGCGTAAACATTTGGACTTTTCTATTAGAACCCTTCACAAGGACAAGGGACAATATGGTTTGTTTCAGCGTTTTTCCTTATCTCGAATAGACCAAGTTACATATGTATCCACTCTTACTTTCACAAAGCATTCTAACTAAAATTCCATATTTTAAATATTATCTTTGCCAGATTATACGTCCTGAAGCTAAGGCGTCCTCTGTACTGTACCATTCCTTCGTCTAGAGCTAACTCCTTTTTGGGTGTGTAGCGAATTTAAATTTCAGAATAACATAATCCAAAAGCGGTCTAATTTTGCAAATTCTATTACGTTTCTTCTTCGTCGTTTTGGTGGCCTAATATCATATTCATTACTGTCTTCCAATAAAGTATCATTTCATCATCATATAAATCTTCCGAGTATAATTCATTGATAGATTCTTGAAGAAGCTTGGGGTATGCTTAACAGCAATTACACTCTATGATCTCCAAGACTGCATTGACCGAACGAAGCTGACGCGACCAAAGGGCCACCGATCACGGGTTTACGCATCACCAATCATCAAAATATCTAGAATTTTTGAACTTGCTTGATAGTCCATCTTTCATCATTCGTTGTAATATTTCTAACTTTATTTGAAATTCTGTGGTTACATCTTTAGCATTTTTATACTTATAACCAAAGAGCGGACTAGTCCGCATGATGATTCATCGAATATGGACGTGGTATATGTTACTATTTAATATCTAATATCACTTTAAATTTGATATTTATTTAATACTGTAGTTTTATTTAACTTGGGCAAAGGTTGGTTGTGTTTTATGAAATTATGTCTACCTATATGTCTCCCATTTCAACCAGTGACGTGTTAACATAAACTATTAATACTGCTACGCGCAGTGTAATAGAATGGAATAGTCGCCTAGGTACATATATAGACTTCAAATAATTAGTTGCTAAGTAATGATTATTTATTGATTTGGGTTAATTTGTCAGAGAATAAGTAAATGAATATATCGTCCGTGTTGTTTTTATAAACCCCGAGAACGTTTTGTAATTAAGAAAATCGTAACAATACGTTCTCGAGGTTTTCCTCAGTAAAGTTTGTTTCAAACTGATTAAACGTAGAAAACAGCGCTATTAATATCTATATCACAGCTAGTTATAGGTGCGTAATTACAATTTTGTAATATTTGAATATACTTTACAAGTGCACTGTACTCCAGGTTTCCAGATGGTTGCCTACACAATGATGTAGTCGATGCAAGTCGGGGTTTCAATTGAAAACTGCAAGTTCTTGCTTCTAACGAACCCCGAATTCAGATATACAGAATACTTTTGAAGACGTGATTAACTTTTGTTAAGTTTGTTAAGGTATATAGGTAGATATAATTTCATAAAACACAACTAACTTTTTTAAATATAATTACAGTATGCAGAGAAGTCCGCTCTTTACCTATTACTAAGGTTTGATAAAAGAGTGGGTGACGTGTTGTCATTAAGGAGTGTAAACCGAACTGACGCTTTTACTTCTCCGAATTTTAATGTCGCGCTTTCCACGTAAGAGGAGACAAAGACCGGTTTACACTACTTAATGGTAACATGTACGAAAGCATAATCTGTACACAGGCCTGCATGCGAGAACATGCCTTCATTCTCTTTTGTAAGGACTGACACTGGATTCTATTCATCGACTATCTAAGACTAAAGGAAGGTAATGTAGGAAATGTTAGACTCCTACGGCAGAAATATGCACATCGCATATGAAAATAAAGTTATATTTTAAACTAAGGTGAATTGCATATAGGAATTTTCTAAAGTAAAGTGGAAATTTTATGTCTGAAATACTTACTAACCAGAAGGGTAATTTTATAATTTATTTTAAATGTATCTTCACAATTCGTCATTAGTTTCTAATTAAATGTATATATATATATATATATATATATATATATTTCGTGACCTTTCTTATACTTATCTTATATGATACTTCTCTACGACAATGAAACAAGACTGATTTGAATGATAGTTATATTTCCAGAACGTTTACAAACGTTTTCGGAACACCTTCTTTAGTGAAAATATAACTAGATAAATGTATAAACAAGCATTTGTTTTTTATTTGGGAACTATCAACAAAATAACTAATGACTAGGATTTCTTGATATAGAGGATATGTAAACAACTTTTTATATATATAAATTATAAAAAACAAAATTAATATGTAAATACACATTGAAATTATGAAAATACCTAAAAAAAAACCTTATATCAAAAAATCTTTGTCCAAACCTTAACAACTCTGTTCAAGGACTAGGGAAAACCCAATTCAAAAACCTAGCCAAAGGTTTCCCTCTTAAGAAATGCAAATGTCATTTTTACAAATTGCTGTATACATTACTTAAATTTTGAATATCGGTTCTGAATTTAATAGTTTTAGTGTCTTTCTGTATATTTATCATTTCGTATATTAGTCTTTTTTTATAATTATTCTCTGTTTTTTATATAATTGTGTTATAAGAAAAATTACTTTTTAATACTAACGATAAATAATAATGTATTTAACTTCGTTTCTTTCTCTTTCTTTTCCTCTCGTAATCAAAAAAGGACTCACTCATCTCATAACCTCAACAACAACACTTCTACTACTTCCGCCATCTTCTCTACTCTCTCCCTCTCTCTACACTTGCTCTTCGCATTGCCAACTTACATATCTAAATATATCTAAATAATTTCTTTAACAATTGTGTTTTCAAAATCAAAGTAATGCCCAAGATCTTTGTAATGTTTTGTTATAGCGGTCATTGCACCAAAATCATTATTTAAAGAATACTTATTTTTCAGAAACATTAAAATTACATAAAATTAATGTAGTTACCGGTTTAGTTGATCAAGCGGTTAGATTAGCTAATCCTGAATTTAGGGAAAAGAATTTAAACAAAGTTAAAGAAATCTTAGATAAAAATAACTAATAGCTTTTACGAAAAAATAATAAAAAATAGAATTAACAAATTATACAATAGTGGCATTAAAAATAATGACAATAAATGTTATAACGCCATTCCTTATAAAAAAGGTTTAAGCGAACAAATAAAAAGAATTTAATAAAAATAATATAAACATTACTTTCTTTCCAAATTATAGTAATAGATCTCTTTTTACTAACACAAAATCTAAAATAATTAAACAAAATCGAAGTAATGTAGTTTAATCTTGTTTATGTATTAACAATTAGACAAAACCACGATAAAATATTATTATTTTATTTTACTTACAGCAAAAGTATAATTTTTATGTTTTATATTTTGACAAGTGCTCTTTTTTGATTTTTTGTTTCCTAGGCGACAACATGAATTTGCCAACTTCGTTTTTCTTCTTGTATATTCCTACTATATATCCACGCCGGATTTATTGGCATTGTAATCCAGAATAACCATGGGCTTCCTTTTTGCATTGTAGACAACAAAATTACCGCTTTCTTCTCCTTCGGAACATATGAGTACAGTGATACATCGCCTTCGTAGAAGCCAAACAATGAGCTGCAAAGTGGACGCGCAGGACTTTTCAGGAACTCACGTGGAACAAATGTTTTATTTGAGCATACTGTTCCAACAAATACAGTTTTCTGCCTCATCAATGTACGCGCCACATCCAACGTGGAGAAAAATTGTCAGCATAAATTGTGCGGCCTGTTTTATCTTTCCACTAATTGATACACAACATTCTGCCCTTGATTTACTTCACGCTCTTGACCAGTGAACTTCCCAGAGTAAATCATTCCTACATCTCGATGTTCACTGTTCAATAAATAAGCGTTATATGGTTTGGTTTATGAAACTTATGAACCTTTTATACTATTCCGTGTATTTGTTGTATTACAATTTGTAAAAACAACATAAATCCCAACAAACATTGTTTGTATGAGACGAGCCGTGGTATGCTAATTGTTCAAAATTATATTGATATGCCCAATTTGTTGCTTTTCAAATAATGTTGATTTTGTGACATGGGTTACCAAATACAGACAGTTCATACGCATGAAGTAGACAAAATTCTTTAGAAATGTATACCGGTTTTCTTGCTCGTATACCTGTTCGTATAAATTTTAAGGGTAGGAAGGATGTAGCAAATCTTGTTTTGGCATACAAATCGCTGTTGTAAGCATTCAACTGATAAAAGAAATACAGGTAACAAAAAACACAATTCAACAAAACTCATTATCGATTTCTTCTAATAATAGTACAAGGTCCGTAGGGACCTTTTCACTAATCCACGTACTAAACGTCATTAAACCTCAATAAAATGTAAACTATTGCTCGTATCGCTTCAAAATCTTTAAAAAGCTTTAATCGAAGCAGCACATTTTTCTCTTGAAGTACATGTACGGTTCGGGTATTCAACCCATACAACATTAAGGAGTTGTGAGAGTTTGAAAATCGAAAAGGTCCCCAGGGACCTTCTCACAAAGGTTAAATAATGATTTTGGTGCAATAATCGCTATAACAAAACATTACAAAGATCTTGGGCATTACGTTGATTTTGAAAACACAATTATATTAAAAATAGATAATAATTATAAAAAAAAAGACTAATATACGAAATGATAAATATACAGAAAGATACTAAAACTATTAATTTCAGAAACGATATTCAAAATTTAAGTAATGTATACAGCAATTTGTTAAAATGACATTTGCATTTCTTAAGAAGGAAACCTTTGGCTAGGTTTCTGAATTGGGTTTTCCCTAGTTCTTGAACAGAATTGTTAAGGTTTTGACAGAGATTTTTTGATATAAGGTTTTCTTTAGGTATTTTCATAGTTTACATGTGTATTTACACATCAATTTAGTTTTTATAATGTATATATATATAAAAGTTGTTTACATATCGTCTATATCAAGAAATCCTATTCACTAGTTATTTCGTTGATAGTTCCCAAATAAAAAACAAATGTTTGTTTATACATTTATCTAGTTATATTTTCACTGAAGGTGTTCTGAAAACGTTTGTAAACGTCCTGGAAATATAACTATCATTCAAACCAGTCTTGTTTCATTGACCTAGTTGTGGTAAAGAAGTATCATATAAGATTAGTTTCTAATATACCTACTAATTGGAAATAACAGAATGAATATACATTCAATAAAATTTCGAACAATGTGATAATGGAGGAGTTATCTAGTTAAGTTTGCTGTACCTCGCATTGATTATTTTCCAATAATGTAGAAGGTAGCTATGTCGCAATATTTTAGAATGATTTGAATTGCGATTAGGATAAAATCAAAAATTATTATTACATTTGCTTTAAATTCGACAGATAATGCTTAAGATCTATACTTAAATACAATAAGAGTTAATATCAATAAATAATAAAATCTTTATACCTAGACTCATCTTTCGGATTCGGAATATACTTGCAGCACCCTCGTTTGTTGAACGTCGCTTCTATCCAACTTCGCGCCTTGGGCTATAACAAAAGAAAATGACGATTGAGAAACTTAATACAACAATCCTCAAACAAATATTTTACTGTCAGAAAAAAAGAAAAAAAATGAGATTATCAATCGCACTAGTTCTATTCATTCCTTAAGTTTTTGCAAGTCGTCCTAATATAACATAGTATTGAATTAATAATCTTAGAAAGTAATTGAATAAAAGAATTTTGCAGAACTATTGTAGCATTTTATTTATTCTGGTTCTAATTTGATATCAGTTAATGAATACATAACTTTGATTTTTACTATAAATTGAACTTCGTTTTGAAGTTGATAACTATTCTGAGCAATATTCTTAGTTATTGCAAAATCAATTTGGATTCACTTTATTTAATTTCAGAAATATTTATTGTCTCTTGAATCCAACTTTGCATAGACTCGAGCCTCTGGTTGTTTATTAGAATGAAAAAATAACTGTTTGTGATACTAGGGTTATTCTAATGATATTATTATTATTATTGGTTAGTTGCTTATTTCTCGGGTACAGAAAGAAATCGTTAGGCGGTAAATCAGGTGAATACAAGAAATTTGCCATGATGCAGAATGATGTGACGTTTTCGATCCGTTCTTCAATCCTTTAAAAGAATGGTTACGATATGTCCAGTACAACCGAAGAAATAAGTAAAAGTAGGTCGTCAACAAATAACTTTTGTGGGATTCCGGTCAACTTGAAACACCCTAGCAGTGGATTGTTGCTTAGTTTCAGGTTCATACGAATATATCTAAGTTTCGTCACCTGTTATGATGTTCTATACGAATTTTGCAGTTCCTCGGTCGAATTCTTTAAGCATGGGGAACAGATCTTTCTCACAGCTAAATGATCATGCAACATCGAATGTATTGCATTCTTCGTTATGTCTGAGAATGCTGCTAGCGCACTGAAAGTCACCTGCAATCATGTTGCAGACAGCATTATGTTTTTAGGAATAACAACCGATTTTGATCAACCTGCACGCAATTCATCACCGACGGTCGCACGACTACGATTAAATTCTGCAAACCAATTGTAAACAATCTTTCCTAATGGTGATTCATTACCAAAAGTTGAATAAAGTGATTCTATGCATTGTTTTTGAGTTAGGCCTTTACTAAACGAAACCTTGGAAGTGAAATTTGCATTCTTTCACAAAATTGATTTGCTTAAACGTTCGCTGTAAACAAACAAGTCGCTAAATTTTTAAACTACCATTTTTACAATAACAAACGTCAAATTTTAGGAAAATAGTAATAACCCATCTCAATAACTAAGTGGTTGTTTGTAAAAATATAAAAAGCACAATGGTATATTTATCAACCCAATTTTAAAAACGCACTGAATATAATTTTGAAGCTTGGCGTTTTATTCGTTGTATCAATGCAATCCTAAAAAGACGTATTCAACTAATTTTCACAATAAAACCATTGATATTTTTGTTAGTTTTCGAAATGTTTTTAGTTGGCGGCTGCGTTGAAATATCTGGATCCTATTAGACCAACGGTGGTGCGAGAAAATCGTTGCGTCTAGATGGCGGAAAACAACGGTTTCTGGATGATCGAAATAGCTCGATAGGACTATATAAAAGATCATAACGGTGGTTTCAAACAGTCTGATTAGATTAGACAGATGGTTTCTCCCAGCGGCCACTAAACGAATATTACTGCAAATGTAGTGATGTAATTAGTATTTGAGCACTGTATTGTGTTTAATAAAGTAACACTTTCTACTATAGTGCGAGAAATATTTCAACCACATGATCGACGGAAATAAGGCTACAGCGTTAATAATAGCGCTTAGAAGCGAAACATTAAATGTACAACAAATGATTCCTTACCGCCAGCAACGAAATTATGGGATATTAATAACACTGTTGGAGGGCTATGGTAGCAAATATTTACAGCAGGTCAATGAAAGGAGAATTCAAATGGGCAATGGGAGTCTCCAGGAGGACTTGCCCCGTTAGTTCTTCCATCCGTTCCTGAAGAGTAAAGATTGCAATGCCGATATACCGAATTACCGGTAAATATGAAATACATGTGAGTGAAGTGGGGTAAGTGTGTATTTGGGGTAACTGTGTAGGTTGTAATTATTTTCATAATAATATAGTAACGCCATCTACTGAATAGGAGTCTAACAAACTCATAGGTACTCCCTTCTGTGGTGGTTGCTTGGACTTTATTTCATTCTAATAGTGGCATAGTCAGTGAGCATTTGATATGTGTTGCCAGTCTTAAAGTAATAGTTTTTCTAATCCGCTGTAGTCGAAATAAAAGAAGCCTGTAAATAAACTTAAAACTTAAAACAGGGCAAGGGTGTAGCACACTATACACTTGCACGGCCTCTTGTAGAACTGGTCTCGTAACTATTTTTCTCTCCGGAACTATGTAATCAATAAGATGGTTCGAGTATCGGTGCAGAGAAAATCTGCGAAAACAACCGCATAAACTAAAGATTCTTTAAGACTAGCTCTTGATGAAATTCAAAGAGAAATAATCACTCAATATAAAGCATTCCAAAAGTACAACATCCCTCAAATGACTTAAAGCTACCATATGCGAGGAATGAGTGGTACAAAAACTAAAATTATGAGTAGAAATATCGCAATTCCTCTAGAAGATGAGGCAAAACTAGCTGAAGGCATCATCACTTTAGAAAAATGGGGCTGGAAGTCAACATGAAATTCTGAATATTGTTGACAAGTTTGTCACTGTAAACAAATTGAAAATTCCCTTTAATATTTTTAAACCATCCTGGAGAAGACAGGTTCTTAAGATTTGCTATGGCATATAAATTGTCAGTAAAGAAACCGCAGTTTGTAGAAATCGCATGCAAGAAATGTTTAGATCCATTTATTATTGACCAATATTCTCAACTTCTGAAAGAACAATTAAGTGAACATCAACTAGAAAATAAACCCCACCAAGTCTGAAACCTTGATGGAACAAATTTTCTTTGGACCCGTCTAGGACAAAAATTGTGGGCAAATGAGGAGCACCATCTTCCAGAACTACGGCAGGATCTGGTAGAGAAAATACAATTCTGCTAATGGTGGCAAGTGCCGATGGTCATAAAGCACCGCTACTAATTGTGCATAAGGGTAAAAACATGTGGGACGAATGGATTGGTCCTGCATCACAAGTATATCCAGGTATAATATACACCGCAACAAAAAATGGGTGGATGGATGATCACTTTGTTTCCTATTTTAGAGATTCGTTATTAGGATTTTTTGGACCTGATAGACCGATATTATTAAGATTAATTCAAATAGCTAAAGAAAATAATGTTATCATTTTGAAATTACCCTCGCACTCTTCGCAAAGGAAAGTAGGATATAGCGTTATCGGAATGGCAAAGGCACAATGAGGGGCGAAGAACTCCAAAGAAAAAATTTAGTCAACTGGTAGGACCAGTGTGGTCGCAAATATCGCCGGAAGTTATCTATAATGGTTTAAAAAAAAGGAGGGATTATCCATATGACTCAGATGTCATTAAAAATGAATAGTATGACCCTCTAGCTTATAAAAGGTGGAAGTAGTATAAAGCCAAGAATAATTCTGTGCTAGAGAATGAAAACAGTAACTTGCCAGATCGTTCAGCAAATAATCATGAAAATAACAAGCCTGGAACATCTTCAAGCACACCAACACCAATTAACAGAAACTGCACTTTTGAGGAATTATTGTAAGAAATTGTTAAACAGAACCAAAGAAAGCTAAAAAAGAATAGTAAAAGGTGCCGAGGTAATTACTTGTGTAGAAGATTCAAATTATTTCAACCTTGAACAATTTAACCGAATATCGGACCCAGTTTATGAAGACGAAGAGGATGATATTGAAGCCGAAATGAGAGAACAAGATTCAGAAAAATGTGTGGAAGAAATCAGTAAGCCAATAGAAGATATTATACCAGACGATTGGATAATAGGGAAATTTGCGGGAAAGAAAATGTTAAAATATTATGTTGGATCAGTAGTTTCGACAGAGGATAAATTGGTAGAAGTAGAGTTTGTTAAAAGAATACCCTCTTTAAACCCTCACGCATCAACTTTTACATGGGCGGACGAAGAAAATTCTTTTGTACCACGATCCGATATTGTTTTGACCTTACCGGAACCCAGCTTGTCAGGTTGAAGAAATGTTATAAAAATTGATATAGATTTTTAGCATACAATGTGCAGTAATATATTTGTTAAGAGTTTTTGCGTTATAAAAATAAGTGTGTAAGTTATAAGAGGACTAATTTAGTTCTTAAGAGTAAGACACTAATTTTGTAAAAGTAGGTTATAGTAATATGTGAAACTGTTACACATTTATTGCAGCTTTAATCTAGTTAAATTATGTCATCTGTAATTGCCTGGTTACACACTTGCACCATTTTGAGAGGCAAGTGTGTAGTAAACGCAATAAAAATTAAAAAATGTGTATCTACCAAAAACTTATTTGCTCATATTAACTACAACAACCTGAAACAAAACCTTGAAGGGAAGCTATTAGTTAATATAGAGTTTGATTGAGGGTCTACTAGTATTTTATATAAGTCTTCAAAGATGACCTATTGTGATTTTGCTAAACACTTACCTAACCTTACCCTATATGAACGCAGTAGAACTTAGATAACGTGAGCACTGGTTAACATAAATATCCGGAAAACGTGAAAACTAGAATCTTCTATAGCTTATGCAATTATTACGTATAATAATGCAGTTAGAGCAAATCGCAACAATTTAAGAAAATTAATCGACGTAACGATATTTTTAGCATCACAAGATCTAGCTTTTCGAGGACACAATGAGGAATTTATAAAGAATTAACCGGACCCTTTAGCAAATATGAACCTAGTTTTAATAAATTTGTTAGTAGTAATATTTTTTCCGATACATCTAAATCTATTCAAAATAATTTAACAGAATGTATTTCTTTTGTCTTAAAGCAGGAAATAGATATAGACATTTTTTTCTTGGCAAGTAGATGAAACCGTAGATATTTGCTGCAAGTCTCAATTATCAATCATATTACTTTATGTCAAAAGCGGTGTGGTTATTGATATATATATATATATTTTTGACATATCCGGTCGAACAGCTGAAGATTTATTTAACCTTTTATTAAATAATTGGGAAAAATATGATTTAAGAAAAAAAAAAATTGTCGCAGAAACATATGGCGGTGCATCTGTTATGGCAGGGCATTTAAATGGTTTACAAAGTAAAATAAAAGCAATTGCTCTTCAAGCTCTTTTTGTACATTGTCACGCTCATGCTTTAAATTTAGTTTTAAGTAAAGCTTGTAATATATACAAAGAATCTAGAGTTTTCCATTCTAATTTAAGCGGATTTGCTGCATTTTTTCAAAATCAACCACACGAACAAATATTTTAGATACAATATGGCACAGTAGCTTACCAACCAGCTGTAATACAACATGGAATTTTACATCGCCTGCAATAGTTGCCATATAATTACATAAAACCAAATTAATTGAAGTTTTCAACTTTAAAATCGACAGTGATGATTTCAGAAAATACCAAAAAATACCAAGACTATAAGAGAAGCGGTAGGATTAAAAACTTCCTTAACCAACACAAAATGTTGTTTCTTATTAGAGACTTTTAAATTGAGAACAAAATTACATACTGGAATAATGTAAAATAAATTAACTGACATCAATTTTGCGAGTAATGGTCTGTTAGCCCTCATTCAAACTTTACAAGAATATAGAAATAATGATCGTTGTTTTAATGATATATATATAATAACTTATATTTTAACACAAAACTCAAAAAAGGCATAGATTGTCCTATGAATCAAATTTTTAACGAAATTTTAGATACGGTTATCATTCAGATAGAAGTTAGGTTTCAATATATACACAAGTTATGTTTCTTCGATTTATTGACTTTTGACAAATTCTTAATATATTAAAAAAACTTTCCGCAAAATTTATTAGAAAACCTTTTACAACAATATCCTTGTTTTGATGAAATTCAAATAAAAAATGCATTATCTGTATTGTATCATGATCCTCAAATGTTCGGAGAATGTAAAACGCCAACTGAGATGTTGAATTTTATCAATAAAAACGATTTATATGAATGTATGCCGGAACTGAGTAAACTTATATACGCACTATCGTCATTATACCGGTAACTTCTACTTCAGTAGAGACGAGTTTTTCAACACTAAAAGAATTAAACATTACAGCCGCAATACTATGAATCAAAATCAATTAAGCAGTATATCCTTCATATCAATTGAAAAAGGGTTTCTTAAATTATTAACGCGAAATGATTTTTAAAGGGGGTAGTTGATTATTTTGCTAGTACAAAGAATAGACAAATTCGACTAATCTATCGAAAATACAGCAATACAGTTTTCCGCGTTTAAAAAAATATTAGAATATTTATTTTAGTTTTTAAAAAACATAGATCTAGGTAGTTGTTATTATTATTTATCAATAACTTATTTTTTACTTACCCTAGAATTTGATGGATTACTATTATATTTGTTATTTACTATTAATGTGCGTTCTTATTTCTTTCTCAAAAAACAATATTGTACTGCGCATTATTTTGTTATTTAATTCAGCATATTGACTACGTGATATTTAAATAAATTAGCACCTATACGTACCACACCGATTGTTAGAAAACTTAAATACGTATTTCAACCAAGTTTCCAAGTGAGCTATTTCTCCTTCATTTTCTGTACTGATGATTGACCACTTGGTTGTCGTTGTTTTCCACAATCCGTGTAGTGTGGTTACTTTGGTGTTCTTAACATCATTCATTCAAAGT
This sequence comes from Chrysina gloriosa, assembly GCA_038088585.1. NCBI lineage: Eukaryota > Metazoa > Arthropoda > Insecta > Coleoptera > Scarabaeidae > Chrysina > Chrysina gloriosa. The sequence goes on along the minus strand of CM076088.1, from coordinate 43,655,974 downwards.
ATTTTTAAAATTATATTTCGTTTAAAACTAAAATTGGCAGTCGCACTGTTGAAGGTGAGTGCGAAGCACGTGGTTAGTGTTGCTCTGATTTTCCTCGGTGTTCTTGAGATTTCTGTATAAATTTTGTTGGTTCTAACTGTTCTGATTAAGTTGAGAATGTCCAGGGGTTAAAGCAGATAAGTTTTATTTTTCCTTTTATTAGAAATTTACGTTACTTTTGAATTCATTATAATTTTTCGTTTCGTTTTGAGCTTTGACTTCTTTTCTTTTTGTACATTGCCGGCGCCGTACACATTCACGCACGCGGTGCGTGCGTGCTGTCGTCGCTATTGGTGGGGGCCGTCGGTTGACTTGACCGGCGTGCTATGTTTTGGACACTTCTGAGTGTTTTACCGGGCACTTCTATTGCCGGAGGTGACTGAACTGAATCAAATGATCGTACTGTTGATGAGCTTAATGTCAGTAATAACAATACATAGTCTTTTGCAAATGTACTGAAGAGTGGTTCACCGTCCAGATTCTCCTTTCCTGAGAGAGACCAGGCTATTGTTTTGGATGCGATTGAACGTTTAAGAATGACTACATAATTGGTGTAGGAGAATTGATTAACCCGAAAAACATAATTTTTGTATATCGGATTTCTTACAACAGAATATGCATCTACTTGTCCGAAAAGAAACCCTTAAATCTTTCATGTCTGCTCATGGAGGCATACAATTGAATTATGCCTTTATTGCAGCTCGTAGGCTTGTCTCCCCGGCCAAACGTATTATTCTTTCAAACGTCTCTCCAGCTTTACCGCACGAAATTTTAGAAAAGGAATTAAAACAAATTGGACTTACAGTAGTATCTCCAGTAAGATTCATTGGAGCAGGTATTCCTAAAGAGGGCTATAAACATATTTTTGGTTTTCCCCGTCAAGTGTATGCAGTTTTCGAGGATCACGAGAGACTACCTGATTCATTGCTCATCCATTTTCGTGTTAATGCATTTAGAGTATGTCTGACGTCAGAGGAGATAAGATGCTTTCAATGTCCAATCTGGTAATGACGGGTTGGTAGTAACGAAAACTGTGGACGCGGGTGCTGTGCCGTTGTCTGGTGGTGCTTTTCCTTCTCTAGTGGGGGCGGGGAGCGCTGTCCGGCAGTCATCTGCGGAGCTGGATGCCTGCAAATTGGACCTTGGCGAGTGTTCTAAAAAACGTCAAGCACCGTCTAGTCCTACAGATTCAGAATCCACCTTGTTTTCAGCCGAGGAGTCTACGATTCAGTCAGTATCAACGGTAGATGAAAACTAAGAAGAAACGAGAGGACCCTGCATCTGACAGTCAGTCTTCCTACTCGGAATTTAAGAATCCTTTCTCTAACAAGGTCGAGGTGATTGATTTTCATAATTTTTTGCGAATTTTTGGAGGAAGTCAAGGGTAAGAAGGACGCATTGTTTATTGCTAAGACGTATACGGATGATATTGAGTCGCTGGTTGATTTGCTTATTCGAATTGTGCGAGTAATTACATCGGACAATCTTAAGTCACGTATTAAGAGACTTATTAGAAAGATCAAAAGGGCCCTTGATCCTGTAAATTATCAGTCTGGTATATCGCAGGAGAGTGCTCCGACATCTGAGGTTTAGATTTCTCGGTAGTTTCTAATAGTATCACTTTCATCGGAGACTATTTTGGTTTTTTTGTTTTTTTTTTTATTTTTTTATTTATTCACACATCTTTTTTGCAATGGCTTGTCAAATCCTTAATATCATTCAGTGGAATGCACAGTCTAGCACACAGCTAAGGCAAAACGAGCTGATTTAGGAAAACTTATTGTTGATTATAAGGCAGATGTTGTACTTATCGGGGAAACTTGGTATAAAAAATCGAATAAAATTCACTTTAAATCTTTTGAGGTATACAGAGATCATCGTCTGTACGGATACGGCGGTGCAGCCATTTTAATCAACAAATTAATAACTAGACCCATCAGATTTACGCAGATTCCGAAAAACTTTAACATTTGTGGTGTTTACCTTCCCCAGATTAACTTAACTGTAGTGTCTGCCTATAGGCCTGTGCAAGCACTAATGAGTTATCATAAGTACATTGGGTTAATATCTCAAATTAAGCCGCCGTTTATTTTGGGTGGTGATTTCAACGCACACCATACAACCCTTGGTTCTTCTAAAACAGATAATGATGGTAATATACTTTTTAAGATAATTGAGAACTATCAGTTGATATTATTTAAATGATGGTAGTGCAACTAGATTTAGTAGACCAAATCAGTGCGTTTCGGCTATCGACGTCTCTTTTGTTTCATTGGAGATAGCTCACAACTTCGTCTGGAAAGTTGTCGATGATACCTACTCTTCAGATCACTTCCCTTTACATCACTATGAATTTGGGCTCAGCTGATATTACTACCATTTATCCTTCGCCTAAATGGAAGATTGAGAAAGAAGGGCTTCTTGCGCTTACAAATTACTGCGAATTACACTTGGTCCGAGATTTGCAAGTGCTCACTGCTAAGGAAAAGCTAACATTTTTCTATGATTCTCTCAAGCAAACCGCAGATAAGTGTTTCAAAGTGAGGGTTTCCTTCAAGGCCCGTCAGAGGCCGCCGCCACCTTGGTGGGATGAGAAGTGCTCGAGAGTCGTGACAGAGCGTAGGATGTTTTTGAGACACTATAAGCAGTGCCCCTCTTTTGAAAATTAAATTAAATCCCAAGAAGCTATAGCTTACAGTAAACGCTTTCTTAAGAAAAAGAAGAGGAGCAGCTCTGTACTTCTGTACTAAATTAAAAAGTTTCATAGAGTACCAACACATATTCACCCACTTATAGATGAACAGATGACAGCTTCTTTTTTAGATTCCATAGCGCCTATGACGATAGTAAACAAAAGACTTGTAGTTAATCGCTTTGGCCTTGAGGATCTCTTTCTAAGCCATTCTTTCTCGTTAGACCAATTAAATTTAACGTTAAGTACACCGAAAAATACAGCTCCCGGTTTCGATAACATCTCTTATAGTATGCTCTCACATTTACCTTTCGTGATTCGCAATTTTCTTTTATCTGTATTTAATGCAATGTGGTTGGATGGCGTGGAACCAGAAGAATTGAAAAGAGTAGTAGTTGTACCCATTCCCAAAGCTAATTGTGAACATTTTCGTCCGATCTCGTTATTATCCTTCATTTTAAAAACTTATGAACGCATGATTAAAAGTCGTCTAGAATGGTGGACGCAGAAAAATAACGTACTTTCCGTACAACAGTACGGTTTCCGCAATCAACTGAGCACAATTGATGCAGTAACCGATTTAATTACTGGGATTCAACTAGATTTACCTCGAAATCTATATGTGGGGGTAGTTTTTCTAGATCTCAAGAACGCGTATAACACTGTTGATTTGGATATTTTGTTTCGAAAACTCTGCGATTTGCGTATGCCCGACTGCATTGCGGATAGTATAGTGAACATATTCAGGAATCGGTTGATATATGTTAGAGCTTATAATAAATCTATTGTTGGTCTAAGAGTTGTCTACTGCAGATTACCATGAAATTACAAATGCAGGGGTTAAAACTATTCAATATGCTGATGATATTTGCATTGTCGTCTCTGAGAAGTCGTTTTCTAAATTACAAGACTCTCCTACATAATGGCTCAATCAAACAATTGGCTTTTTCAAACGGCTTCGAGCTATCCATAAAAAAACGAATGTAGTCTTTTTCACGCGGCATAGAGTGCAACCAGGCGACTATATTGAGTTAGATAACAGCACTGTAGCCGTTAAAGAGTGTGTTGGTACGTACACTTCCGCGCTAGAGTATAATCTGGTAACAATAATCTTAAATACATAGTAATTAGAGCACAAGAACTCACAGCAAAGTATAACTTGATTAACTCGCGGCATAAGATATATTATCTTACAGTTTTAACTTGCCTCCAGGGCGATTCAGGTTTAGATGCGGTGTGTTAGGTAGAAGATCTTATAGTTTACTTAGATAATTCAGTAAAGGAAATATTTCAAATTATGTGACAAAAATATATTTAACAAACAAAGCAATGTGATTTCAACAACGGTTACAAAATATGTTCAACAACAAGGCAAAGGAAATACAGTAAAACAACAAAGCACAAGAAACAACAAGTAGAAAATAACACCTTCTGCTGTTATCTACACCGATCCCTCCAAATTAAAAAATGGTACTGGTTGCGCGATTTTTGATGCTAGCAATAGCATTAGTAGATCTTTTAGATTAAACAACTTGATGAATGTTTTTCCGCAGAAGCTAGAGCAATTTTGGAGGCACTTAGATATATAGACGAAGTGGATTTTCCAAAAGCAGTGCTTATGTCTGACTCCCACAGTGTTCTCAATGCACTAAGACACAGAAAGCGTTTGCTAAAGTTCATTCCCTTGTGCTTAGTGTAATTACAAAATGTGCTTATCTTATATGATAGAGATCTACCACTAATAGGTCAATAAAACAAGGCTGGTTTGAAAATATAACTATCGCTCAAACCAGCCTTGTTTTATTGACCTATTAGTGGTAGATCTCTATCATATAAGATAAGTATAAAAAGGTCACGAAATATATATATATATATTACAAAATGTGCTGAACTCAAACTACAGAACACCAATATAAGAATGTTTTGGGTTAAAAGTCATGTGGGGATCTTCCCTAACGAAGTAGTGGACTCTTTAGCAAAGACATCAGCACGAAGCGACGAAGAAGTTTTAGGTATCCTCAAGAGATTCTTTATAGAAGAGAAATGGGAAAGTAGGTGGCAAGCCTCATGTGCATGTCATCCTACGCAGTATGCTATGATTCACCCCTCGATTTTTCATACACGTTGGCATAGTTACTCTAGAGTATCACAATACGCCTATTCTGTAATTGCTAGACTAAAATTCGGACATGGTTGCTTTCCATCCCATTTATACAAATTAAAGATTTCGGATTCCCCAGCATGCGCGTGTCGATGTGGGGCGGGTGATTTAAATCACCTCTAAATTTATTTGAGAACTTAATAGCACTTAAAGTACCATTGCCCACTTCCATGATATCACTACTAAGTTATAACAACATTGACATTTACAGAGCCCTTGTTAAGTTTCTCGTTGACTGCAGGATTACAATTTGATATGTTAAGTTCTTTTTTATAATTTTGAAAACTTGTGATGGTAATATGGCTGATGGGCTCTGATCCCTTAATGCCAATTAAAAAAAAAACTCAAATTAGAAATTACTATCTTGATGGACTAATTTCAATAAATAAATGAAAAATATAAGTATATAATTATAAATAATATTTATTATTATTAATTCATTTAGTTCAAGCTTATTATCACAAAGGCCACAAGTATTTGTCCCCACCCCTAATATTACAGTTTCCATTTGTAATTTCTGATAAATAGTTTTCAGATACTAATATCTACCGGTTAGTGATTTCGTTATTTCACTTATAAAGTCGTAGTATCAAGTATCATCGCATGAATATATTCGCAGTTCAATTCGACTTCTGAGCAGTAGTGAACTTTGTTCTTGTATACAAACGCTGACTGATTTTATCAATTTTTAATGCTGCTGTATTCAAGAAAATTTTAAAATTGAGGATACTTCAACTTCCTGAAATTTATGCAACAACCTACGTAATAAACACATAAAAGCAATTTTTTCATTATAAGTAAATAAAGCAGGTCAACTAACAATCAGTGGGTTGAATTAATCGATTGTCTTTCTACTATTACGGCCTAACGGAGCTAAGTTTATGTTCATGTTCTACATATCCCTATATTTTCCTCCTTCCTGTCTCGCCTGCTTAATTTCTTATATTCCATTTTTCATACTATCATCCCATGTATGTACCACATATATATGTTTACATTTTTTTATTTCTTCCTATCATCCGTGTTTGATAAACTCCTTCAACAAGCCTATCATTTGCCACACACTATACGTCCAAACCATCTCAATTCCTCCTTTACTATCTTCTCATTTATAGATTCAGTCCGTAGATGTCTGTACGTCTTATGTCCGACTATCCCCTTTGATTTAATCCTCTACTTTTCTTACAAATCTCATTGCCATTTATTCCTGTTTTATGATTCGCCGTTAACATTTATATTAGACTACTCTACATTACTTTTGTTCCTATGGATACTGTACTATACTAAATATTTGTTATTGATTCTTTCATTTATTTTCTGGCTTCTAGAATATCTGTATTATGATGTTGGCTATTTGTTCCATTTGTGTTCCTTGCAGTCGGTTTTATATACTTTGTTGTGGGTTAACATTGCTACAGCCTTAATCTTAGGTTTTCTTTTGTGTATTGCACACATTGCGGATATATATATATACATTATACATATATGTATATATATATACTACCGTCTTCTTACAATATTGTTAGATGTGACAGACGTTTTGCTCTAATTAATCGTTACATGGGTGGAGGAGTGTTTGGAGGATTATCTGAGGAAATTAAGTTTGAGGTTCTTGATACTACACCTATTACTTCTATTGTTTCAACTGTGGATATTGTTGTTTGTAAATGTTTTCTGAATTCTTGTTGTTTCTACGTTTCCGCTTTATACCTCCCGATACTAATCAGCATGACTTTGAATTATTATGTGAATGTCTGGAGTTCCTTCTGCTGGATAAACCAGTTATTATGTTTGGCGATTTCAATATTCCACGGTTCTTAAACGATTCTCTAAATTGTACTAAATGCACTATCTTTTCTCATTTCTGTTCTTCGCTTGACCTACGTTAGTTCAATTCTGTTGTTAATTGTGATGGAAGACTACTTGACCTGATTGTCTCCAATGTGAACATAGATGTAGAACCTGACATTCTATCTTTTGTGCCCATCGATCAATATCATCCAGCTTTATCTATCACGTTGTCGTTTCTGGCATCTGCACCTGTCCATTCACCTTTTCCGTCTAATGTAAATCTCCGATATAACTTTAAGCGAATTAACTTTGAGCAATTATATCTTGACCTTGGGAATACGGATTGGTCATTTTTGGAGCGTACAGGCGATGTCAATGTGGCTCTAGATGAATTCTACGCGACTCTTTACCGTATTTTTGATAAATCTGTTTCAAAGTTTGCTGCCTCCAGAATTAGATCTAGTTATCCGCCCTGGCTTTCCGCTGGTATGATTGCTAATATTAAACTGAAGTCCTACTATAGACACAAGTAGATTACTACAAAGAACACTTATTTTGAGAAAGAGTTTAAAAGACTTTTGCACTCTGTGCAAATCTGAAATTTCGCTGGCCTACGAACGTTATTTACAATCAACGGAAGCATCAATTTTGAATGACCCCCGACAAATATTTAAGTATATTCATGATAAACAAGGTTCAACTAGAATTCCGAAGAACTTGTCTTATAACGGTTCATCCCTTCGGTCGCCCTAGAACGTCGTAGATGCTTTTGCCGAAGTCTTTCGATCTAATTATCTTGCTAGTGCACTGTTTTCTGATCATACCTCCTACGGTGATTGTGTTCCGTTTTGCCTCCCACTTGTTACTGAGGAGGAATTGAACAAAATTATGGCCTCTTTTCCTGAGAGTTACACTTCTGGCGATGACTCAGTTCCTTCTTTTCTTTTGCGTAACGCTGGTTCAGCTTTTGCTGGACCTCTGGCGGTTCTACTTAATTTGTCTATCAGGACTTCCGTTTTTCCTTCTGTGTGGCAAAGAACAAGAATATGTCCTATATTTAAAAAGGCAATAAATCTGAAATTACTAACTACAGACCTGTATCGATCTGGTCGAATTTTGCCAAGGTTTTTGAGAATGTCCTGTATTTACATTTATATAAAAACGTTATACCTTACATATCGCCTAATCAGCACGGCTTTATCCGTGGTCGGTTAACTGTCACAAACCTTGTCAGTATTTCTCAATTTATCTGTGGTGAGGTGGATGTGGTCTATACGGATTTCAGCAAGGCGTCATTGATCACAATATACTAATGTATAAACTATGTGGGTTTGGCCTTAGTACACCCTTTCTAAAGTTAATTAAGTCATATTTAAGTAATAGATGTAATTATGTACATTATAATGGCTATAAATCCTTTTATTTTATTTCGACATCTGGTGTCCCGCAGGGATCAAATCTGGGACCTTTGCTATTTGTTTTGTACATTAATGACCTCCTGGAGAATCTATCATGTCCGGTGTTGGCATATGCTGACGACATAAAAATCTATTCTACTATTGACAGTTGGAATGATGTTTCAAATTTTCAGGATAATGTTAATTACATTCTTAACTGGTGCACTAAATTTAAATTTAAATTAAATCTTAATAAATGCTGCTTGGTTTCTTTTATCCGTAAATTAATCCAATTGCCTCTAGCTATAACATGGGTGGTCACCTTTGACCAAACTGGATGTGGTTAAGCATCTTGGTATCCTCTTTTTCCCTCACCTCACATGAATCACCTGTGCCTTCCTGCTTCTACGATTTTGGGGTTTATAATACGCTCTTGTAGATCATTTCGTAATGACCAATTGCTGAAATCACTTTTTTCAGCTTTAGTATTAGCAAATTAGAATACGCGTCGCAAGTCTGGTCTCCTCATTATATCTACCTTCAGCTGTCAGTTGAAAGGATTCAGTGTCGTTTTCTTAAATATTTATCATTTAGGATGGATGGCATTTATCCCGATCGAGGAGTTGATTACAATTCGTTGCTGGGGAGGCACGGCTTTAATTCTCTGGCCTTTCGACGTGAATGCAGTAGTGCCCGTTTCATATGGAAATTGGTACATGCAATCATTGACTGTTCGGCTCTGCTCTTTCAGTTAAACTTTTATGTTCCTAGATTATCGTCTCGTTCTCAGACTACTTTTTTATACCATTTTCTAGAACCAATTTACTTAGTGCTTCGCCACTTGCTACAATGTGCTGATCTGCCGACCTGCATTACACTGATATTTTTCTTAATAGTATTAAGGATTTGTAGTTACTCTAATATTTTGTACTTTTCTTTAATGTATGTATCTAATTATTATATTTTTGTCCTATTATTGGTAATTACTGTTGGACAATAAACTAGTATTATTATTATATATACATACATATATATATATATATATACAGTGAAATCTCCCTAAGCGGACATCAACGGTGCCACAATTTTTGTCCGCTCAACAGAGGTGTCTTTTTAATAGAATGTGAGAAGAGAAAAAGTTGTAATATATTTACTAATTTACTAAACTTGTAAAAATATAAAAACAAATAATAAATTCTCAAGTAAACATGACATTTTAAGTAAATATAAAAATATAAAAACAAACAGTAAGTTCTAAAGCAACATCACATTTTAAATAAATTCAACATACATGTACAATAAGATGTATCTAAATAAGTCTCGTAAGTAGAATATTTTATTTTACGTATACAACACATGGTGGTTTGTTTGCTTTGAAATAGCTTGTCAACATAATAAGCTTCTAAGTTTACAGCAAATTCAAAGCCTTTTATGTCGCCTTCATTCTTTGCAACCAATTTTAAATTCTTTGCTGCTGTTATGGCATCAGAATGATTTTTATTGGAGTTTCAAAAACACATCATCGACAATATCATCTTCTTCATTTCATTCGGCATCAGGATTTGATATAGCTTCTTTATGGCAGAATCAAGATCGTCGTCTTCGATTGCAAGTTCACTACCCAAATTAATGAAGTCGGCAGGATCAACGTTAATATTGTCCGTCGCCACAAATGATTTTTGGATTTGTTCGTATACGGACAAAGGAATTTCATCATTTGCATCAAAATCGTCATACGGAGAAGGAGGAGGATCTCCATACAAAAATTTAGCTTTTCGAAAACAGTTTTTAATAGTTATGTCGGTAACTTGTTCCCAAGTTGTTTTCGCAAAATATATGGCGTGTAAATGGTCAATAGATTTGGTTAAACCTTTACCTCCTCTATTCGGTCCTCGATATTGTCCGCTTAAAAGAGAGGAATTTAATTAAATTCGAGATTTTATGTTGTCCGGGTCCGTTTAAGGGAAATCCGCTTAATAGAGGTTGTGTCTGATTTAAAATACATGTGGGCAAAACGGGGCCTTAAAAATTGTTCGCTTAACAGAGTTGTACGCTTATGGGAGATGCCGCTTATGGGAGATTTCACTGTATACTGTGTGTCTAGCTAAGTTCGCGACAAATGGAAAACTTTTTTATTCTTGGGTTTATGAAAAAAAGTTATTCTTTATAAAAAGTCCTGCTTCATCCAAAACTTAAATTCAAATTGTCAGATTTTAATATTTGTTAGTCATATACGAGATATGACAAAAAATATGAAATTAGTATAAGAGTTAACTACCTTTATTTTCAATAATACTTAAAATGTTATAAGGAATAGTCGTTCAGAATTAGAAATTATACAATTTAAATACAGCATTTACATAAAAGGAAGCATTGCAAATGTTACACAAATGCTTCAACATATCCGCCTTCTCGTTCCATACATGTAACGGTTCTATCACAAAAATGCCTTAAAACCCTTCTAATTGTTTGTGGAGTTATTTTACGGATTTCTTCTCTAATAACACGTTCTGGATGGCCTACATCCGTAAACGGCACTTGAATATAAACATGTTCTTTTAAATAACCCCACAAGAAAAAATCAAGTGGGGTCAGATCTGGAGACCGAGGTGGCCAACGTATTTAAATTGTATTTAAATTGTATAATTTCCAATTCTGAACGACTATTCCTTATAACATTTTAAGTATTATTGAAAATAAAGGTACTTAACTCTTATACTAATTTCATATTTTTGTCATATCTCGTATATGACTAACAAATATTAAAATCTGACAATTTGAATTTAAGTTTTGGATGAAGCAGGATTTTTATAAAGAATAACTTTTTTTCATAAACCCAAGAATAAAAAAGTTTTCCATTTGTCGCGAACTTAGCTAGACACACAGTGTATATATAACTTTGTTCTGGTGTTATTATTATAAATCACGTTCTTCGTAAGCAATATCGATCCCCCTGAGCGCTATTTTGCCTAATTTATCAACTTTTCAGGCGATCATGGGTCCGACCGTCCCACGCCACCTATCACCGTTTCTGGAAATAAATAGAGCTTATCGTGATTGTCCAAAGCGAGAATTGAACCCAAGGCTTTCTACACCAAATCCCTGCACCTGACCATGTGTTACGATTCTTTACAAGCCCTTCAGATTTAAAGGAGTTGAAAAGAATATTAAATAAATATTCCCCTAAAGTTCTCCCCTAATCACATCTACTTTAAATACACCTACCGTTACAGAACTTGCTCTACCTGCGGAATGCCTCTAGCTCTCGGTGCTGCAGGTGTGGGTTCAACTAAACCGATGGTACTGACGACACCACCTGCTCGTATAAAAATCCCTTCAGAGCAGGAGTCGATCAGGAACCTTAGATGATATTAGGTAGTAGAGGGTACCATGTGTCCGTACGCAAAATAGTTCATAAAGCGAAGGTAATCAAATAAAATCAAATAAATTAAATTGATACCGCAAGTTGTCATGCGCAAACAATAATAAGGTCTTTACAAAACCATGAAATTAACTACATATATCAAATTACCTAATTACAACAAAAACCCATCCCGAGAGCCTTATTTAAATAATTAACAAAATCTAATTTTGCTTAATTTCCTATTATAAAATTTACTAATCAAAGATTTAAGTAATTTGAACAAAAAAAAAAAATAAGGATTCGTACTGATTTGCTTCCGATGATAAATTCCTGATGGATATACCTACGTGGAAACACCGTACTCCTCGCAACAATTAGCAATGGCAGCCAGAGTGAAATGGTGATATCCCCGTAGGAGTATTCAGTGGAATATTTGCCTCATCGATGATGCTACAAAGCTACATAAATCTGGCTACTTCCGCGGTAGCGAATCTGCAGCGATTAGCTAGTTGATCCCAGACTTTTCCACAAGTACGATAGTAAATAGGATGTTACCACATATGGTCCATCGCAGAATAAGTTCAATAAGGAATTATGCGGATATTAACATTCTAGACTGGTTACCAAAAAATTATCGCTGTATCTAAAAGCTCATGCGGTCGTGCATGAGCTTATAAAATGCCGACCAGGAGGTGGTACAGGTTTTCATTTGCAAAAAGAGCGAAGGTAGAAACGACTACACAATTCGCAAAGATAATTCCAAAATTCTCAAAAAAGAACAATATCGTTTCATATAGTCGACATTTGATTAGTATATCCAGCATAAGTGCAAAACTTCTACCAAAAATTACTACCCTTGCCTGCCGTTCACCTTTTTCACCTCACCGGACATGCAAGATCTATTTCAATCATCCTCGATGGACCTACATGACACGATAAAAGACGATCCAGATCCCGCGCATGCCAAGTTATAATTTTACATGGACCAAGAAGACTATTAAGCTAAACAACATTTTAAATATGGAAGAAAATTATGCAATCAATTACAAATAAAATTCTAATCAGGAAATTGCCAACAATACAAAAAAAACTTTACGAAAATTTACGAAAAACTAGGCTACCATATCATGGCGTTAAATAATGGGCTCCATAGAAAAAGACGAATGAAATATAAAATGAATATAAATGAATATAAGACGTATATACAAGTAACAAAATCTAAACGTAACACATGTTTACTTCTATTTCATTTCATTCATTTACAATTACTTACTATTGCAATATTTATATGATTTTTATACTTATTCACATATTCGTAACCTTCTCTGCCCTGGTTGTTATTTTTATATATATATTTTTTAATTATTCTATATTCCATCTACCTCGTTATAGCTCCTATAGTGTTCTCTATGTGCTTCCCCTTTTTGAGCAACTGAAACCATTCTTCAGTAGACGTACCATGTTTTCAACAGCGTATGCATCAAATTAAGATAGAAGAAAGTTAAAACAAAATTTGTATGAGGAAATATTTTCTACTATTACAAGAAAGTCGGAACTAATTTTTAAAGTTTCACAAGTCCCATAAGGGTATTTGGAGAACCACTGACAGTATGCGATGAAATATAATGTTTATATTTTACACGCTAGTAAAATTCTGATCATATCTGGAGCAACGTCAATTGGTTCGTGTTCGTTTTACCAGACGGGCTGTAAATCATATTTGTCCATACGCCGCGAACATTTGATGGAAAACTAAAGGCAAATATTTACGATCTAGAGAAAAAATATAGACAGTAGTAAAATTCGAGCCATATGTTTATCACGGTGAAGTTCTACTTTTGGTAGGACGTATTTTATTTACGTTTAGTTGCGGGATAGTATGTATGGTAAAATTCAACGATAGCCGTGTTTTTCAAATACCACTATTCGATAAATAAATCGGTGCTTCTAAACCAACACTTTTATTTGCAAATTGTTTTAATCGACTTTTTTATTTTATACTCATTGACCCACATTTAACTTATACAAGCTTTTAAATAAATTTGACGCATTAGTTACGACAAACCCAGTATACATATATCTTCAAGTATTTGAAAGTATTTTTGCTATACTTGTACATGCTTCGCCGACTTTTAAACCTTCAATTTGCCTTTTATACTCGACGTGTTTCTTGGCCTCGTTTACATTATACTTGGTAACATTTTTCCTGAGATACTTGAGAGCGATTTTCTCCTTGGTATCTAACATACTGATAATAATTAATATATACATAAGTAATTGATATCTCGTTATTGACATACATATATTGCTTATATTTCAAACATTGCATTTATGTATTATGAATAATTATTGTCAACAGAAATGCTAATCAACTTACTTGATTGACGTCCTTGATGTGCTACCACATAATTATACTCGATTAGTATATAACGTAGCAAATGTATAAAGCCCCGCACGTTATAGGGTATTCATTACACAGCAGCTTATTCAATTATGAATAATTTCTCAAATTTCAGAATAAATAACTTTTTAGTTACAAATCACCCAAAACCTCAGTGGACAAAAATGAGTAAACCTTTGTAACCTTTTAAACTTCCTTGAAAAATCGAATAAAAGAAAAACATTACGAGGACAGTGGTAGTTACATATATCAGACTACATAGGTAAATTTCTTCCCAACAGAATTGTTTATTATTCTCAAAGAAACGTATTTCGCTGGCAACAAAGCTATCATTTTCAGACCGTACCTTACCGGACTTAGTAACATACCCTTTGAAGATTTGATCTAGTGCCTGTGAATTGAAGATTAATTACAACAAAAGTTCTCCTTATTTCAAGAAAAATATCGACAAATAGTTAATTTATATGTTGCTGGATTTGAATTGATAATTTATAGTATGACTAGTTGTTGAGATCTTTGTTAACCGAATGCTTACAGTAACTATGAAAGCGCCAAGGTGAAAATTTGGAAAGAATGGTTAAGATTAATGTCCGACCGAAACAGGATTTGCAGCCGAAATCGAAACCGAAACCGAACCTTTGGCCTCGGTCTCAGTTTCGGCCAAAACCGAAACCGAAACCGAAACTTATTTAAACATATTAAAATTTCAAATGTATGCTGAAACATTGCTACATGTTATATAGTTCATTTGTGTTAAATGAAATAAAGAAAAACAACAATTACGGTATGTAGGAAAAGGAGATATTTATGTATTTAGGTATTAACTTGCTGACTCTGACAATTACGAGACACGAACTCGCCCGAACGAAGCACGACAATTCACGAACACTGAGTTTGGGTGCGGCCGAAGTTTCGGCTGAGTTTTGGCCGAAACTAGATTTCTTAGCCGAAACTGACCGAAACCGAAACCGAATGTTCGGTCGGCCACTAGTTAAGATGTTAAGGCTGGACTTTACTTAAATTTCTAATTTTTGTATATTAAGTTGCCTACTAACAAAATGTGACATTACGCTCATTTTCAATAACGCTACAGTGTGAGAAAACGAGACGTTCTTGCTAGAAAAGGATAAACGTTGTGGACGGGATGGCTATCCGTGTTTGATTCGTTCAAAAATATGCAAGGTAATCTTGGCTGGCGTGATAATCTTAAATAACGCCGCGTCAGGTAAAATTACATTGAAAGGGAATACAAGGCAAATAGAAATATTAACTGTTTACAAGATATAAAAAAATAGGCAATTTCTACCTACTGTAGACATAAGATACAAGTAATAAGTATAAGTAAATACTATGAAATATATAATATGAAATATCGACAACTGTATGTGAAGGATAAAATAATGTTTTTATTTCAGTTATGAATTGCTGTTGAACTAAATTCATAATGTGTGTCTCAAAATAACTAATAAGGATTTTTCTGAAAATATGACGATTTCAAAAATAACTCTAGGCAGAAAATATAATTTTGCGTTACAAATAAATTTAGTCAAATTTCTATAATAATTAATATCTAATAATGTATAATTATGTCGGTCTGTAATAGTTTCCTTAATTCCTTTAATTGGAGAAAGCACCAAATTATCTACTTCAATTAAACCTGTTATGTCATTAGCAATGTGACTTTTGAAATGTGGAGAGTCTGCAATATCTCATTCTGAAAGTCCAAGGTCAAAAATCGGTATTGCATCATAGTCATTATTGGTGCAGTTAGCATTTATACTTGGTGGCACAATGTTGCTGAATAATAATTTTCTAAGGGTCCAACAGTAAACAATTCAGATTATTATTCCATCCTCCGCAAGCTCTAATACACCAAAAAATAATTTCAAGTGGTCTTGCGAGCACATATATTAAAAAATACCTGGATTTTCGACCCGCGTTAAAAATTCAAGTGCCAAATCTTTTACTGTGTAAATTCATCAAATAATCTATAGCAAATGTATTTCTATTATGTTGCAAAAAACTGTTTTGATATATGGCTACCTAATAATCTATATTGTGCAAATATAATGGATGTTTGTACCGTTTCTGATAGAAAGATTTCACTGTTAAGCAATAAATGTTGTTATAAAAACCAACGCGTGGTTTGACAGACTCATAAGAGCCAACGAGCAAGAGAAAGGTACAAACACCCTCTGTGTATATACCTGCACTCTTCCAATAGAAGGGCACGGTTTTCGTTGATAAGCGCATTATCGTGCGCCTTCCACTATCTTCTCTAATTCAATGGTTTTGCTAAATTACTCGTGCCCCGGCCTAATATATTTTCAACACGGTCTGTTTTGATTAAAAAATCTCGTTTTGTACTCAATGAATACATCACGTGTTTCGTGTTGGACAAACAGCCGGCAAGTTATGGAACTAAATTTTTCCTTTTCAAGATGCATTTAGTATAGTACTACAGCAAGTAAAAAGGAATTTTGTTCTATTAAATTATTAAATAAAGCTTGATCGGCAGCAACATACAGATTAGCACCTATGAACTTCTTCGAAAGTTATGAACCTATAGATAAAATCGTTAATCCATTTTTAAAGCAATATGTACGTAATTGATAAATATTTTTTGGAAATTGTATATATTATTGGAAAGAATAGTTCTATTTCTTTATATGTATCATGAACTATGGACATCATATGGATAAATGGGGACAATAATCGTGAGTAGGATTACCATATTAGGTTCATCGAAAAATGTAATTAGTGGGATGCGTATCCGCAATTGGTGTTTGCTGTAGCCCCTCCTCAAATTACCAATTAGTATTACTGTAGGAAAACTGAAGTATAAAATCGCAAGTTGTTTATCTACAATATAGATGGGCAACCTCCGGCCCGCGGGTCACATGCGGCCTCGAGTAAGATTTGCCCGGCCCGCTACTGAATTCTTTCGTTGCATATTAGCACGGCCCGTCTAAACTTAATTCATAATGAATCATAAGGATACCACAAAAATATATATTTTTCAAGATTACTCGCAGCATAAAACTTCTACAAAAAAGGTTGCCCATGCCTGAATTCTACAACTTCATTAGCAAAGTTTCGTTCAATCTTGATTGTTCGTAATTTTTGTTATTACATTTACATTAAAAAAAAAAGGAAATCGCAAACGTGCTGCGTGTTTGTCCAGGCCAAAAAGTCACAAGAAACAGTTGAAACGGGCGCGTTTAGCAGAGCGTAAAAATGTTGACGATATGGAGATTGCGACCTATTCGAAAAAGAAGCAACATTCCTTGAGAAATTTAAAAGTGAAAATCCAGAAGAAATACAAAAATTAACTGTAGGCCAAAGAGACAGCACTTTATGGAAAACGATGAGGATCAAACGCTTAACTGCATCCAATTTTGGTAAAGTTGCAAAACTAAGAAAAACCACTTCAACTGCGAACACAGTAAAGGCTCTACTTTATGAAAACTTTTTTGGATCTGCGGCAACTTAGTACGGCATACAAAATAAAAGCAGAGCATTGGCCGAATTTGAAAAAATTTCTGGCTTAGAAATAAGAAGCTGTGGTCTCTTCATAGACTAGAAATATCCGTTTTTAGTTGCATCTCCTGATGGGTTAGTAGGTGACGACGCCATTATTGAAATAAAAAGCCCTTATAATTCAAGGATGTTAACACCGAAAGAAGCAACAGAAAATAAACTTATAAAATATTTGATTATTGATAACAGCGGTGGCCTGCTATTAAAAAATAATCACAGCTACATGCACCAAGTACAAGGTCAATTGAACATAACCAATAAAAATAAATGTTACTTTGTTGTATGGACGCCAAAGGGTTGTTTTATCAAATTATATACAAAGATGAACATTCTTTGGAAGAAGTAACTTCCCAAACTTATCACTTTTTATAAAAGGGCACTCTTGCCGGAATTAATCGATCCCCGTAAAGTTAGAGGCCAGGAATTACGTAATATCTATATTTAAAAATTCTATATTTTACCAATAGTCAACAGGTATATTTGTGTTAGTATATTATGTTTACTCTGTGGGATAAGAGTGCGATAAGCAGACCGTCCATAAAGCTTCCACCGCAGAAGGTGCTGTAAATCGGTAAACACTTTAGTCAGAATAAAATAAGTTGAAACGAGCTATACTTCTTTTAATTTTGCATGTGTTCCACTCATAGTTTATCTGTACAGGGTTACCTCTGTACCTATTGTACTATTTGTTTATTATTTATTACCTGCTCACTATTATACTCTCTAGTCATTATAGACATCTAAGAATAAAAAAGAATAAGAAATACAGAAACTACATCTATACTAAATTTGCTACATAGTACATAAATAAAAATCTACTAATTCCCAAGAATTTTGTATACTATAAATTGATTTATTCATGATATTACTAAGTATATATGCCAAAAACGTTTCCATAAATAGTTCCAATAATAATTCACATTTGCTTATATCAGTTGAATTCCGTACACGTTTCCAGTAATGAAATCTATTATCTTTTGTTTAGGAATATGACAAGCAATCTTGCATTTACTTTTCTACCGGTAGTGAGCTATTTGTGTTGCCTACATGCTATTTTACAGTTTTGAAAAAGCCTATTATTGTAACAATTTTGTTACATTATTTAGGAGTTCATAGACAATTTGGAAAAATTTTACAAGTGGCATATGAAATAGAGTGGTCACATCAAGCTACCAACGTGGAGATATTTTCTATATTTATATTTCTGTTAATATTATTTGAAAAGTTTGATGTTAAGTCGAGTTGTACGTTTTTAATTGCCCAAACGTTATTTAAAAAAGAAATTAAAAACTCGCTGTGTCAGTAGACAGATAAAACATAGATGATTCGAAAAAAATTCGTCCACTCTTTCAACTTTGAAATTGGCTCCCAAAAAGTGTATCGAAATGTGCATAAAACTGAGTATATTTTGAGGTGTAAATGCCAGCGTCAAGAATGAAATCGTAGGCACTTCTGCTATCTTAAACTTTAGGTACACTGCCTGAAAGTAGTTTATATAGAGTTCGAACGCTTGCTTACATATATTCGGTCATTTGCAAATAAATAATATCGACAAGATATTGCATTTTGTATAGCGTAGATTCTCAAAGAAATAGTATGAAACACTAACGCTCATGGGAATTCAGGCTTATATATATATTAAATATTGAATAAAAATTATTGGGAATAACATAAAATTTATTTCTCAGAAGTACATATATTTCAAATAAATCCTTAGTTTTTCATATATTTTCTATAAATATTTCTCCATTATTTTTATTGTCTTTACGGGTTAATATGTAATTATGGTACAGCTCTCGCAATATAAGTTGGCGAAGGGTGGGAGTGAGTTCGCGCAGATAGAGGAGGGATAGATTCTTCCTGCAACGTTCCCGTATCAGTGGCGTACCTGAAGGTTCCTAATTGTTAATTAAATTTATATTTAAAAATACAAACAATTTATTTTTAAACATAATTGCTTCTTAATTCACTAGTGATCGTAATGTGTTATTTTTTAAAACAATTTGTGTTCTAATCCGTAATTATAATATACAGATAATTTGATTTATAAACTTATATGTCGTTAAGAGAGTTATCTGAAAGTACAATAATTATTAGTTAATATTAATGAAAATTTAATGGATTTACGAAATGCATGAATTAAAAGAAAGTTAAACTAATCACTGCCATCGAAGTACAGTTCATCATCACTATCTTCATCTAAATTAAAAATAAGCTGTTCACAGCGTTCATCAACCAGGATCTCATTCTGTAAATATTCTTCTACTACTTTCATGGCATGCTCACAGCGTTTCTCCCAGTCCTCCATTGCTATTTTTGAAAACTCTTCCTCTGTTAATTTCTTTACATCTTGAATGTGACGTTTCTTGCTCCCACATTATTCTTAATCTGTGCCCATACCATCTCAATAGGATAGAGGTCTGGGTGATATGGAGCCAACCTTAAAACAGTATTCCCTTTCTGTTCAAAATATTCATCAAATTTATAAGTAACATAGCGCTCTTTATGTGACTTGATTATACGATATAATTGTGGTTTCAACAAAATGGTGTCAAAGGGAACCCCCTTAGCTGTCAACCAATGAACTATTTCTATTTTCCTACTGACAGATGTAGGTGCTTTGTTTGCTTGAACATTATGGTAGGGAGCATTATCTATGACAACCACAGATTTGTCAGGCAGATTTGGAATTAGTTTCTCATTTACCCACTTTCCGAAATTTTCGGCGTTCATATCGTCGTGGTTTTTTGAGCCAGATTTAAATATTAGTAAGCACTCTGGAAGAAAACCCATACTACCGCCCGTGTGTATTATAATTAGTCTTTGCCCTTTAGATATATTTTTTACAAGACCTTTTGAACTTCTATCGCTCCAATTTTTCGATGAAGTATGACCACTATGAATATGTTTCGCCAATATACACTATGGGATTTTTGTTTTGTCTAAAAAATTTATTTTCTGGAAACAATCTATTCTTCGTGACCTAATATCTATTTGTTCGATTAATATTTTTCTGTTATTTTGTGTACACCTAAATTTGAATCCCATATCTTTCACAATTTTTCGCAGCGAAATTTCTGAGCCCCCATTATAGTTCTTTACTCACCCTCTTATGTAAAGCTCCTATAGTAACACGACAGTCGTCTGTACGGTGAAAATTATAAATTATGTGTCGCAGCTCTCTAATTTTGTATTTCGACAACTGTGTAACAGAGCAACGCCGCCGTCGCTTTTTTCCTGGATTGCGAAATTTACTTGCTCCGGGAGTACTTTTGGCTTTGCCTTCCTGAACAATTCGCTCGATACTTCTTATAGATATACCGGTTGCATTCGAAACACATTCTTTTATATCTGATAAAGACTGTTGTGCCGTTTTTACACCAAAAATAATTACACACATTACAAACTATTTCCTGCGCTTGACTATTTATCACTTTTCCTTCACCTACGGAACTCATATTGATACGACAATGATAATTCCTACGCACTATCTGAATCAGATAGGTGGGAGGTACGTGTCCTAAATACGTTTACGGCGCATCCCCACTGCTCGCCAACTTATATTGCGAGAGCTGTAACTCGCAAATACAACATAATAGCCATAATACAAAGGTTTTATGGGATTTTTGAGGGACCGTCGATAAGTTTATTTAAACTGCTAGTGAAAGGTTGTGTGCTGTCTATATAGCATTACAAAGATAATAAATGCATTAGTTTTCATCCAATTAATTTGCTATTATAACATAACGTGAGGAAGAATTGCTGAGTAATTTAATCAAATAAGTTATGTTTGAAGTCGTTTTCTTAAATAAAACTATTGCATTATACCGAACAATACATAAAGATTTAAAATGGTAATAATAATAATAAATAGATTAAAAGTAATAACAATATTAATAATATCAAAATAATATAACAGTAATAACAATAATAATATTTTATGTATACATGTATACAATAGAAAGAAAAATATATAAATCTGGAGAAATATTACTTGTGTGTATGATGTACACCATTCGCAATTATTTCCTGAAGATAACGTTCCACTGAATTTACTAGATTAGGGCATAGGGGATCTTCACTTACTTCATTTTACATTCGTTGAATATGGTTTTTTAGAACATAACTGTAAATTCTGATTCTGACTGGCCATACATTTTCAATGAGGTTCGGATCAGTTCAGTTGGACTGCCAATCCACTACCTCAATTTCTGGATGTTCTAAAAACTCTTGTTATACAAACGCGGCAGTGTGAAGGTAAAATATACTGCTCTAAAATAGAGATATATTGGACTGCTGTTAATTTGGACACTAGATCCCCAGTACCATGAAATTCCATTTAGTTTTGGTTTTAATCACGGAATCTTTCTGGTATCTGGTATTTACTTCAATTTTCTGCAGAAGAAAAGATCCAATCCTTATACAGATTTTCCACGAAAAAGTGCAGCCTGTATACAGCATGTTCTTCTGTAGACTGTCACACGCGTATACTTTATTTCAGCAGATTGTAATAAGTTGCCACAAGAAAATCATTTCTCATAAATCTTCAAGTCTGTGATCGTCTTCGACCGTCGTAACTTGTGAACGACGAGACCTTTGTTTCCTGCGCAGATTCCCTTCTCTTTGAGAGCGTCTGATCCAGATCCATATCGCTCCTCTCTATAACAGCAGAAAAATAATACCGATTTTTCTATAGCTCTACAAATTTAAGTCATTGATATTCCCCTTTACCACATTGCTATAACTCTTCTTCACTCTGCACACTCTTTTTTCCATGGTAATTCAAACATACTTTATCAGTAACACACTAGTTACGTACAGCGTTAGTTAAAAGTATGGAGACGACGATTTATTGGCATTAATATTCATTTTAGGAAATTATGTTCAATACAAAAGTTTTTTATGAAATTTTTATCTAGATTTTAGAACGCTTCTATTTTTCTTGCTTCAATTATTTTAGAGTTACGCCTGTCCGCGTATTTTTTTTTAAATGAGAACTTGTTAATTTTACTCTACCGTTTGATAGAGATTTTTTTCTTTTTACAATAGTGTTTCTTAAAATTTATTTAATAACATTTTTACATGAAGTTCAAGTATTTAATAAATGTTAGGTACATCTAAGTTGGACAAAATTGTTTGCAATAAAGTTATCGGTTACAATCTTATCACTAAAAGCAAATTAATAACTAAGTAAATTAAAGTAAGTGTTCAAAGTGTCCTCCATGTGTAATTTGACCCAATCGATTTACAGAATCTCCCCCTCCCCCAAAAGTCACGGGGAAGTTCACGGGGAATTTCTTGTATCGTCCTGGTAATTCGGATTTTTAAATGCTCGACGTCTTTGGGCTTATCTTTGTAAAGTTTATTTTTACATATCCCCAAAGAAAAAATCTAAGGGACTTAAATCAGGCGAACGGGCTGGCTACTCAATGTTTCCTCGTGTCCAAAGTCATCTGTTTGGAAAAACGTTATCCAGATATTGACGAACATTTAAACCATATTGCGGTGGGGCGCCATCTTGCTGGAACTAGATACTGTTATTAGCAAGGTGTTCGTTGTTTTCATGTGGATCGAGCGTAGCAGAAGCAGGTATGATTTAATTTTGCAATAACTGCAAATACACAGCCGAAGTTAAACTATCATTAGTGAAAAAGAGGCCGATAATATTACCCCTAGAATGCCAACCGAAACATTGCCTGTTACGAGATACTGCGCATGGTGCTCCATAAACCAAAAAGGATTTTCAGATGACCAGTATCTGCAGTTATGTCTGTTTACTCCACCAGTAGGGCAAAAAGTAGCTTCGTCAGAGAAAAGAATATTGTTCACGAAATTTTCATTATTATTGATTATATTTGACATTTCTTCACAAAACTGAAGTCTCGTATGAAAATCAACTTCCGTCAACTCGTGTAAAAGTTGTACCTTATAAGGTTTATACTTTTCACTTTTTAAAATTGAAGCGACCGATGTGAAATATTGTGATTGGCCGCTAATTGGTTGGTGGATAAATGGGGATCTTCAGATATATCCAATAAAACATCCAGCTTTTTATCACCAACAATTGATTTAGAAGTTGGATTTCTATTGGGATACATATTATTAAATAAATTACAAACGTCTAGTAAACTTCTGCGTCTATCTCCATAACCCAGTATTATAAGTATTTCAATTCTTTCACGTTCACTTCAACTCGCCATTGCTAATATTAACAGCAATAAATTGTACAATTGTATTTGATGTAAACAAGAACCGCTGATAAAGTTACCTGTCTCGAGTTTGTTTATCGTGTCTGTTTTGTCTATCAAAGATGTGCCTACTTGGCTGAATATTGTTTATCAACCGATTATGCATTTTAATGAAGTACTTCCTGCATATAGTTATTATAATATTTCGTCTGTTCATAATTTTTGAGATGAAAAGATTGAAAAAACATATGGTTTTGAAAGGAGAAAAATGTCTCGCAACGAGACTCGAATCAGCGATCTCGCGAGTAATAATAATAATAATAATAATAATAATAATAATAATAATAATAATAATAATATGAATAATAATAATAAGACGATTATTTCCATATCTTCGATCCTACAGTAATCTTACAGTAATTATGTACATCAACTTAAACTAAGGCTTCCTTACAATTAATTACAAATATGTATATACACCTTATTGTCGTATGTTTTACTGTCCTGTTAGTTTTATTAATTCCATTGTTTGATTGACGTTAGTTTGCGCGAATAATTGCACGCACTGCCGCACTATTTTTCGTTTCCGTCACTTTACGCGTACTTGTCTGATTGTCTGATTGTTCGTGTGAAAAAAACAAACAAACCCTGTCGAATCCGGTTTTTGATATGATTAGGCTAGTTTGGCTATTAGTTCTAGTTGGCCATGTTGTTGTCGGAGGGATGCGGTCATCCGGCTTATTGTTTTGGAGGACCGTCGTTGTGGCTCATCCTGGAGAATCCATGCTGTAGATCGGTAGGCCATAGTATGTATGTTTATGCTTGATTTTGCTCTTTCTCATCTTGGTTATGTGCTTAATGAGCGTATTTTCACTGGTTGTTGTTCTTTGGTAGAAGTTTTCGGCAATTCTGGAGGTAAACTGCCAAATATTCTCGATGTTGGAGAGCCGACGCAGCTCGTTTATTGGGGTATAGCGTCCCTTTTCAAGAGCTAACCTCAGGGCGATCTCGTGAGTACCGGACTAGAACGCTACCGTCTAGGTCACGCGTTCAACTTCAAAGTCGATTACCTCCGCAATTTATGTACGATGCGTCGACCTACTCCAAAATATTCTTATTCAAGGTCCTAACTACGTGTACCATAAATATCAAAAATTACAAAAATCCGATTACCTTACCTTCTCCTTGTTAGATGTACCTAACATTTATTAAATATTTGAACCAATGTTTTCTTGTAAAAATGTTATTAAATAAATTTTAAAAAATTTAAAGAGAAAAAAATTCTCTATCGAATGGTAGAGTAAAATTAACAAGTTCCCATTTTAAAAAAATACGCAGACAGGCGTAACTGAAAAATAGTTTAAGAAATATAAATTAAAGCGTTCTAAAATATAGGTAGAAATTTCATCAAAAGCTTTTGTATTGAATATATTTTCCTGAAATGAATATTAACGCCAATAAATCGCCGTCTCCATATATTTTAATAACCTGTATGTACAAATGTATGTAACAAAATGATTAAAATAAACGAGATACAAGCCTCTATTTTAACATTAAATAAAGTTACAAGATTTATGTTATTTCCTTTCGTGTTAGAACAACAAACGATGCTAACAATACGAACTTATGTATTTGCACTTGCTTGCCGTCACTTTCAGTGTTTTGATTGAATATATTTGTGGCCTGACATCATATAGGACGAAATTTGAACAGTTTTATGACTGTTTGTCTAAAGACTTTTTCAATCAGTGTACATGAAGACGATCTAGATGAATACGTTAATTCTGTGGAAAGTTCACTTTGGCACTACTATTTGTAGCAACAGTCCTCTCGGCTGTGATCGACCACAAATCCCTTTGCGATCGACTTCTTGGCCATTCCTGCTATATACTATCGGCCAGTGTACAACTTGGATCTAGAATTCAGGGAGTGCAAACGAGAACGAATAATATTGTGAAAGTGTGGGCCATGTTTCGCGCTCTATCCTATTCGATAACACAATCACAGTAATGCTCTTTATTCGTTATTGCTCGCACTTCCGTGATCTCGACCTATAGACCGGACGCATAGTGATTGAGTTAAGCTGATCTCTACAAGAACGTTTTGTTAAAAAACAGAACATATTATTAAAAAATGTTGTTGATTGTAAGAAATGTTTTACTTGACGACAAGACGCTTTGCTTGATAGCGTGCATATATTTTTGAAAGGAAAACAAATTGGTAGCAAAAATCACGATTTTACTTTCCTCAACAAAGATTTGTTGTCAGAAACAGCAGCACCTAATCTACAATCACCTTATCCTGTGTTTTAAACACTAATCTTAATATATAGGCCGTCCCTGACTTTACCCCTAGGTCCTTCGTTATTTTTAAAAATAAGTAAAACAAACTATATATATTCTTAAGTATATAATATATAATATAGAGAAAGTGCGTTCGTGTAATGATAGAGATATTCAAATTTCTTTTTTTCCAATAGCGCAGTATACTTCCTTTTTAATATTCAGATTGTATTTTTCTCCTCCGTACAGCCATATAAATTAATATGAGTCTTGCATGAATTATCGCAAAAAGCTTGAATTAAAGTTTATTATATTATTCGCAATATCCATAGAGAAGACATCCTGATCATAAAACGTTTAAATGTTTGGAAAATAATTTTTTTAGTAAATAAAAGTATATCGCTTCCTAGGAACAGACATGCTTCTGAAAAATAGCATACAGTAGCTGTTACTGGTTATATATAGGTGAATCCCCTTAAGAGTGCTGCACAGTGTGATTATCTAGAATCAACAGTACACAGAAGATAACATTTTCACTTTTTCCGTAATTGTAATTATGATTATGAATTATATATAATTATATTACTACCGTTAAAAATAACAATTTCTTTTGTCTATTTGTTGTTCGTGGTCTTGGGAGTCATCCTTACGTAATCGATAACTTATCGATTTTCACGGTAGAGTGAACCTATATGCATAATTAATTTCCGTTTTCCGTTTGAGAGGGGTTAGGTCAGAACTTTGGTAGGGTAAACACGTTGTTTCGTGGAGTGAATTTTCTTCCAAGAGTTTTGTTCGTTTGAACTTTCGACATTTCGTTGGATATTAGGGGAAAAACTTTTTACCCTATTATCGTTTTTGGAT
This sequence comes from Chrysina gloriosa, assembly GCA_038088585.1. Taxonomy (NCBI): domain Eukaryota; kingdom Metazoa; phylum Arthropoda; class Insecta; order Coleoptera; family Scarabaeidae; genus Chrysina; species Chrysina gloriosa. Next base: position 43,629,255 of record CM076088.1, on the reverse strand, counting down.
CGCCAAACCGGCATTGGGTTTTAATGAAGGCTCGATACTACCGATTAATCTCGGATTTATTGAACCACGTGTGACATCCGTAGCCATTTTGGGTGTCTTACCCCTTTATACCGGCAAGAGGTTCGCTCTATCCTGTGTAGTATCGTATTCTTAGAATTATCTGTTTCTTTAGGGGTTTCAGTGCGTAATTATCTCGCGCCAGTGCGGCCTGCGTAATTATGTCAAAGAAACTGGCGACAGAGCGAGGCTCGCCAGTGTTCCCCCTGAGATCATGATGACGGTCGGCAATGACCACCAAGCGCGTCGTTGCTGCTTCTTTCTCCTCTAAAAGGTTTTACGTACCCTAGCTGTGTGTTTTGGATCGTTGTCGTATTGGAAAATGAACGATTGATCCCATAATATGACTTCCAGATGGCAAAGTATTAGTTTGTAAAATATCTAACTGTTCTTTCCGCATTATTCCGGTTATTTTCACCAAATCGCCCGTTCTTATGCCATCCAAGCAACCCCAAACTATCACATTTCTACCACCATGTTTCACGGAAGGTAAGCTTCATTAAGGTGTTAACCCGGTCCACGGCGAACAAAAGATCTGCGTTAGTTCCAAATAGTTTGAATTTCGACTGGTCGGTTCATAACACGATTTTCCACTCATCAACTGTCCAGTTTACATGTTGTCTTGCCTATGCCAATCTTTTATCTTTATGCTTACGTTTCAATAAGGGCTCTTTTGCGGCAACGCAGCCTCTCAAACCCCTGGCGAGCAAGCGCATTTTATAGTAGTGACAGACACCTTCGTTTCCTCCATGGTCATCCACTTCTTCTTCGATCACAAAAGTTCCCCGCTTCTCTTCTTCTCGCTAAGGTATAATGAACACTTTTCGGTGAAATTCCCACTCTAGTAGCGTTAGCCCTTTCTGAATACCCTTCATCTCGAAGAATACAAATAGCTAATTGTTTTTCTAAAGTTATTTGGTTACGCATGGAAATTTTTCCAATATTTTATTTAATTTTAACTTAAATTTAATTTTCACACAAATTTAAAACTTGCACACTGATTTCAATATAAATATATTTCCAGGGATAACTTGCCAGACATAACAATAGAAATAGTTTGCAGTACAGTCTAATTATTACCTGAATACTCCATTATAGTATCCGACGCACCCTCGTTATTATACTACCCCACCTCTTAACATAGACAACCTCATTATGTTAACATTGTAAAGCAATAATATGTAATACTTAGAATTTGTAAGAAAAACTTATTGATAATGTTTTCGAATGTGGCGAAACTATATTATTCTTTGAGATTTTAGATATTTTACAATGTCTTCTCCGTCCATCAGGTTCCGTATCTCGTGATTCGTGAATAGACTATACTCTTCTTCTTATACCTTCTCTAGTTCCATTATTCTTCTTAGAACTTTACGCCCAGAATTCGCAGTTTCTCTTCATCCTTCTGTGGAGGCACGTTGTTTTATTTGCGTGGGATATTACCGGTCTTATTAATGTTGTAAACTCTTATTTTCGTGTGTCTGCGAAACGTTTTATCTATTAGCAGTCTTCCCAAAATAATTTGTTCCCCGACTTAATTTTTTCATTTATTTCCACGTTTCTCTTGCTTTTCCCACTAACGGTTACCCTGCAGGTAGTTGAAGTTATTTTCTTTTTGGAACTTGTATTGACTTATTTTTATTAGTGCCTTTTGTAACTTTTTCCGATAGCTACATTGTCGAACTCCTTCTAGCGCTATGTAGTATAGTGTCCCCTTGTCTTACTTCTCTTTCTAAGTTTATGGGATTGGTGTTTCTCTCAGCTGTCTTGACTTCTGCAATCGTATTTGTCATTGTTTGTTTTACCAGTCTGATCAATTTTCCTGGCACCTACATTCTCCTCATCTCTCTTATTACTTGTTCTCTTCCTATACCATCAAACACCTGTCGAAAATCTATGAAAATTATGTTCTATTCCATATTGGTAGCATTTTTCCGTTTTGCATCAGTAAGTATATAGCGTCTAGTCGATCTTCTCTTCTTGAATCATTGTTGATATTTCTGCTTATTTGGACAGCTTATTTCTTATTAGTGTCGTTAGTATCTTGTATGTTGTGTTTAATAGCGTAATAGCTTTATAATTCTCACCGTTGAGTGGGTTTCGTTATTATTTGTCCTTAGTCCCACTCCGCTGATATCTAACATTCCTCCACCATATTTTATTCGTTCATTGTTTATTTCATCTGGTTCTGCTGTTGTGTTTCGTTTCAATTGGTTCACTAGTTCTTCGTAGCTCGATGGTTTTACTTCCCCATTTCAATTTACGGTTATACCCGCATCTTCGTTCTCTTCCTCTTCTCTTGTCTTATATAGATTCTTAAAATGTTCTTCCTATTCTTCTATGCTTATTTTGATTGTTACCTAGTATACGGTATTTGTCTTCTGCATTTTCCTCGCTGCTAGCGTTATTCTAATATTCCATGTACCAACCCTTATCGTGTTGTATCTTTACCTCCACTTTACGAGGTTCGAGGGTAAGTTCCAAATCATTATCCTACACTATGTATTATGTACTATGCGTAACAACACAGAAATCTCTGCAAATAAGGGGAGTTCAGAATTGGAACTACAAGAAAAGGACAAATAGTGCTATTAAAAATGGGTCGGTGTATATACATTATCTTCCACAAGTTTGAATGCAAGATGAAAGTCCCTTAAAATAATGCAACTGTTAGGCATATCGTGAAATTGTTAATCCCTATTATTAATTATTTTATGTAAATATAAAATTGTTACACATAATTCATAAATTCCAAACATTTAGGTACAACTTTCAGCCGGATACATTTTATTGCTTTTTTCCAAGAATAGGACTATTGTTTGACGGGGATGGGGTAGGACACCTGCACTAATTACATTCGGTCAAACGGTTTAGTACTACTTCGGTAATCGTTTAGTGCATGTGGTAAAGATGTTAATCCTTAGTGTCTTATCGCTCTTCTGTGCGGAATTAGTTATTTGAATTCAGTGCGCAATTATAACAATTTGGTAAAATACTGAGCATAACAATGCCAAAATGCAGACAGTTAACTGCAGTCCAATGTTGTACTATTTGTATTCTTTGCGGCGAAGGATATACGAAAAGAAAAATTTCTCTACGGTTAGGGATTTCACCGAAAGGTGTGCATTACACATTGGTCCGGAGAAGAGAGACAGGGCAAAATCTTGATAGAAGACGAAGTGGGCGGCCACGACGAACAAATGTTTCTCCTATCACCGTCAAGAGGCGATTATTGGCAGCAGGTTTAAGGCCGCAAAAAACCGTGTTTAAAACATGTGCAAAACAGAAAGATTAACTTGGGCAAGAGAGCATACAAACTGGTTACTGGATGAATGGAACGCAGTCTTATGGACCGACGAATCCAAATTTGAGTTTTTGTTCTCCGACGATCAGAGGAGAGAGTGTGGCCTGCGTAGTGCCGTCCGTTAAACACGGAGGTGGTAGGGTTATGGTTTGAGTTTGTTTTGTTGGAACAACTACGGGTGATTTAGTGAAAATTAGTGGTACAATGCGGGAAGAAGAGTATTTTGATATTTGGTAAAGTCAAGCTATTCTGTATGGAAGCCGTCTTGTTGGCGAGCCGTTTGTGTTCCAACAGGACAATGACCCCAAACATACGGCTCGAATCTGTAAAAGCTTTTTAAAGGAGGAAGCAGAAAAAGGTTAATGGTTTGGCCTCTTCAAAATCCGGATTTATCCCCCACTAAGCTCTTATGGGATGAGCTTCATCGAAGGGCTAGACAGCGACAACCTCAGAACACCCAACAGCTATGGGAATATTTACAGAATCCATGGCAACAAATTGACGCTGACTGTCTTGAAAAATTGTTTCGAAGAATGTCTAAAATTTGTGCAGCGGTTATCAAAGCTAAAGGAAGTCACATAAACGAAAATAAGCTTACGAGCTAAATAATGCATAAATATTATTGTTTGAATAAATTTACTTTTATTTGATGATAATTACTTATGTTGTATAAATTCATTAATAATCACAATAAAATTTTACTGTATCTGTGACTTTTTGTAAAAACCGTTGCTGCCTCCAAGCTTTTGGACGGCAGTGTATCTGCAATCGTATAAATACACATATTCCTTAAATGTTTTCAATTTCTACAGCTGTTGCACCTAGCTAGATAGGTATAAGTAGGCAATTTCCCGCAAATTGTTTCTGTACTTAATAATAATTAATAATTGATCAAAATCTACAATGCTTTTTAGAAATATGTTGAAAGTTTTACTTATTTTATATAGTAATCTCATGATGAAAAGAACAAATTCGATAAAAAACAATTACGTGTTTGAAGAAATGTTGGAATACGTCAACCTAGATTTTTTAGTTCCTTTTTTTGACATATACATCAATCTTACATCCTCTCCCCTCCCTTCCGTTTTCCCGAAAATGATTATTAACTAGAAAATTCCTGCATATTTTTATGTATACATTTTATGTATACATACATGCTCTCTTGCCCAGTGTGATAAGTTCCATAAGGTGGCCGGACATCAATTTGGTCAATTAGTTTTTATTTAGTAATATTTAATTCTCAGTGATGTTTACATCTTGCCGACTACGTCGATATAAAATCCTTGATATATATCACGTGCATCGATTAGATGTTTTCATAAGGTTAATCTTGTTACTATATCTAAATATTCACCCTTTACCATAATTTATTGTACTAGATCGATTTTTGTAATTAAAATATATGTTTTAACAAGGATTACCCTATAGTTTAAGAATTATATTAATTTTAAACAAGCTTACTTTTTAGTTTTCCGTCCTTTCTTCTTAAAAACAATTCGGAAGCTATAATCCGACAAGGTTTCCTCAGTCTCACTAGGTTTATTTTCCACATTGTCTTTGTTAGTTTGTTTAAATAGATTCCTGAACAAAAGGGACATAGTGCTTTGCGATCACAGACAAAATACACTCGTTACACATGGAGACGATATTCTTTTCTTATCTAAATACAAATATACGTCTTATCATTAGACTTTTCCATAACATTGCATCTTTGTAAACGTGTTAATTCTTATCTGTTTGTAATATGTACACATTCATATATTCATATAGGCACATAGTTAGCCAATTAAATGATCCTACTTTCGTAAGTATCCTATAAATGTTCGGAATGACGGACCGTGCCAACTAACTATGTTATGATTGATTATTATTATTTAGTTTTCAAATATAGTTAATTAATACTCATTCGTGAAGATTTCGTCAAGAAAACACCATATTGCTTGTTATTCCGGAGGATTTTTCACCCCGACCCACCTAAAAGCCAACAATACATTAAATAATTCATTAATCCGAGATCAAAAAGAAAAAAGCAAGAAATCGACAAAAGGAATAATAGAAAGAGTCATGATAATAATAACTAAAAAATAAAAGGGTTCTCATAAAGATTGATATAAATCAAAACAACATACCATCTGACGGAGGTACTGTCACTAGATGAGACTGTGGAGTCCCTCAGATTCAGACCGACGGGTTGCACAACGCTTCCGCTGCTAGCGGTATAGGACAGTCCCAATGCACTGCCCCGCGCGCTATTATTAATGTGGACTAAATTATCTCGGGCGCCACAGAAAAAGTTGTTTATGTTTGTTCAATAAATAAAAAACAATGTAACATTTCTGTTATTACCAAACGATGGTATGAGACCAGATTCGGCAACGCTGTGCTAGATGTAATTCTGACCATTTAGTTTTTCCGTCCTTGCCTATGTAATAGTTCCTAGGACTTCGTTCTTCCAAAGTATTTCTCAAAATATCGTTCTTAAGTCAGAATCTAATGCGAATCAATTTTCAGTTTCTAACCATCCATCAATCTCTTCCATGCATCATTGGTCCCAACATTCTTCGTTAAGTAATGATTGAGTTTGAGGAACAAACTATTTCGACATGATTGCTTCAAAGCTTTTGCACAGACTACTGGGTCAGGTGCATCCCGTAGTAGCTGAAACCATGGCCAATATTTTCAGGAAATAGTTCTTCAAAGGTATTGAGAATTAAGTAACTGAACTCATAACTTTGTTAACAGGATAGCATAAAATACCTAGATTGCATAAAATGCCGCACTGTAACCGTTAAACAAATTCTGTTAATACAGCTGCAAGGACGAATGAAGTCGATCTAAGCGGATATTAATACCTTATTTTCTTAACCCAGCTTGTTTGTCATAACACGTTTCGAAAGAGATCGGAAAATATCGGTTAAAAGATAACAGGGGCTACAGCTTTCTTTCTAGTACATATCCTATTAGTGATAGGTAGCAATACTTATATATATATATATATGTGTATGTATGTACAGTACCGTCACAAAGTTTGGAAGCAAGTACGAATTTCTTCGAAACATGACTAATAGTAAATGTACACTAAAACTGTTAATCCCTATTCTAAATAAAAGTATATGAAAACATATTCAATAAGTATTTCTTACAAATTCTAAGTATTACAAAATAAATTAGATTTAAATCGGTTTATTGCTTCACAATGTTAAAATAATGAGGTTGTCTATGCTAATAGATGGGGTGGTATAATAACGCGGGTGCGTCAGATACTATAGTGGGGTATTCAGGTAATAGACTGTACTGCAAACTATTTCTATCGTTATGTCTGGCAAGTTATCCCTGCAAATATTTTTAACGTGAAATCAGTGTGAAAGTTTCAAATTTGTGTGAAAATTAAATAAAATATTGGAAAAACCGCATATTGACGAACCGCAACCATGTAACTTTAGAAAAACTTTCAGCTATTTGTACTCTTCGAGATGAAGGGTATTTAGAAAGGGCTATCGCTAATAGAGTGGGAATTTCACCGAAAGTGTTTATTATGCCGTAGCGAGAAGAAGAGGAACGAGGCAGTTTTGTGATCGAAGAAGTGGATGACCACGGACAACAGCAGCCGAGGATAGATTCATTGTAACGTCAGCTAAACGGGATCGACGACTTACGGCGCCAGAGGGCACCAGACAAGAAACGGGTTTGAGGGGATGCATTGCCGCAAAAGAGCCCTTATTAAAACGACAGCATAAAGATAAAAGATTAGCATAAGCAAGGGAACATGCAAATTGGGCAGTAGATGAGTGGAAAACCGTGTTATGAACCGACGAGTCGAAATTCAAACTATTACTATTACTAAGGCAGAGTTTTCATTCGCCGTGGACCAGGTGAACACCTTAATTAAACTTGCTTAATACCTTCCGTGAAACATGGTGGTAGAAACATGGTTTGAGGTTGCTTCGATGGTATAAGAACGGGCGATTTGGTGAAGAGGACCGGAATAATGCGGAAAGAACAGTATTTAGATATTTTAAAAACTAATGCTTTGCCATCTGGAAGTCACGTTGTGGGGCCCATCGTTCATTTTCCAGGAGAAAGAAGCAGCAGGTGAGGTAACAACGATGGTCGCCTCCTCAGAGTCCTGTCTTGTCACCTATCGAGCTTTGGTGAGTTCCACTTGGTCGAAAATCTAAACAAAGACAACTGCAAAATGTTCAGCAATCGTGGGCTTATTTACAGGAAACATGGCATCAATTTCATGCTAGTATTTAGAAAAGTTAGTTAGCAGAATGCTCAGGATTTGCGAAATTGTAATACGGGCTAAGGGAGGATGTATGGATGAAAGTAGTTTATAAATTAATTGACATATATATATATATATATATATATATATATAATTTTAATAATACGCACCCTTTAAAGTAATAAAGGGAATGGGAGAACAAATTTGAATTTTTTACATACCCAGTCTGAGGCTCTCAACCATCCACCTTAATACATAAATGTAGTAGAGTCACGCACAAGTGCAGCGCGTTTCGGTGACGAATTGGGTTTATTGACACATTTATGTCTTTATTAATTTTTACGTCATTTACTTTGATATTATAAACTAATGTTTTAGGTGGCCCCGCAAGAAAAAGCTTGTGGGTTTAAGTCCTCCTCGGCTATCCAGGAGTTTTCGTATGTGATTTAATCCTGTTAGATTGAATTAAATGTATATATATATATATATTTCGTGACCTTTTTATACTTATCTTATATGATAGAGACCAGCCTTGTTTTATTGACCTATTAGTGGTAGATCTCTATCATATAAGTTAGATTGAATCACGAATCACGAATCCTAGATTAAGAGACCATTTGGTCCATACTACATGTTTTATTAAAAATGGAAATTTAATCCAATATTTTATATCTAATTTGATTAAATACCTCGTTAATGCAATTAATAAATATTATTATGGATCATACCATGTGGAATTTCTCATTCTCTATTCGTAAACTGTGGGAGCGTTGGCAACTCCTTTTAATGTTTTACAACTGTCACGAGAATGTCACTGTTGACGAGCAACTTGTTGGATTCAGAGGACGATATTCCTTTCGACAGTTTATGCCATCAAAACCTGCAAAATATGGATTTTGGTTATCGGTGGATTCGAACTCAGCCTACGTCTGGAAGATACAGCCATGTCTTCCAAAAGTTGAAAATCCAAAGCCTGAACAAAACCAAGGACAACGCATTGTATTGGAGTTGATGGAAGGCTTCAAAGGGGAAAATATAACCGGCGACAACTTCTTTTCCACTTTTGATTTGGTAAAAAATTACTTGAAAGAAAACTTACATATGTATGATCAGTACGTAAAAATAAAACATTCATTCCTCCGAAGTTGCTGAATGTAAAAAAGCGCCCATTATATAAGTCTACATTTGCTTTTTGTGACATTGCGACATTAGTATCATACATCAGCCACAAAAACAAAGCAACGATATTGATTAGTACAATGCACAGAACAGCTGAGGTTGATGAGAGTGGATCGAAGAAAAAGCCGGAGATTGTTTCTCATTAGAATTCGACGAAAGGTATGCTATTTTGTTCTTGGTCTACACTTTCTTATGTTTCGTTTCTCATAGGAGGCGTAGATACTGCTGACCAAATAATTGGCTCCTACCCCCACAAAACGCAAAACAAATCGATGGCCGAACATTGTATTTGCAAATATGCTAGATATATTCGCTTTGGATTGCATATATACTTTTTCTAAGGTCGATGTTTTATGGGCACCAGCTGATCGAAATCGCAGGAGACCAGAGTTTTTGCGGGAAGTAGCACTTTCTTTGCCTAAGGCGCGTATGATGAAACGGAGTAGATTACCTCAGCAACAGTTCTCAGCACAGCTATTGATTGAAATACAAACATCATCTTCAATTTCAATGAGTTCTTCAAGTAATACTACTTCTAAATCGACGGCTAGATACCGTGGAATTTGTAGTTGCTGCAAGTCTAAATCTGACATAATTTTGCATTATTTGCGGTAAGTTTATTTGCAAAACTAACTAAAAAATATTTTGTTCAGCATGTAATGAAAAGAAAACTATCAATAGAATCACATTTTTTGTAAATAAGCACAAAATAAGCTTAGTATTTTGCTTTCAATCCAATAAAAATATACACTGGACCAAATCGACGCTAATCTAATTGTAAGATAAGTTTTTATTTCTTTCAGTCCGGCTTTATGTTAGATACTTGAAATTATGGATATAACGTTGTTAAAGAAAAAACATGTGAGCCGAAATCTCAAAGCAATATATAATACTGTTTAAAAGTTATAAAGGTAACGGGCGAAATATTGGACCAAATGGGCAAACTTTATTAGGATAAATTTTTTACTAACTGGTTTGCTATGTTTTTACGCCATATGTTGTGGCGTGTGTTGAAAAGATACGTAGTGGGCTGGTAAAAACTGAAAGTTCTTCCAACACGAGTTCTTTGGAAAATTGCTTTCGAAGGACCAGAACTTGCTCTTAATTTAAATAAACGCTGCACTGCATTAAATAACTTTATTTATTTACAACACTATTACTTAACCCTACTGCACTGTTCGGGTCTATTTGACCCAAACAGAATTTTGTTTCGCTGTAATATGAATATTTGTCAAAAAATGTTCATGGCGTTCACTGACTTTATTTGTTACTTTGTTTACGTTAATATTCCATAAACATTTTATTTTTTTTTATTTTTGTTTGAAATATTTATTTATATGTTACCTTTATTACGTTCGGGTCGATATGACCCGACAGTCATCTACGTTATATACATATTTCTAGGATATGTTTTTCGCATTTATATTGTTTATTATTATATACAACACAATTGTGCATATAATAACGACCCGTCACTGCGCCTAATATGTTAGAAAGTAATAAAAATGATTTATTTGTTTTATTTTTTGCTACTTGACTATCACGTATTACCTTCTTGCATGTTCTTGTTTACGCAGTGTTATTCAAGCTCAAACGTGTTGTCATCTGTTTTTGGTTTCTGTAAGGGGACGTCTCGGACGTTGCACGCATGCGTGATACCTTAGTTATAAAACGTTGCACTCAATTTGCTTGTTAGTTTCACTCTCGATTTCAACATGGCAAGTCGAAGACCACTAAGTGATGCAGAACTGCAAGCTCTTGCATAAGCTTCTGATAGTGATGAATCTGTTTCTGAATTTGAAGATCATATAAGTGATGTGTCGGAAAGTGATAGTTCTGATAGCGAACAAGACCAAGAAAATCTTCAAATGCCTCAGAATGTTCAGACAATTTTCTCGAAAGATGGTAAAATTGAATGGAATTTACTTCCACCTCAGCCACGTAATCGTTGTAGTTCTGGCAATGTGATTCGCACTCCTGCAGGAATTACAAGATATGCATGTGCGAGAATTACAGACATAAAAAGTGCATTTGAAATTGTATTTTTTCCTGCGATCGAAAAGGAAGTGATAATGATGACAAATATTGAAGGATTACGGGTTTACGATACAAAGTGGAAAGTTTTAGATAGTACCACTTTTCAAGACTACATTGGTCTTTTGTTACTTGCCGGCGTCTACCGATCGCACGGAGAAGCTACAAGAAGTCTGTGGGGACAATGATACCGGTCGAAGCATTTTTCGAGCAACCATGTGTCTTGAACAATTCAGCATGATATCCCGTGTGATTCGCCTTGATGACAAGACTACACGCCAGGAAAGAAGACGTGCTGATAAATTAGCGGCCATTAGAAACATTTGGGAAATGTGGGTAGAAAATCTTCCCATGTTATATAATCCTGGAGAAAATGTAACGGTGGATGAACAGTTAGTTGCATTTAGAGGCCGCTGCCCTTTCAAGCAATATATACCCAGTAAACCAGCGAGGTATGGTATCAAAATTTGGACTCTCTGTGACAGTGAAACATCTTACGCATTGAAGGTACAAGTTTACAAGGGAAAGGAAGAGGGTGCTCCACCAGAAAAAAATCAGGGCATGCGGGTGGTTTGCGATCTCACCAGCGAACTAAGAGGACATAATGTGACGTGTGACAATTTTTTACATCATACAACTTAGGACAGTTACTGCTGAAAAGAAAACTTACGATGGTAGGAACTGCTAGAAAAAACTAGCCGGAACTTCCTCAGCCAATAACTAACAAACAAGTACATAGCAGTTCCTTCTTTTTCACAAATGATACAAACGTCGTAAATTATGTGCCAAAAAAGGGTAAGAACGTGATCCTTATGAGCACATTGCATCACGACAACAAAGTCGCTGAAAGAACTGATCAGAAACCTCATATAATACTAGACTACAATGCAACTAAAGGTGCCGTTGACACACTCGATCAATTAGTGGGCACATATACTTGTAAAAGGAAATCCAATCGCTGGCCTATGGTAATTTTTTATAACATGCTAGACATTTCGGCTTACAACGCGTATGTATTATGGACTGCTGTGAATCCAAATTGGAACAACAATAAACTAACAAAAAGAAGATTATTTCTAGAAGAATTAGGAAAACCACTCATAAAATTACATATGGAGTCAAGAACGTACCTACCCAGGGGAGAAGAAGTTCGCAACATGGTGGTAAAAGCTTAACAATCGAAAAATCGAAATATAGCCTTAACATCAAATGAACCCTCAACAGTAGCGAACATTAATGCAAAACGTGCACGATGCAAATTTTTTCCGTCAAGTAATGACAACAAAACAAATATTACTTGTGTAATATGCAATAAACATCTTTGTAAGAAGCATGTAAAATTCTTTTGCCGAAATTGTGCTCCATAGTCTTTTTATAAAATACATTTTTTATGTTGAAATGTAAATGTTTTTTATTAGAAGATGTAAATTTCTATTTTTCTATAAATAAAATATTTCTTTTCAAACAGTAGACTTATTCTTTGTTGCAAATAATGTTTCGGGTCATATTGACCCGAACGATACACGTGTAGAGTAAATTTTAACAGTACAGCAGGGTTAAACTAAAAAACAAATTCAAATGGTGCCTACAGGTTAGACAATTCGGATTCGGAAACTAAAATAATAACGCTTGTACGCACCCGGTAATTGAGGACCAAATCTACTATTCGCGATTTGTTTTCAACTCTGTTATTTTTTAAGGTACTATATACGTTTGTAGTCGAGGAAAAAGGAGGTACGGACATTACAATCTCTCGGTGCGTTGATTGGTTAAGCCAAGAGCTTCTAAACGGGGAGGCTCCTATTGGCAAATGACCGTAAATAAAACGCCAGCATGCCCATTCGGTCTTAATGTTACGGATACAGCAATAACATGCAATGCAATGCAAAGGATTACTCAGATTTGTAAAGGTAAGCCTACGTTTCTAAACACAAATTGAGGATCCTTTCCTGTGGCCCTAATTGCCGTTCTATGCAACAAAATGTTATTCTGGTATTCGAACCGGCTTTACATTTCTAATATTTTATACAATGTGTAGTGAGAACAACATCATAAAACAGTGCAGGCGGACAGAATGACTAATGCCCGTTTGCACCGTACAGTTTAAGTAATGCTTAAAGTTAAGAATGACTTAAAATGTGAATTTCGCTTGCACCGCATTTTAAGTAATACTTAACGCCCTTAAGTTATGCTTAAATTTAAGTCATCGAAAACGGTGGCTTAAGCATTGCTTAACCTAGTTTTAAAAACAGCTGATGTAGTTTCGACGAGTAGCGTTCAATGGCAAATTGTGTTTCCAATCGTTTAGATAAAAAGAATGGCTTTTCGGCGGAATGATATTAATGTAATTAATATAAAAATTAATGGTAATTAGCTCTATTTGTAAAACAAACTTACCAACCACATACATGATAATTATTTCAAAGGGCCGCAATATAAGAATTAATTAAAACAACATAGATAAGTTCAAGTACTTATTTATCAAAGAATAAATATCACTTCACTAAATAACAATACAATATCGAATGTAGGTTAACATACATATACGCTTGGGTAATATTCGGAATGAATCAGTATAAAATATTCAAATCTCCCTAGAAGTTACCAATTTTTAACATTGTTGTCAGATCAAGTGTTACTTTGTTAAGAAACATCGTTCTCTTCTACGGTGCAACACAGATCGTTTTTAAGAAAGACTTTGTTAAGTAATGCTTATTTTATATACGGTGCAAACGGGCATAAGACCACCGTGAACGTCATTGTACCTGCGATAAAGTTAAAACGTGATCACAAGACGCGGATTGTGTTACTGCAATTACTTATTTCAAAAACTTCATGCTAAACTACCTCTACAAGAAAAGAAAGCTTTACCCTAACTAACAATATGATCATAAATTTATAGTCCTAAGAAGGCGCTCTAACTAAACTATATCTTCGACGAACCATATTGTACGATGGACGTCACTGTACAGCATCAAGTGCAGGCCGGCGCTATATTGTATGTATATATATTATATAATGCTGTATTTGTTAGAAAAGTGAAAAAGTGAAAAAAAAGTGTTTTCTTCGTCCACTATCTTTTAATTCCTTTACATTTATACAATTTCTTTCCGTCAAGATTTTTACAAAATGGTCTGGCACAGGTCTTTTACTATTTTAAATACCGGAATTATAACTGTTTTAAAAAATATGTGTTTGTTTAAAATTCTATTTCTATTGATCCCATATTAATGTGTACAATAAAAGCTATGCATCTTTCTTGTTTCAATTCTGTATACATCATTATCGGCAGATCGTCTTTCCAAAATGGAAGTCTTGAAAAATGTATTCTAATTACAACAAACCATATGATAAAAAGTACTCCAGCACAAAAGCAGCAGTTCATTGTTGACCAGCAAACTAAAGAACAAACTAGAAGAAAACAATAAACAATTCCAACAATATTCATATACTTAAAAATGTGTCTGGCACGGTGTCAAAAGCCAAACTCATTGGAAAACTATCAAGCCTTGGAATGCTAAACAAAAAACAAAATTTAATGAAAGCTATCCAGAAAATAGAAACAAAATTATCCACAAAATAAGACGAGCGAAGAGCGGACACGCTCAGCGAAATATGGTACAATGCACAGACGGAACCTACCACCAATATTGTACATTCTATATACAAATAATCTTCCTGAAATAACAAAAGCAAGAATATTCGCTTACGTTAACGATACCTGCCTACTTTACACAGGGACAAAACAAGAACATTACACTACCGCACAAAAGTATTTGCCCACCCATATTTTTGGATCTTACGTATTTACAGGCAGATTTATTCTGTAAAATGATTTTAATTTCTTTAATTGATATTCCAAGTTTGGTTACGTTTCTTTTTCTTTTCCTCGGCCGTACCTTAATTTCGGTTGTTACACTTGTTACTTCTAATTAATCTTTGATAACTGATTCTATGCGGGCCACATCTACACATTATCGATTATTTATCGATTTCCATCCTCATGGATAGAGGGAGCCTTGATGTCTGTTTTGGAGGAAAAATTAATATATACGTTTTCCGATTGACGTATTATTCGAGGGGTTAGGGTAGATTATCTCTAGCTTTTGGTGTAAGATCTTGGTGCAATTAAGACGTTTGCTCTGCGAAGCTTTTTTTTTCGAGAGATTGTCGTTATTATCTAAGCACGTTTTGTGGATTTTGTGGAAAATACTTCTCATTTCCGTTGCCTCATTTTGATATTGGATAGCCGAACCGGTGAATATTGTTGATGGAGGATAGGAGAAGGTGATTAATTCAGTACCAGTTGGATCACGTGTGACATTCATAGCCATTTTGTGTTTTACCCCATTCTAACGGTAAGAGGTTAACTTTATCCTATTTTTTGTCGAGAAAACATTATTTAAAATCTACGCTGTCTGCGACGCGACGTGATCTTATTTAAGAATTTTGTTGTGTGTATCGTAAATATGTCCAAAACAAAGGAACTTTTAATTGAAAGGCGTTCTACAACAATTGGTTATCATAAAAGGGCAAAAATAATTGGTGATGAAAGTGTTAGAAACAAAATACATAATGGAAGACCCAGAACCACGACTCCGGCTGAATATAGAAGATTGTGATTTGTGCCAAACGTAATAGATGCCTTACTGCACCAGAAATGGAAGCGCAAGTGAATGTGGAAATGTTTAATCCCCTCGGCGTGTCAGCCGCCAAACGCAAACTTCAAGAAGGCCAAATCGTTACGTATCGTCAATAACTGAATACTTAAAGAATGGAGTTTTTGGATCCAGGCGATAAATCTTTGTGCGTAGGTCAGCAAGAGAACGGACAATAGATCAACGTTTAGTACCTATCGTGAAAGATGGTAATGCCGAAACTTTGTAAACCGCTTATTAAAAATAAGGCTGGACACATTGATAAGTCAAAAATGTAATGATAACATTGTTATTTGCTATATTTCTTTTACTAATTTTACTTTAAATATACTATAAATACTACTCATCAGAAGCTTGTAAATCTATTTTCTAACTTCAAAAATATTCCATTTTCGTGGTGAGTAAATGATTTTGAGCGGTAATGTACAACACAATAAAAACAATTCCAACTTATTCACTAGTAGCGACACCAAGACAAAATGCATGATGTTCAAACCTACAAAGTAAAGATAAAAGAGTAACCAAGAGAAAAAGTACAATTCATGGGAATAACAATAGAAAATAATCTCAAATGGGACTCACTTCCCCAAGTCTAAGTACTCACAAGGGAACACCGGCAACTGACAAATTCTGATTATGATCAATGAAACTGTACAGATTTAAAGACTACCTTGCTATAAGAACGCAACTTTCTTCAGCGGTTAGATCCCCAGATTACGGGGTACAACGCCCCCTGCAAAGTTTGCATGATTTGGCGCCAATTATTTTCGGAAAAATTAAATAACGGGCGACCCCTACCCTCTTTTTCTTTAATATATATTTTGTATTTATCACAAATAAAGTCAGTTTGACATAAAAACGGTGTTAAATAACAAATTTAGACAGCTAATAGTATATACATATATTAAAAAACGATAACAAAGTTTCAGTTATCATTGATTGATGTACATAGATAAGCATCGTTCTAAATATAAAATACTTTGAATTATTAATTATTTTGGTAAGTTTGAAAGTAATACGAAATATATTCAGACAGATATCGATTAAGTACGGAAGTACTTAATGTAGATAGATATTATGGTATACCTCCTACATACCTCCTAATTTGGCTTTCAACGAATTTGAATTATTTTTTGATTTATTTAATGCCTTAGAATATGTTTTGTATGATAATGTTTTAGTCGTAGGTGATTTTAATATACCTTCTTTTACACTGGATATTGTTGATAGATCAAGTGCAGTAGTGGAGGAAGACGTGTGCCATCCTGCAATTTCTATTGAGTTTTTGTTCAGACGCTTACCTTTTCAACAATTTAAAATGAAAAACCATTTAGAAGTGTTTAACTTCAAAAAAGGCAAATTTCCCTTTGTTATATAATACATTATTGTCTGCTGATTGGAGCGATTTGGACGCGGCTGAGGACGTCGATGAAGCTGGTGCTCCATGTATACTATCTTACATAATATTTTTCCCTGTCTGTTCCTACTTTTAAGCCCTCATTTAGGCAGCATGGACGATATCCTCCTTGGTTTGATGAGGAGATTATCACCTGTTTGCTGCATAAACCTGTCATGCATCTAAATTATAAAAAAATACAAAACAGCGTATTTTTATAATCGCCTATTTGCCTCCGCTCTCAAGCTAAACAACTTATACTGCTTGATGCATGTAACATATATTGGTAGAGTTGAGCGAGCCTTGACTAGCGACCCTAAACAGTGTTGGTCTTATGTCAACGGTAAAAGAGGACATTCTCATATACCTGGTCTTGTGAGACACGGAAGGAGGGAATGGTCCCCGGAGGAAGAGAGGAAGAGGAATATTTTAGCAATGTCTACATTGCATCTCAAAATCAGAATTTACCAATACTTAACGACTTTGCTAATACAATCAATCCGGTTCCAATGGTATCTCGAGATGAAATTGAACATGTTCTACGTCATTCCAAAAATACTAATACGTCGGGGCCTGATTTAATCCCAAGCTTCACATTGAGGGATTGCGCGCCTGTGCTTGCTGCTCCCCTGCATCGCATAAGTAGGTTGAGACGCAGACTTCCAACTTTCCCACTGTCTGGAAAGCCGCATACGTTAGTCCAATATTGAAGAAAGGTTACTCTTCAGATGTGCAAAATTATAGGCCGATATTTTTACTTTCTAATTTCTCTAAAATCTTTGAGACTATTCTTCACAAACATTTGTATGCTGCTATTGGTAATTATGTCTCACCATTTCAACATAGTTTCATACATAATCGGTCAACTGTTACAAACTTAGCTTGCTTTACCAAGTTTGTGTCGGAGGTTGTGGATGGTGAATGTCAGGTGGATGCGATCTATTTAGATTTTCAGAGAGCGTTTGATCTTATTGATCACTATTACTTCACAAATTACAACACTACGGATTTTCTGCTTCGCTAGTCGACTTACTGCACTCTTACCTATTTGGAAGAACGTTGTCTGTTAGGTATCGAAACTATGTTTCCCAGTCTTTTGATCAGTCATCAGGAGTACCACAAGGCTCGAACTTAAGCCCACTACTATTTTTACTTTTTATTAATTACATCTTAGACACTGTGATTGTGAAAGCCGTGGGCTTCCTCCAGGATTGCTTGTCACTGCAGAGCAGTTTAAATTCTATATCTTCCTGGTGCGATTCTAATAGACTTGTATTGAGTATAGCGAAATGTGTAGTAGTTACACAAAGAAAACCCTACCAATCGTTTATTTCTACCAAATATATGATATTGTTGTAAGAGTTACTACCCCACTAAGGGATTTTGGTGTCTTATTTGATGCAAGATTATCGTTTACCGGTCATGTGTACGATGTGGTTAACAGCTGCTTTAAAACTTATGGTTTCATATTTCAAAACACACGCACCATGTTACATCTTGTTCGCTTCTCTTATTCGGTCTAGACTTGAGTATGCTGTTCTTATATGGTTCCCGATTTATAATATCCATATTCAACTTATCGAGTCCGTTCAAAGAATTTTTGTTTTAATTTTCATTCTTTCAGGCTGAGGGTTACTACTCGGAAAGAGGTTACAGGCATAACTCACTACTTGCTAGATTCAACGCTTTACCCTTACAGGCCAGGAGGATAAGTCATTCAGCAATATGAAAGTGTACAAATTGATGATTTACACAGATAAAAAGTGTGTAAAAAACGCTGTGGAATGCATATCAGAGTGGGTATATGTCATTATTGAACTATCTGTTATTTTGGCACTGTAATGGATCCAATACGGAAATGGGAATGGGAAAATAACGGTTCCTTTCGGACTGTCTCCAGCATACGCAGTTGAACCGTTTCGATACAACTGATGGTGTTCTGTGACAACTGTTTGGTCGAGGCCGGCGTTTATCATGGATAACCGTTACAAGTTCGCTAAAAAAGAACTTATTACGTACCTACATAGTCTCTCGGACGGTAATAACGGCGGTAGTCAAAATTGAGTCCGACTTTTATTGTGAAAATATTTTCTAAATAATTGTATGCATTGAAATTATCAAATGTAAAATAAAATAATGATAAAAATATTTATAAAAACTACAAATAAAACCGTTATATTGTATGGATCAAAATAATCATTCTAGGTAATTACAATTATAAATAAAAAAATATTCTTACGAGATAAAGTGCAAACAGTCATAGAAAATATGTATATATTCGAATATAATTAAATAAAAATAAAACTCATGCTGGAATATACATATTCAAAACCGACAAGGTTGTTATTACGAATTCTGATTTATATTTATAAATAGGTTTCACCTTTTCAGACGATAAACGGTTTCGACGGTCAGAAATCAATGTGGAATCATGACCTGACATGACCATGAACCTGTTATATTGGAACCGCTATTTCAAAATAACGACAATGGTTGGAACTGTTATTTTAAAAGATCGGGTTTTCCCATCACTATATCAGAGAGACCTTCGAAGTTGATTCATCATGAATTGCAGACGCTTACGGTAAAGATGTGAAATATATATGAAACAGCATTAGTAGGAGTAAACTAAAAATAAATCTGAAATTGCCGCAGTCTGCTGAAGAAATGCATATTTCTATAGGAATCAGTGATATAAAAACTATTTAAAACGAATATTTCGTATGCGTTAACGGCAACTTAAATAAAATTATGATTTTTACGTGTCCGTTCAATTTGTTGTCTAAACAGGAAACATTTTATGTTGATGGGACTTTTGATTATTGTACAAAATATTTTTTGCAATTTTCACTATACATGCGTGCCGCTACAAATTAAAAAGCACGTACAAGACCTTATTTAAACACATTGTGGACAAGTTTATAGAATTAGAATGGAGATAGGAGCCCAAAAATATGGTTGCTGATACCGAAAAATCTTTCAACGCTGCTGCAGAAGAGATGTTTCCAGAGACAAACGATATTGAATGCCGATTTATGCCATTTAGCACAGGCGTGGTAATAAAAAGATACTGATTTAACTCATAAACGAGTACTTCCTTTATCAATAGTTTTCATTTAGGTGGAGAAAAATTCAGCATATAGGACTCGCTGGGGAATATAAGAATCAGCAACCTGCTTTGGGAGATAATTGTATCATATTTTTGGCTTAACCTTCTGCAGCCTATTTGGTAGATATATATATCGAAGATGGTTCTACTCTTCCTCCACACATCCAGGCATCAAATACCGGTTTACTAATGCGTACACCAAATACGTGTGAATCTTTCTACGGAGAATGAATTGCTCATTGCCCCATAAATATTCATATTTTTTAGAAGCAATTAAAAATATGCAAATTAACGTCTACGTAACAATCGTATAAATATCCAGAAATTGGTCTTTAAGTAATTTGTATACATATTGCTATATACTCGATAACGTAAACAGATTGCCTATGAATAACTTTACAAGTTGCCTATGAAAAGCTCAGTGTGATCAATCCCAGAATTAACCAATTATCTAGGGGAATCCTCGACTTACGTAGCATATATCCATATTTGAACTTTGTTGGCAGAGGTTCGTTCTTTAACCACTTGCGCTATAAAGACGTGCCACCCCCGTCGAGATGCTTTTGTTCCAAAATGCCCAGCGACAGAGCCCCCCAAGCACCTGTGCAAAGCGTGCGGTGCACCCGGGCGGCATTTCCATGGGGTGGCAATTGACCTCTTGACCACTGAACGTGTTTTATATTTTCCTTTCAAAAAAAAAACAAAAAACAGACCATCATGTTTGAAGAATTAATTACAAGCACAAAGTGATGGGTATGGAATATTTTCAAACTCGCAGTGATTGCACTACTATGTAGAAAAAATCCTTGACTTTGCAAGTAACACACATGATAAAATAATGTAGGTACGATATTTTTCCATACGATCGAAAATCGATGTGTGTGCAAATTAAGACACACGATAAAATAACGTACGATCGAAAATCGATACGTGTGCACCTATCCTAAGATTGTCATAAATCGTCTAGCGCGTAATCGGACGCGACTACGTCATACTGGTGTTTCATGTTGGTGCCGCTTTCTCGTTTGAAGTAGCAGTCCATGTACTATAAGGTCTATGTTGTGGACACAATACAAGTCGCAACCGTTGAAACCTGAATTTATTGCGCTAAATTTAAAATGACACATTAGAGCCAATTGAGATAAGATTTTTAAATGCCAATTAAGGAACGGCATTACAAATATTAGTGCACAAGCGTAAACGTGTAAAGTGAAGTTGCTTTTTATGCGAGTTAATGATTATTTAGATTATATAATTAAAATAAAATGGTAAGTATTTATTTTTATCTTCATTATATTTTATTGGTTGGTTTTTTAAAAAGTGGCTTAATTTCCAGCGACCTCAATTTCATTTCTGGTACTTGTTATATGATAAAATTTAAAACGTTAGTTGGAATAGTTTTGTTAAAAACTATATAGTAGTCAATTAGTTTCAACTTTTTGTTTTATTTCAGGATTCCCAAAAAGACAAAAACCTTCTGGTGCTAAATTTAGACAAAAAAAAAAATTAAGTTACAAGAAAAAGAAAAAATGGCTAATAGTTTAAGCAGCTTTCTGCAACACGACGGAAGTCACGGAAGTGCTATACCTATAAGCGCCCATCAAGATTTTGCCAATGCAATATCACCATCCGCGTCAACGTCGCGGTCGTCATTAGAACATCTAGAAAAGGAGAAAGTTTCAATATTATCAAACAATTCGCATATTCACGAAAACTGCGATTCAGACGAAGACGCTAAAACTGAAGCTCAACCTGATACCGAAATAAATGAACTGGTAGGGCAAAATAATAGTATAATATCCGATGATCCAGGCTTATGGCCTGAATTAATAACGAGTGATATTACAAGAATTTTGGTGGAGCGTGACCCTGTGCAGTTAAAAGAACATAATTATCCAGTTAACAAAAATGGAAAAAAATTTCTAATAAATATTTTGTTAGACAACTTTCCAATGGGGAACAAACAGTAAGAGAATGGCTTATATATTCGAAATCAAAAATTCATTAATTTGTTTTTTTGCAAAATTTTTGGAAAACCTCTAATTAGTTTTTCAGACTCAAAAGTATTCTCTGACTGGCAACATTTATCTTTGGCTCTCAAACGTCATGAGACCAGCATTTCACATAATACCTACGTACAAACCTGGTTTAACTTAAATAAAATGTTAAAATGTTAAATACAAAAACAACAACGTAGCTAAAAGTATTGCGTAAACTTCTCCGTGCATACTTAACCTCAAATGCAAATCTCATTATTCTGATTAATAAATATTTTAAATTATCATTTACTTATAAGTTTACGCATAAACGTACAGTGTGTACAAATACAATATACATATTAAAATTATGGTATCCTTATTGCTGTTCTTTCGATACCACTAAACAAGTATCGATATTCGTAAAGTATCGATACCAAAAGTACTTGGTATCGAAAGGAAAGTACCGATACTGTACTAGTATCCATAGTATCGAATCATCCCTATATGTAAGACCCTACCAACGCGCTGTGGCACTGCTTAAAGCTTTGAGCTCGCAGAAGCAGTGCGGCGTCAATGTAACGCCTTATACCGCGCGTTATATCGTAGAGCGCGGCACGGCTGCCGAAAGTTAAGTCGTAGCGCAAGTGGTTAATACACGTTAATAAAATAACGTTAAAACGTTATTTTGATTTATTGTTATCCTTAGTGTTTGCAAAAGGTTGTTCGAATATTACTATTACGCATTTTTTACAGTTATTTTTTCTACAGAAGTGGACAACTTGCGTTGCCACAGCCTCCTGCAGTAACTGCAGTCGCGTGCATTGTGAGAGAATTCATATCGAATCCCTCTCACATGTACAAACATCAATGTTCAGACCATATATACATAAAATTTGTATACGAAATTACAGCTCTTGCAAAGCCGTACTGACGAGCGGTATAACCGCGAAACGTACGTCTACGGATGGCAAGAGAAGATCAAAATTTTGTAACTGGTAATTATTAAAACACTAGCCATTTTGACTGTACTCGATCGCTAATACAATTCAAATGTCAAGTTTGATCAAAGTAATGAACTTAGAAGTTTATACTTCGATATCATCCCTTTTCACATTATTGGCTAGGAAAGAGAGAGGGTGTCACTTAAAGTCACCGGCCGAGATAAGCAAATTTACAGGTGGGGACTGGTAATTTCGCCACCACCAAATATCTTGAGCCTTTCGTTATTGCCTCTAACGTTAATCCCTAAGGTAATGTCGCCACCAATATTTCTAATGAATTTTTATTGAGGGTGTGGGATTAGTTAAAGGGCTGGGGAAAGCCCACAAACATTAAATATCTTCTTTTACTAGGGATCGACCGATATCGATATCGATCCATCCCTAGTTATTACCCTTCAGTATTTACCAAGTGTCGGTTCGCTAAACATTTCAGAATGGACAAAATAATAAGAAGTAGATATCCGCTGCAAAACAATGTTAGTGACTTAGGTACAATTATAAATTCAGTTTCTACAGAAAGTTGAAACCACGTGAAGGGAGTTCATGGAAGTGTCTTAATCGAATGTGCCAATGTACTTCTTATACACTTGGTCAAATTGAATTTAATTTTGTCATCACAAAATCAAACGGGGGAACACTCTCATCAACCAAATTTGGCCCCCTTGAATTTATAAATTATCAATGATTTGTGTAAAGCTGTCGTTCACTGTAACTATCCTGGACGTAGAATATATAAGAAAAATTATCTTCAACTTCAAACGTAAGATTCTTCCGCCTATGCCGAGAAGTGTCAATGATGTGGCCTTGTGTTTTATCTAATTTAGACGTTATAACAGCAAGAGGAGAACTATTTTTGTTCATAAATAATGAAAGTTGAAAATATTGTCGCTTCTTCATGCGAATCAAATATTCGCGTTCTGAATAGTGTAACACGAATTTATATTGATGGTACTTTCAATTATTGTACGTCCCACTTTTGTCATTTTTTACCTTTAATGATTTCAAAAATGGGCACTATATACTACTTTTATTTTGTCTACTACCAAACAAACAGGCAAATAGTATTTAATTCAAAACAAATGTAACATTTTCTAAAAAAATTGGAGGTTGTAATGGATTTTGAGCGGGCCATACGTAATGCAGTTGAAGAAATTTTGCTTCATGGTCGTACTATTAGTTGCCGGTTCCATCTCACAAGGGGAACACCAGACGACTCCGCTTTCGATTTTGACGGGTCTTAAATATGTTATAGGAGGACTTCTCCTGAGCATCTGGTTAACGGCTGAAATTGCACTTCGTCCTGGTTCGGCTGGTTTTCGAGAAAATATACCTGTGACTTCCATGCGTTCTTTATATACAAGTGACCCCCAGCGTGGTACCTGCGTACTTGATTCACTGCGCTACGCTACTATCCTTAACTTACAACTAACGTTACTAGTATATAAAGAACGCATTGAAGTCACAGGTATATTTTTTCGAAAAGCAGCCGAACCAGGGCGAAGTGCGATTTAAGGCGTTAACCAGATACTCAGGGAGGTCCTCATATAACATATCTAAGACCTGTCAAAATCGAAAGCGAAGTCGTCTGGTGTTCCCCTTGTCAGTCCAGCGTGGCACCGAAAAAGTACAAGACCGTTGTTTCATCAAAGAATATAATAATACATACAGTTCAATCTGACGTTAGTTACGTATAACTTTCGCTTTAACATGTTTAGACCCCAATGAAGTTGGTGACTACTTTGCCATGGATTTATTTAACAATGCCTAAAGATGACAGAATACAAATATTCTCAGACTACCTAGTTGACACATACATTTCAGAAAACTCCCTTTCTCCAAATTTGGGCAGAAAATTCTGCATCTGTCACACGTACCACTAATGCATGCGAATCATTTCATCGCAGTTTTTCCATGTACAAAACGCACCCAAATTGGTTTGTATTTTTGAAAAAAATTAAAGAATTTCAAGTCAGTACGTATATAAAAATACAAAGTTTGGATTTGAAAGCCAAAATACACAACAAACAGGTAGAAAATAAACAAACATTTATAAACAACGTAATAGAGAGATACAATAATAAAAAAATCAGTAGGTGACATTTTTTTCGTACATAGCTAGTATTTTATATTTACATGATGTACAATTTATTTTTGTGTTTTCAATACTCAGAAATTACTCTAAAATTTTGTAGTTTTATTTTTATTAAATATCATTAAAAGTTGTTTAAGGTGTGGATAGGTAGAAATAGGTCCGCAGGCAGAAATTGTCATGTATAAGTACAGTGATGTAAATACCGGTGGGATTAACGGGTGTTTCAAAAACAGTGGCGAAATTACTCGCCGGATTATTATGCTAATGACACTCGGTGGCGAAATTACCAACAACCTTACGGCCATATGCATTGCCCATCCAGAAACATCTCCTTAAGTTCGCTTATCAACAGATAAGGTAAAATTGTCCGCTACCCTCTTTCTATGAACTACAATCCGTTTTGTGATACTCCCGTTTTTATTCCCCGTGTCTATTAGATATAGCCGCTATTATATGTGTATTGCACAAAAAGTCCTTTCATCAACAACCAAATTAATGCAATTTACAGAAAAATGTTTAGCGCAAGAAGCGTAAGTATAACCATAAACGTAAGAACGTTAAATTTAGGCGGGCTTCGCTTCGTGTGAAGGACAAATAAAACAGAGAGTATGATGTGCGAGCGAGAGACGATGAGCGAGAGAAAGGATACGTGCGTACTTGCTTCGTCTGAAACAAAAGGAGAGACAGAGAGAGTATGGTGTGCGAGCGGAAGTATTCACTTTAGATGTGCGTAAATCACACACATCAATTTTTTTAACTAATGTTTAACTTCAATAATTGCTGGTGCAGGCAAGAGCAGTTATCTATTAACGCTCAAAAAACTCAGATAGTTGCTTTCACCGAAAAGAAGGCGCTGGAAGGCTCACGGCCGCCAGTACTAGATAGGGTAGAAATTTCAATTCTAAAAGATGCTAAATACCTGGGAGTATTGTTTGAACAAAAACTAACGTGGAACTCTCATATACAAAAACCATCAATAAAGCCACAATTTCCCTTGGCAGATGTAGGCGAATGTGTGGGAAAAACTGGGGCCTCAGTCCTAAGATGACACTATGGTTATATGCAAGGGTAATTAGACCCATGGTAACGTATGGAGCAATTGTATGGTGCCCAAAAACAAGGCAAAAGGGAGCTGTCAGACTACTAGGTGGGGGACAAAGACTTGCATGTCTAAGTGCCACGCGAGCAATGAGAACAACTCCTACAGACGCACTGGAGGTGATTTTGAAACTACCACCCTTAGATATCCACATACAAGGAGTAGCAAGGTCAGTAGCCTACAGACTGGTGCAAAGGCAAACTCCCATAAGTCCATGGCACTGAAAACCACAAGTTGATTGAAGAACTCACGGCAGATCCCCTCACGGGGATGCCGACGGATGCAATGGTTCACAAATTCAACTTTAGGAAAAATTATAAAATAGTTATACCAGATAGAGAGGAATGGAAATAAGGTCCAGCCATACAGGCGCAGTCTACCTGGTACACGGACGGCTCTAAGTCAGATAAAGGTGTTGGGGCAGGAATATACGGACTCAAAGAAAGGACGATGGTCCAGATGAGTCTGAGTAAAGATACCACGGTCTTCTAGCCACGGTACATCTCTGCGTCGGAGAAATCAATAAGCAGCGCGGCTTCAATCGCACGGTGGCCATTTTCTCCGATAGTCAAGCGGTGCTGAAGGCATTGGATTCGGCACAGGTCGATTCAAGGCTTGTATGGGATTGTGTGTGTGCTCTGAACGAACTCGGCAGTCGCGCGAAAGTGACGATAGCTTGGGTTCCGGGGCACGAGGGCTACCGGGGAAATGACAAAGCTGATGAACTGGCCCGAGAGGCCTCGTCGATGGCATTCATAGGACCGGAGCCCTCCTTCGGCATTACAAAAACAAGAATCAAATCGGCCATAAGAAAGTGGACCGAGGATAAACCTCGGGAAAGGTGGAGGAACTCCCCAGACGAGAGATCGGCGAAACAGTTCCTTGGAGAGCAAATGCCGAAGTTTACAAAGGACCTACTACGCAGGGACAGAAAGTTCGTCAGAAGGATAGTGGGCCTACTAACAGGGCACTGCAGGCTCAATAAGCACATGAATAAAATGGGCTTGACAGAGGAAGCGATATGTAGATTCAAATTGAGGAAGAAACCGCGATCCATGTATTGTGCCAATGCGAAGTACTGGCAAGGACGCGGCCGTCACACATGGGAGACGAATATCCGGAGGCGAGACTATATGCGGAAGAACCGCTCTCAGAGCTAATAAGTCTAATTAAAGGAATAAAGTTAGAGAACGTACTCTAAGGAGGCATGAGGACCACAATAGATCTGTAAAGGTCGCAGTGGAAGAGGCAGTACTGCCACCTCAAGTAATCTAAGCTAATCTAATCAATAATTGATCTTTTATTTTTTACTAGTATGATAAAAATTAATATTCATTTATTTCTAGCTACATATTCATGTTAGATATGTATGTTATACACATATATCGTATATGTACTATATTATGTTTTGTCTTTTGTAAATGCCTATATTGTGTTTTAAACGCTACCGACAATTTCTGGCGTAAACTCTGGCATACGATCATACGCACTCCTTCAGCGTGGGTACGGAAAATATCCAATATCACCCTCGGTAAAACACACTTTGCTGCGGTACGGTTCTGGAAAGACCGGCTCATCAAGTGGTGATTGAAATATTGCGACCCATTGCGTAGGCCGCTGTTCGAATGGATCGCTCGATTACTAGGGCAACAGTCTCAGGCTTCGTCGTTGTATTGTGAGGCTGCATGGACGTAGGCAAGATAGAAGGCACTGCGAGCTGAGTACGATATTACTCGAACGTCGGCATGAATTGAAACCGCCTCACCGTCTCATGTTTGCCCAGGCCCAGGCTCGTTGTGCAGACCGTTCGGTTTTCAGTATCTGAGTTTAAACGTTTAGGGCAAACGAGCATTAACATCTACAATCGAGGGATGCATTTTTAGAACATGCTTGCCCGTCGAGAAACCGAGAAACCGATAGTTTTATTTTATCCATGCTCAGGCGCAAAACGTTTGTGACTAACGTATTTAGAACGTTTAGAACAAAAGGAAAGGCAAAATATTTGAACTGTTTTGGACGGAACGTATTTTAAAACGTTTAGCACCAAACGTGTTTTAGTTTCTCAGAAGTGAGAACCATCCGATTCCTTGGATTTAAGTAGAATAGAACGGGCGGTGAACGCGACCACCGCCCGACTTAAAACCAAAATGTATGGGTTAAGTCAAATGAGTTAAACACAGTACACGCTCAGTGCGTACACATTATAAGCATAAGTTGCGATACATTTTTTTGTCCAAAAACAAACCTGAAAATAATGCTCATACATAGGAATACGTATTTTTTATGATCGCTTTTATATTGTGAATGTCCTCGCACAAGCGGGAAAACGCCTGGTGCTCTCTCCAAACCAGGAGACCGTAGCACCATGACTGTGTATGTTTGCTATTTTACTGTATGTTTATTATTTTATGTGTATTGTTTCATTTATAAGTAAAATATATAAAGGAAACAATTTGACAATTTCCATGCCCTTGGGGAGAATAAACTTGATCGGTTGACAAATCGGTCACATAGACTTAACTCAACTTTATTAAAGATGTCGAATATTTAGGAAACGTTTCAAAATTGTGAAGAGAGAACACGCAATTTGCGGCTAGAACTATTCCGATGAATACATCTAATTCAATGCTAGTTAGATCTTTCCAAACTCTTTGTTTTTATCAAGATTTAACGAATTCCAATTTTGAACAGCATCTTTCGCATACCGATTCGTGCTGCTGATGATGAACGATATGTTTGGTGTGAACATATTCTTGAATACCTCAATCGGAATCGAATTTCGTTCAAGGGTCCAGCTCGGAAGCGCATAATGTTATGATAGCGCAGGCGACCAAGAGCAGCAGCTTCATTTTTATTCCATTTTGTGCCATCCTTCCCACAAAAGCAATCTTTCATTGCACTTTTTGCTTGATTCTCAACACGCATTCCTCCCTCTTCTTCTTCGTCGTCACTATCCGAAATCGATTATCGTTTCCTTTTCAGTATCAGACGCATCGTCATCAGGCACGTAATCCATATCATGATCATTGTTATCGTCAATCGATAAATCGATTTCACGAAGCTCTCCTTCAGTTCCTCTACGTTCTATGTCTTTGGCTAAACCCGCTGACAATCGTGTCTGAAAATCAATATCCGCACTCTGTTTTCGTGATCGCGTATTTTTTTTTTTTTTATGGCACTCGGGATCTAAGCCCATATGCCTCGGTAGCTATCGAGTTGGGAATTAACTATATTCTAATCTGCATTTTGCATAAACTGTCTATGAGAACTTTGCATATCTTTCTATTATTGTAACTAAGTAGGGTGATAACACTAGT
Organism: Chrysina gloriosa; assembly: GCA_038088585.1. Taxonomy (NCBI): domain Eukaryota; kingdom Metazoa; phylum Arthropoda; class Insecta; order Coleoptera; family Scarabaeidae; genus Chrysina; species Chrysina gloriosa. The sequence continues at coordinate 43,599,802 of CM076088.1, read as the reverse complement.
TGGAAGTGGGATTTTTTCCTGTATAACCGCCTCGTACAGGCAATTTATTACACTGTTGTGGGTGGCGCACGCCAAAAAATATGATTAAGGTCAGCCACCCGATGGCCGCAAGAGCATTCCGGTGAATCGATCAGACCCAGTCTGCACAAGTGCGCAGGAAACTGGCCATGACCGAACTTCATTCTAGCTAATGTGACACGAGCAAATCTAGAAACGGAGGAGTCCATATACCAGTACTTGTTCACCACGTTGGGGTGTATGTATGCATATTGAGTCATTTTGACCTCATATGCAGATGACCAGCAGGCATTCCACTGTTCGTTAAAAAATAGATGCTTAGCTATCTGTAATAGTTCTTTACTACCAAGTACGGGTCCATAATGTCTTCCTGTAATGCCGCCTTCTTTTGCTATATTGTCTACGATGTCATTAGAATTAATTCCGCTGTGACCTTTGACCCAATACAAACCCGTGTGAATACCTGCTTGAGTCATTTCAGCTATTATCTTGATGATGTCTACTAAAATAGGATTCATTTTGGATATGTGTTTACGATGGTGAATCGCCTTTAGGACACTGGCAGAATCGGTCATGATTACTACGCTCCTAAAATCAGTATGTTTGGCATATGCCAATGCCTCAAATATAGCCACAGCCTCAGCTGTAAAAACATTTGCAGCCGAGTCCAACTTAAATGATGTGCCCATTCCTGTGTTATGTACATAGTATGCGCTTCCACATCCGTGGCTGCTCTTGGAACCATCCGTAAAAATAGTCAAACAGTTTTGTTGGCACTGCAATATGGATGAGGCCAAGAACTTATCATGTTCAGGCTGTCCAATGTATGGTGGAAAACTAATATCTATTGTTTGATAATACGATGAATACGAAAGTTCACCATCTAAGGGTTTGTATATCCGTGAATCAAACTCGGCTGTGGTAACAAAGGCCTCCGCTAAAATAGGCGATCTTTTTTCATCCAATATTTATGTGTAAAGTCGGCGCTGACCAGATTGCGTATTTTCTTCAATATGTTTTCCAAATTATTGACTTTCAGCTTGTAAATAAACTTAACTGCTAAGTATGTTCTTCTCAAAAAGAGCGGGGGTTCACGGGCTTCGATCTGAAGAGCATTGGTTGGCGTACTTCGCCTAGCACCCACGCACAGTCGAAGGGCCTTAGACTGTACGATGTCCAGCCTCCTTAGATTATTCTGGCTAGCATCCGCGTACAGCATACATGCATAATCCAAAACTGATCTAATGTAGGCTTTATATATATTTATGGATGTGTTAAAATCGGAACCCCAAGATACTTTCATTAAGCATCTCATTAGATTTAGTGTTTTTTCACATTTTCCTACTATACTATTAATATGAACAGTCCATCTTAGCTTATTATCAATATAAAGCCCAAGATATTTCACACATTCTTTAATAGGAAAACTCTTATCTGCAAGGCATATTTCATTCTTGGGAAGATCTCTTTTACGAGATAAGAACATAACATTTGTTTTAGATGTTGCTAGTTCCAAAGTATTCTGATCCAACCAAGTTATTAACTGACCCACAATTATAGACATATTTTCCACAAGGGCTTTATGATCTGTATTAGATGTATATAAACAGACGTCATCAGCATATTGTACTATGTTATTTGGTACATTGAAAATAGTATGCAGATCATGGGTATATATGTTAAATAAAATCGGGCTGAGACATGATCCCTGTAATAAGCCATGCGACAAATATCTGGGTCCTGCTCTTTCATTCGAATTTCCACGGACAAAAATTTTTATGTCACGATATAAATTGACAATATTTCGGGCTGCTGAAGCAGGTATTCCGATATTAATTATCTTGCCTTCCAATACATTAAGATCTACACATCCATAGGCGTGTTTAATGTCAAGAAACATGCAGCAGGTAGATTTGTTTTCAGTTAATGCCAGCTTCACATCTGAGACAAATACAGTTAGTGCGTCAATAGTACCGATCGATTTTCGAAACCCGTATTGGGCAGAAGGTAGCACGTTCTTTGATTCTATCCACCATTCTAATCTTTCCTTTATTATCCTTTCATATACTTTACTGATACAACACATAAGAGCTACGGGACGGTATGAATCAGCTAAATTAGCAGGCTTATTTGTTTTAAGGATCGGACAAATAATAACTTCCTTTAAAGATTCAACTTGGCTGCCTTTCAGCCACATTTCATTATATACTCCAAGAAATATGCATTTGAACTTGTGTGGTAGGTTTTTAGTAATTTGTAGCTGATATCATCACTTCCCGGGGAAGTATCTTTAACGTCTTCTAGGACTTTATCCAATTCTTGCAAACTCAAGTGATTTAGGATAAAATGTTCTGTTGAGTTTGAAGAGCAGTATTTAACTTCCGGTGATACATAGTCTGGGGTTATCTTGTTTAATATTTCATTCATTGTGCTTCTATCTAATGCTTCATATACTATCTCAGTTCTTTTAAACCTTTTAATTGTTCTCCAAAATTCATTAACTGGCGTATCTTTAGTTATATTGTTACATAATAACTTCCAACTATTTCTTTTCTTGTACTTTAGAAAACGTTTTGAATATGCCATTATTTGTTGTAATTTTATATATTTTTCCATAGTCTGACATTTCTTAAATTCCTTGATAGCTACTTTCCTCTTTTCAATAATTTTAGTGCACTCTTCGTCCCACCATGGGGGCACTGATTTCTTTTTAATTTCGAAAGGATGATTAACCTTAAAAGTGTGATCTGCTGCTTGGGTTATTGCATTTACAAGGAAGTCTACCTTATCTCTGATATGACTTATCCCAGAGATAATAATATCTGGATATTTACTGGACAAATAGGCGGAAAAGTGACTAAGCTTTTCATTTTCTATCTTCCATCTATATTTAGGGTATATTATCCTATGAGTTATCCCGTGAGATTGCAAATTCATAAGAATAGGGTAATGGTCAGAGGTAAATGAATCATCTAAAACTTTCCAATTAACACGTGGCGCAAGACTAGGAGAACATAAAGTGATATCAATGGCTGAAAGGGCTTGTCCAGGCCGGCAGATTCTAGTTGGAGTACCATCATTCAAGAAGAGGCATCCCACTTCGTCGATGGCTTTTACTAATATGTTACCGGCGTTATCACTTTTAGAAGACCCAAAACAATGATGGTGCGCGTTAAGATCACCACATATAATAAAAGGGTGGTTAATTTGTGCGAACAAATTCATATAATCCGCAAAAGATAAATTACACTGGATTGTGCGATAGATGGAAAAAATAGCAAAATCAAACTGCGGAAAATAAGCACCACAAATCGAAAGGTTAGCAGGAGAATTAATAGAAATTGGAAGAAATTTGATCGATTTATGAATAAGTATGGCTACTCCGCCGTACCCATCATTTCGGTCTTGTCTCAGGATGTTATAACATCTAAATTTAACGTCTTGTTGTGGTTTATACCAAGTTTCGCACAAAACAGCTATGTGAATATTATATTTCAGTACCATATATTCTAAATGTGGACGCTTTGAAACCGCCGATTGTGAATTCCATTGAACAATATTAAGTTCATCAATTTTAGCAGTGAATGTTATATGAAGAAAAAAAGGGGAATAGGAACGAAATTACAAATGAAATTCATATCATTTAACAAAACATTAGTGTTCTGAAGTATCACTTAAACTACCGTGAGTTGAGCTATAATCTGTATCGTACTCTGACTTGTCAAGGGCTTTTTTAATTTTTTAATTAGTCGTTTCAGACGTGACTTTAAATTGTTTGTCCTGACTATTTTGCTACACTCAATTAATGCTGTCAGTAATACATCAAGATCTATTTCCAATATTTTAGCTATTTCAACTACATCTTGCCTGCCCTTTGTATCCTTTATAAATTTACAAAATTTGTTGTAGTCTATTTTAATGTTTTTCGAATAAAAAGCAGATTGAAACTCTTCAAAACAGTCTTTGCTGTCTGAGCTACTACCTTGTTTACGTTTTTAGTACCCTAGGTTTAACAAATGGTGGTTGTTCACTATTTGTACCAAGATTATCTGACTGATTATCTTGCAATAAGTTCGGTTCCTCACTAATTAGGCTAATTTTCTCCAAATCTACAGATGCTGTCCGTTTCATGGGATAGGAAACATTAGAGTCTTGTATACTATCTTGAGATATGTTAGTATTAAGACCTTCCCTGGGAGCAAGAACAGTATGTTTTGCTACTTTGTCAGTAACTAATACCTCCGAAATTAGTCCGGACTTATTTAAGTCACTTTTGGGTTGTGCATGTACCTCTGCAGTAACTGTAATAGCTTCTGTAATATTTGTACATTTGCTTGCAATATGCCCCGGTTTTTTACAAACAAAATATTTAATTTCGTCTATAGAAAGGAAAATTCTGAATGTGTTTCGGTTATGTGAGATTATTAACGAATCTGGAAATTCTTTGTTTGCTTCCTGGTTAATATAAACTTGTCGTCGAAAGCTTAAAATATGTTTATATTCCGGTTTATTTATACCTGCTCCGATAAAAGTGATAGAAGAGACAGTATCGAGACCAGCTTGCCTTAAATGTTCCTCCACGATATTATGTGGTATACTAGGGGAAACGTTGGATAAAATAATTCTTTTAGCTGGGGAAATAAGACGTCTGGCTGTGATGAATCTTTCTTGTATTATAATACCTTTATATTCTATAATAAACTTCTCGACCATTTCTTTAGAAGAAAGATATATACAAATTCGGTTATTTGCAATTCTTGAAGCAAAAATGATATTGCGTGGACCAAGTAATTCTCCTACACCAATAATATAATCATTTTTCTGAGAATTAGCTATTGCGTCAAAAACAATAGCCTGTTCTCGTTCAGGAAATTTACAATTATGTATTGAACTTTCTTTTACCACTGATGCAAACGATTGGGATTGACTGAACATTACATTTTCAATATTACTGTGAAGATTGTCTAGATCAACATTTTCCTTAATTACATTCCTTCCTTCTACAGAAGTAATATCACATTGGGAAGCTAATTTTTCCATATTTGCACGTGATCGATATCACGGTACTGAAGAAGAGTTCACCAGAACGCAAAATGCGCCCGCTCAAAGGATGCTCCCCACGCGCACCTGTGGCACGTGGAGTGCAAAGTCCAAAACTGCGGAACACGGCTCTGTGAATATATATCAGCTCAAAGAAAAAACAAAAGGAAATTAAACTCTAATGATGAAGAAATCGAAAACAAAAGGAAATTCCAAAAACTTAACTGAATAAAGCCCCTCGATCTATTGAACTTAACACCACAAATTTAAACAATTCTTCCGGAATCTTTCAATTTCCAGAAGAACAACGAATACGTGCACTCAACTCGCTGGTCTCACGCACACTCTGTGATCGCGTATTATAAATGATTTCCACTTCATCACTCATTTTGAAGAGAACGAACAATTAGAAAAAATTCGCGTGGAATGTATCTCATTAGCACCAATGTTATGCGTTCAATAGAATATGCAAAGAATGAACATGTTATTTGCAAGTTCGTACGAGCGAATACTTACGCTTATGTGCGCACAATACTCAAGAATATGAAATATAGTTCGAATTGAAAATTATCAATAAGAAGTAAAAAGAAGCAAGGTGAAATGTACGAATCGCATTATGTTTCATAGATTTGTATGCAAAATACCTAGAGGTCTAGGTAGACCGCATGAAGTACGAATGTGACGTGTATCCTGAGATATCATTGTAATCATCCTCGTATGCAAGGTATCCTCCTGATTTTTCTAAATGTTTATAGCCAACTCAATTGTGGGAGAGTACCTGAAAATTCAAATCTCTAACTAAGTTTTAAACATATTAAAATAACATTTCAAATTGAAAAAGGTCTGGCCAGACTCATGAGTAAGACGGAGGGCTAAGAAGATATTTTATTATCGTGAGTAAATATTAAATATTAAAGCTACTATGTGTGGCTAAAAAATAGAAGTACATGTACTGTAATGCATTATGTAACTAAAATAGACAAAACTGAACAAAAATACATAAAGATATTAGTATTCAATAGCATTTCCTTTAGTAGCAATTGTAAGTTCGCATCGGCAATGTATAGAGTCAACTGATTGGTGGCATTGTTCTAATGGAATTGCTTTCCACACTATTTGGATTATTTTCATAATTCGTCGGGTAGATTGAAAAATAGCCATTCCTCACCTTTTTGTTTACATCTTTCGGATCGTTGTCTTGTAAATGCCCACCTCGAAGGCATATTCTTTTCAGCATAACGAAATAAACATTTTGACATATCTTCGTCTATCAACTAGGTATGCTCTCTATATGAAATATGCATAAGCCACTTTAGTACGAGAAGCAATGCCATATTATAACTTTATATACAGCATGTTTGTCAGTCCTAATGGTGTCTAGTATTCTTCTCACATATTGTCGACAACCAGCAGAACCAAACAAAACGATTTTACTTGTGTCTCCATTTATAAATTGGCATTTTACTTTTTTAACAGCACTGCTAATTTATTGGAACCAACTGCATATGTGTATCTATGTATTTATTTATGACCACATTGGGTTTAAAATTACGTTAGATTAATTTGTTCAAATAGTCAAATAGAATGCAAATTTCGTGTTTTCTGAATACGTAAACATGAGTGATGCTTTAACTAAAGGTGTTAAGTTTGTTGCAAGGTAATTTCCAAGTATAAAATTACTTCAGATTCTCAATGATATTTTTCTGAGAATTGAAGGTGACTTTAATTTTCACAATTATAAAGAAATGAGTCACTTGTCTATTTTATCAGAATATCAGATTTATATTAGATAGGTAGGTTATTTGACTGTTATACAACCGGATATGTTCCCTAATAACTTATGCACTTTCGAGGAATATATTCTTTTCTCTGTTAAAATCATCTGGATTTATGCTTTGCTATTGTCTATAAATTAATATTGTTGCGTTATTTAGACTATTTTTCATTTCTTTATAATTTATAGAACTTCTAACAATGTTCTAAGTACCTTTATAAGTCATTAGGAGATATTTTTAAATATTCTCCTCACATGATAAAATTTTTATAACACAACTTCAAATAGGTATACCTATATTTCTTTCTTTTTGAATATTTTTGGGTTAGTCGCAAGAATCAATAACAAAATGATTAGTTTACTTCAATAATTTTGTTAAGCTAATAGTGGAATGCATGCTGCTTACGTCACTTTTCATCTCACACTCTTCCTAAAGTACAACCAGCGAAGAACTATCTAACCTTTAATTGGACAATACACATACTATATATTTGCAAACAAATGAAAATAAAAATCATTTACCTTTCGCGGCCGATGAAATGAAAAATGCTTCATTTTAAAGAGTAGTGAACAATATCTTTTTCATAACACAATTAAAGGACTCTCTTCCAGAAACAGGTATCCCGTAGGAACTACATCACGAAATAGTAAGACAAACGGTACGCAAAGGCCGTTATTAACTAATTCGGTTTTGTATTTAAGAATCATAAATACCTTTATTTGATTAGCGCCGATAATTATCGTACATCTTGAAAGTTGTACGTCATATGCGAAAAGTTAGACAAGATCTAAATCAGTATCTTACAGGCTGTAGTAGTGTTAATATATATTTTGCAATTACAATCTAGACTAAAGACTTCTGTATCAAAAAAGTCCCGTGTTTCCTTTTACGTCTTAAGTCTTATGAGTGTTGTCCTTGCTGTTTTACTTGTAATTTTTGCAACGCCCTTTTATTAGATTTCTGTTTCTCGTTTTCTTCTTCCATTTCTTAATCCCTGCCTGTCCGATGTCGTATTTCACTGCCTTTAATCATGTTATCCTAGATATAGTTCATCGTTTCTATCCTCTAGAGTCTCTAGACACCCATTGGATTACAGAGTCAATCAGTCATTGCCCACTTTACATGTACAACCGACCAAGCTAAACTTGGACCATTGACAAGCGACGAAGTAGTATCGGCAGAAATATTGCAAGCGAAATTGTACCTTATCCGTAATCCGCATTCATCATTGATAGTGATGAATGCATGAAACTGTTGGATCAATAGTTTGCTTGTCATAAATAACAGACAAGAAGAATAAAAATTATGTTCTTTTGTCAGCGATTTTTATAAAAGTGTTGGCTTCTTCTCGCCGGAGTCGAATACTAACACTTTATTTACGTTTCTTGAAGAGTGACCGATTAAGTAGGGGAATAAAAATACACTACTTGAAACTACCACTATTTACTTGCAAGTAAACGGAGTAATTACAACACGTAGTCTAATCAATAGATCTTATACAGCATCTGAAAATTAATTACTGAATTCTATATTCTAAGTAAAGGTTTTTATGTAACTTAACATTCTTAAGGAACCGCCTTATTAGGAGGGATGCAACCCAGCTATTGGAGCGGCGATCACCCTATTTTATGGGATTGGAGCGGCTTAAAGCAAAATCTGTTAGGAGACTTAAAAGGTCGAATAGAACATGCAGATTTGTAATACACATGGTTATCATAATTCTTTAGTTTTTACTTAGTGGATCGCCAGAAATGCATAGCGGACACAATTATATAAACATCCCGCGGATGAGGGCTTTTAACATTGGGGTGACAGCATTTTCTCAAAAAGGGGTGCTAAAAGCTACTTAACCCTACTAGATAATTAAACACAAGAATTCACTTAATATCTGAATTCGGTGGGCATCTAACAAAAGGAGCTTCACCTTTAAATTTCAGATTTTGTTTTGGAACTCGCGTAAAATAAAAATCATTCTTAAATAATAATTTTAGTTTGAAAAAGGGAATACAGGGGAAGCAATCTAAACGAAATAAGTAATAATTTCTTCCGATATTGCACAACATCGTGCAGCCGTACTTCCACTTTATTTAAATAATAATGACTAATAAGAACTAATGAACTTTCCCGGAACTCTAGTTCAGCTATTTCACCAGTACTTTTATAAAAAAATATTCCAATTCGTGCAACTCCCGCTTGCACGAGGATTTAAAAAGAAACGAAACTTGCGGTACCTTCTTTTTCTCATATTGTCTTAATATATGGTTTATACGGATTGTGAATTTGTATTTTTAATTTTATTGTGAGTGATAAAAATTATTTTCGTTCTTTTGCTAAATAAAATTCGTTGGAGAATACTGCGAAATATGATTCTATATAGAGTAATATATTCCAATCTAGTTAATCTGTGGCTAATATTACTACAATTTCACTTTTATAATATACAAGAAACAGGAGATTATATTGTCAGCAATTTGTTTAGTCTACGGATGATAAGCTCGGATCCGGGTCTGAAGCCGGTCGGAGGACGCAAGCGAAGACACTCTACGGAGCTATCGCTTCCGAAGACAACCAGCCCCATTTTACATTCATATTAAATAAATTGCTGTATCGAAATCAATACATAGTTGTACTCGTATAGTTCGGCGTCATTTATTGCCTTATTTCTAACATTAGAAGTGGGATACGCATCCAGACGCATTGCCACCGTTTATGGAAAAGTTGCTGAGAGATTTGACGAAAACAAAAAAAAATAGTAGGATTGCTCCCGAACAACTATATCTCCCGCTTTTCAGGCCGGATGTCGACAGTGTTGACGAATGGGTTTCAGAAGTAGAAGAAAAAAATAAAAATACGACTTTGATTGGTCTGATCTGCAAACCTTGGTAGGAGTTGGATATTTTATTTTTAATTAACGATGCAGAAGCCTGGTTTAATAGCTGGTGTCCAAATTAACGTAATTAGGAAACGTTAAAGATTGACTTTTTCGAAAGCATTTCCACAAACGATAAACTCGACCGCTTGCTGTACAATGCTTCTGCTTTTCAAAAGCTCTGCATGTAGTACGCATTTGCGTATGTTTAGATCGAAAATTGACTCTTAAAAAATATGTGTTAATTAATGTAATACTGACTCAATTCAATTAATTGTGTATGTTATCGAGGATGCTAAAATATAATTTGTGCGAAATATTTGCACATATCTGATTTAATTTCTTTCTTTAGCACTGTACCTAAATCTGCAAGCGATACGCGTGAACGTAAATCCTTATCGGTTTCACACAGACGATTTAAGATACCAAAATTTAAACAAACTTGCCTTAAGTGCGAGCGTATAGGTCTCCGATAGTACCTGCCCCATTGGCTTGACGCCTCGAAAAAAATAGGAACCGTTCGTCCGAATATAAACAAGACGAAATAGCTTCGTGCCGAACAGAACATGTCAATGTTGTTTTAAAATAGAGCATAATTCTAATCACTGCTTTCCGAAAAATAATATTGAACGCAGACAAAACGTGAACTTGGTTGCCCAAAATAAAGTAACCTAGTACCAACTAAAATTATCCTTGATGTCGAATAAATTCAGAGAAGTGTTAAACAAAATTAGAGTTTTATTAGATTTCTGGGCGTTAAAAAAATAGTGAATTACACGTACCTGGAACGTATGTATGTATCTGAAAATAATTTATGCAGAGCGTATTCAGACATAATTGTGAATTTACTTAAATACTTTCGGATCTATTTGTTAGGAAATTTATAGTTATTAAATTTACAATCATTACCGACTATAATTCAATTAAAACTGCCGTCTACAAATGTGGTATTGTACCACTTATTGCTCGATGGCGAATTTATCTGTAAGATTTTAACTACATTTTTTATCGTAAGGTTTCCCTTTTAAGTCACGTAGATTTTTGTTTAGTCGTAATCCTGTATCTGTGCACTAGCAAAATCGATTCGTGGCTTTCACACTAAACGGCAAGAAAGGCCGAGTAGAAGCAATTTGTATGATTAAAGCATAGAAGTTTAGGTTCCAATCATTATATCGAGAAAGGCGGTTTACTTTATTATCAAACAAATCTTGTTCGACAATAGTAAAATTCTGCGTTATTTTTTCGAAACTAAAATCAAATCAGAATGGCCGAGTGTTATGTGGAAAATTCAATTGATGTTAAATACCACGGTACAAAATTTCTACTAATTTAATCCTATTCAAAGGTCTAATGGGTATTCAATCAACTATAAGCAGTTCTCGACAATGTATCACAAAAGAATGCCAGCAAAATGGATTTTAAATACTTAGGGCACTTTGAAATCTTAAGTATAACAAACGACGAGGATATGTATTAAGACGAATGGGAGCGCGCAATCAAAGGATTATCAAAGCGGTGAAAGAACAACTCCGATTGGTTATGTTATTGTTATCCATTGAAAATGAGTATGGTAAAGGTAAAAGCATGTTAAGTAGTAACACTACGGCAGTAGTTATAACAAATTTAGCATTTTTAGTTGACACCTTAGTTGTAGTTGTGTCGAAAAATGAGATTAGAGGTGTATGTTTTGCGAAGTATGTGAATATAAATTTATTTACCTGTGTTTATGGGGTGTCTCTCCCCGGATAACGAGACCGATGTGTTTTTGGGCTGTCTCTCCCCGGATAATGAGGCCGATGTGTTTTTGGGGTGTCTCTCCCGGATAATGAGGCATATGCATACTTTGGGGTGTTGCTTCCCGGATAATGCGACCTGTGTTTATGGGGTGTCTCCCCGAATAATGAGGCGAAAACTTTTCGGGTGTCGCTCCGAACATAAATAAAATGCGACATATTTGCGATGTTATTATGTTTTACTTAATTTCCTGTTTGAAGATTCGCAGAATAAGGAAGATCAATTCCTGAATGTTCCAAGAGCGGAACATCTGCCAGGCTGGTCGTGTTAGCAATTTGTTTTGTCTAAGCTCGGATCCGCGTCTGAAGCCGGTCGGAGGACGCAAGCGAAGACACTCTACGGAGGACCGTCGGCTGGGGTAACACAGCCGCTATCGCTTCCGAAGACAACCAGCCCCATTTTACTTTCATATTAAATAAATTGCTGAATCGAAATCAATACATAGTTGTACTCATGCAGTTCTGCGTCATTTATTACCTTATTTCTAACAATATTATTATCATAAATGTATCCATTAAGGATAATAAACATATCACACAAAATTTTAAAACTAAATTCTAATACTTCAAAACACTAGAACTTCTAGTATGAAGTCCAGTCACCCCCATTTATAATTTAATGTAACCTTCTAGACACATCACTGAAATGCAATATAGCAGTTATCGAATTTTATATGGCGGCTCTTTATGTCCCTCCTGATATAACTTTAATTGTCCTTGAGGGATTTATGGATGCCTTGGAAGTTACGCTTTTGAATAAACATGTTTTACTTGTTGGAGACTTTAATCTTCCTGGATATTATGCGCACGTTCATGATAATATACCTAGTACTTCAATCCCGTTTCTGCTTGCTTTTTGTAATTCAATTAAACTCAGACAGTGGAATAATGTTGTGAATGTTGATGGTAGATTGCTGGATCTGGTCTTTGGCAGTTTCAATTCCTCATTGGAAGGTATAAGGGATGAACATCCCTTCGTTCCAGAAGATTCCTATCATCCTGCTCTGTGTATCTCCTTTGATATTGTCGGTTCTTTTGAATGTGCTGTGTTTCCGACTAATCACGCGTCTCGATATAATTTTCGTAAAACTGACCTCGATAAACTACTGAGTGATTTGTTTGATGTTGAGTGGGCCGTTTTGGATAACTGTAGTGATGTTAACTCTGCGGTTGATCAATTTTATTATCTCCTGTATAAGACTTTTGGGTCTTCTGCTCCCAAATGTTCTACCTTTAATTCTGATTTTCCTCCGTGGTTTTCTACTGAAATCCGGCGCAATCTTAAAGTCAAGGAGAACTACAGAAAGAAATGGAAACTCACATATGACCCTTATTACTACCAAGAATTTAGAAGACTGCGGGAGATATCCAAGCTGTAAATTTCAGAGGGATACAGGTCATATCTGTCCAAGGTTGAGGATGTTATCAAGGTGGATCCAAGGCGTCTGTGGTCGTTTGTTCGGAGTAGAAAGTGTGCGACTCGTATACCTGGCAAGTTATTGGTGGGTGATTTATCAGTGGAGGAGCCTCTTGAGATTGTGAACGCCTTTGCGAACGTTTTCTCGGAAGTTTATACGACTCGTGGTGTACAGGATCTCCCGGTTAATCTGCCTTGGTGAGGACTTAATACCTAGCTTCCTGATTAGCGATAGACGTTTCGCCTTGGTGACGCCTGTGTGTAAAATAATGAACTTAGCAATTAAGTCAGGTACGTTTCCTGACAAATGGAAACGTTCTCGAATAATACCTGTTTTTAAAAAGGGTGATAAGTCACAAATTAAGAACTATAGACCCATTTCTATATTGAATAATTTTGCCAAATTATTTGAGCAGTTCCTCTATAATATAATATATGTAAATATAAAATCATTTGTCTCTCCCGCTCAACATGGCTTCATGGCGGGTCGTTCAACGATCACAAATCTGGCCTGCTTTACACAGTACACTAGTGAGGTATCGGATAGTCAGGGACAGGTAGATACGATCTACACCGACTTTTTCCCATGCTTTTGACACTCTTGATCATGTTCTTGCTTACGCTGATGATGTTAAATTGTTTTCTACAGTCGCTAATGATGGTGATATGGAACGTCTTCAGCGTGGCTTGAACATCTTAGTTGATTGGTCTGAAGCAAATAATTTGGTCCTTAATGTTGGTAAGTGTTACTTCCTGTCCTTCACACGTAAAACTAATCCTTATTATTCTCATTACCATATTAAGAATGTTGAACTTCCTAAAGTTAAAAGTGTTGGGGATCTTGGTGTCCTCTTTGATCCGACACTCTCTTTTAATTTACATATTGAAAATGTTTGTGCATCTGCTTCGCGCGTTTTAGGGGTTATTATGATATCATCAAGGTTTTTTCGTGATACTGCGCTTCTCAAAACACTATATTTCACGTACGTGAGATCGAAGTTGGAATTTGCCTCTATTATTTGGTTTCCTTTTATGTTTCCCACAAGCTGCCGCTGGAACGTGTTCAGCGTCGATTCTTACAATTTTTATCTCTGAAATTAGACGGGGTATATCCACCATGGCATACCTCATACATTGAACTTCTAAATGTGCATCAATTACGTTCTCTGGAATACCGTCGCGACTTTCAAAGCGGCAAATTGTTACATAAATTACTTAGCAATAGAATTGACTGTATGGAGCTGCTATCCCGTATTTTCTTTAACGTGTCCCGCTTAACATCTCGTTACACTTCCACTTTTAATTTACCAACGCCCAGAACTAGTCTTCTAATGAGATCTCCTGTGTACAACATAACGAACAATGCAGAAAGGGTCTATAGTGACATTCTTATTGGTAAATTGCTTTATTAATATTTGTGTTTAATTTTGTTATTTAATCTTTTTCTGTTAAAATAATAACTGAGTTTACTGTTTGGTTTTCATTTTTGCATATGTATTAATTTGTATTTGTCTTTTTTTTCTTTTTTGTATATCTTAATTATGTATATTTTTAAACTTCATTATTAATTTATGTATTCACTGTTTTTTCTTTTTTTGTCCTGTAATTGGGGTTACCTGTTGGGCAATAAACGTTTATTATTATTATTATCATTATCATTATTATTATTATTATTAACCTTCGGTGCAGTGATAAGACCAGATTTGAAAATATATTGACGTCATGCACGATGTTTCTTGAACGCCATTATCCAGATTACTTCGAATTCTTAAATCTCGGCGTTGTATGCCATCCCAATGGTTTTCAATTTGAGCCCAGAGATTCTCGATTGCGTTCAGGTCCCGAGATTTAGGAGGCCATACTATAAATTTTACTTCCGGATGTTCTTCACTCCAATTTTTAACTATCGTACTGGTATGCACCGCAAAATTATCTTGCATAAACAACATATGTTCATCGTTAGCACAAGCTAATGGTAATATAAGTATCAAATAAATTTATATACTGTACGGACGTTAATCTTCCGCCTAAATTCCCAGGACCAGCCAATACGCTGCCTAAATTCAACCACTTTGTGTATGTCGAGCAACATACTCTCAATTCCATCTTACTTTTGCATGTCTATATACTATTTTAAAAGAAAATTCGTTACACCTAAAAGTTTTTCATCGCTAAACATAGCATTTGTCCAGTCTCTATATAATATAATAATATATAAATTTCCAACTGCAAAATGGAATCCTAATTCTATCTACTAAATCTCATTGCCACGTAAATAAATATTACTAAATATTGGTAATCATTGAAAAATGAAATTACAATTAGTTGCGCTAGCGTCTCGAAACTGCTTACTGGTACATTGCGTACAGCACTTATTTGTACAAAAGACATCCCATCTTTCCATAATTCCACAATTTCACCTTCTTTCTCTGGTTATCTGATGTCTCCCCACTTCCATGACTTTGTAATTGAAAATAAAAACATTACATATTAATACTATCTGTAAATTTAAAACTTGTCTGACAAGAGCCTGCCTAAACTCATGGATTTCAAAAATGTAGGTAAGGAAAAGGAAACTATCTATTTTCCAGCTCATCTACAACTTATCAAGAAACAAAATACCATTATTTCTTCTGCGACCAGTGTCATGGAGACAGAAAATTGTTCAGGAAGTCAAAGAGAGGGAAAAGCGTAAAAACAATATTATTTGATTTAACTTGCTTGAGAAGGAACTGGAAGTAAGGAGGAACGACTTGCTGATGATACCGCTGCTGTGCGGGCTGTTTTATCGACGTTGGATATTTGCTTCGATAACATCAAACCAATGAGATTGGGTAGATTTGACCCAACGAAAACTGATGGAAGGAGACCAATTAAGATTATCTTGTTGAACGAGTTGGATGTTAGGAAAGCTATAACAAACCGTGGAAATATAAAACACGTGGATCAGTACAGAATGGTGGTAAGACTAAGAAGGAGTAGGATGACCGTAGGATGGCGGGTGAGGCAAATACAGTAGAAGCCGCTTATTATAATCACGGTTAATGTTATCAAACGGTTATTGTTATCGAAAACCGTTGGTCCCAAATCACTCTATTTAAAACTCATTGAAAGAAAGCCGCATATTGTAATCAAAAGCCGCTTAATGTTATTAGTTATGAATAGTATCCTTTGTCGGAAAGTTTCTTCAGGCGACGGTGTCTGCAGCGCAACTCCTTTGAACGAGCCGCTTTTTCTCGCCGATTTCAATTAAAACTCTCATATCGCATATTACAATCTAACGAATTGTTATTTCTATATTATGAAGAGGTCATCTTTTTTGATGTACTTTATGTATAAAAGGTCCGTTCGTTTAAATGATATTCAGTTTCTCCTATACTCTTCTACGAATCTCACGTTCTACAGTCTTGTGTACGGGTAAATTATTGAAATTTCGCATAAACCACCGTGGTCATGGCAGAAGTGAATAAAAAACGTCGCGATCTATCGAACGAAGAAAAACGACAAATTCTCGATAACTTCGATAAACTTCCGAAAATGAGTCAAAGGAATGCTGCGGTACAATTAAAAATTTCGCAACCGCTGTTGTGTAAAATTTTAAAAAATCGTACAGAAATAGAAACGTGTGCGCGTTCGAATGAAAACATAAAACGAAAAAGGGAAAGATCTGGAAAGGATAATCAAGTTGAATCAGCTTTAAAAATTTGGTTTACAAATGTTCGCGAAAAAAATGCCTCTGTGAATGGTCCTATCATGCGAAGAAGCAGCAGAAGCAGAAGATATAGCCAAAACTATGGGGAAAGAAAATTTCATTGCAACAGACGGATGGTTCAATCGGTGGAAAAAGCGAGAAAACATCGTTTATAGACCTCTGCACGGTGAAGAAAAAAGTGCTGATTCGTTAGCAGCCGCTGACTGGATGCGTTCGGAATGGCCAGAAATTATTGCAAAATATCCGCCTCGGGACATCTACAATGCAGATGAAACAGGACTCTACTTTCGCGCGATGCCTAATCATACTTATTTGTTCAAAAACGATAAAGTAAGAGGTTGCTTATCTTCGAAAGAACGAGTAACAGTGTTATGTTCTGTTAATATGGAAGGTGAAAAGGAAGAACTTCTAGTGATAGGAAAAAGTAAGAATCCTCGGTGTTTTAAAGGTGTTAAAACTTTGCCCGTGGAGTATTTTGCTAATGCGAATGCTTGGATGACAAGTGTCTTGTTCAGCGAGTGGTTACTCAGGTGGGACAAAAATTGAAACGCCAAATCGTCTTATTAGTAGACAATTGGACTGCGCACAAAGTGAATGCAGTTTTGACGAACATCCAACTTATTTTCTTACCTGCGAACACTACGGCATTGATACAACCATGTGATCAAGGAATCATTCGAACATTCAAAGAATACTATCGAGGGCAAATTCGAGCCCAAATTATACAAGAACTTGATGAGAATCGAGATGCACCTACTGCAGATGCGATAGCAAAAAATCAGTCTTCTAGATGCGCTGCATTTGCTGGTGAAGTCATGGAGGCAAGTTCAACCAGAAACGATCCGAAACTGTTTTCGAAAAGGAGGTTTTTCCAAAACTGGTGATGAAGAACCTGATCTCCATGAAACGTGCGCTGACATTTTAGAAGGTATGAAAAACGAACTTGTTTTGTACATCTAACTAATATTTTTTTAATTTTTTGTAGTTCAAGGTCTGTCCAAAAGCGGATTTTCCGATTGGGTGGATATCGACAATGATGTTCAAACAGCTGCCACAATGACTATATCAGACATTTGTCGGGAAGTTGTGGATCAATCGTCCGAAGGAAGTAATCCTGAATTACCCGAAGTAGGAGAAGAAGAAGAAGAGGAAATGTCTGAAGAGCCGCCAACTAATGGCCAGATGCAAGAAGCGTTAAATATTCTCCGACGTGGTGTACAATTCCGAGAAAGTAATTTTGATAGATATTATGATTTTGAAATATACATACAAAATCTTATTAATAAAAATAAACGTCAAACGACGATCGACCAGTTTTTCGAATGAAATCGTAAAGTGTAAATAAATGTACCTACGTATTGTATCGATGATAAAAAATAAACAAATTTGGTAAAATATTAAAAATTGTTGATTAATCGTTAATTTTTCCCTTGAATTTTATTTGTAAGTCGTTAAATAATTTGATTACATACATACATATTTATTATTGACTACATCAGCATAGAAAAATACATTTATATTTACCTTCCGCTTACTGTTATCATTCGGTTAATGTTATCAAAAAGGGTTTGTTCCAAATTGATCACAATAAGCGGCTTCTACTGTATTAGAATAAAATATATTAGAGATATTCCGCAGATTGTTCAGTTTATGGCTGCGGAAAACTAGTACAGTACAAAACAATTAACACGACGAACAGAACTTTAAACATACGCTACCAGAATGAGGATTAAGAACTAAAACTATAAAATATAAAAATTATATTCTTCGACCGGTGTTGTTAATGCTGATACTGAAACGTGGCTAGATGGTGACATAGGTAGCGCTGAGTTGTTTGACTCCGTCTTCAGTGTATTTCGAGCTGACAGAGAGCTATCTTTAATTAAGCGATCAATCGGGGGTGGTATACTTTCTGCATTTATTGATGATTGTCATGCATCCTTGCTGGATATTTCCGATCTTAAAGGTTTAACTCCAAATAATGATATACTGTTATGCAAATGTAAGCTTGTTTATACTTCGATATTTATTGTCAATATTTATACCTTCGGATGTTAAAATGGATGATTTTGAAATGTTCTTTGATGCTTTGAGTCTGCATCTGCTGAATAAGCAGATGGTTATATTGGGCGATATTAATACTCCGAAATTTAATATATCTAACTCGAAAGACAAAATCTATTACTTTAAAGCGTTTCATCAAAGCTCCCAATTTGCGTCAAATTAATTGTATAACCAATTCCCAGAACAGGAGGCTTGGTTTAGCATTTACTAACTTGGACTGCCTAGTGGAAGTTGATAGGGATGCATCACCTTCAGTTCTCGAGGATTCACTACATCCAACTCTGTATTTGACTATTTAGTGGACGACTATGCCTAGGCTGGATAGTTTTCCGTCCAGCGGTAATTCACGATACAACTTCCGTACTACTGATTTTGTGGTGTTATCATCCGAGTTGAGAATATGCGACTAGTGTTTTCTTTTGGGATTCAGTGACGTTAATCTGGCTGTCAATGCTTTCTATAAAACTCTCTATTCTATTATCGATCGTTCTGTTCCAAAAATAAAAGCTTCCAGGAGACAATACCCGGTTTGGTTTACTAATAATAATAAAACAACAAGTACGTATGAAAGAGTTCTGAAAAATGTAATATTTAGTGCCTCCACACTTAAATCGGATGAGACCGCTGATGATGATTGCATACCCACTTTTATAGTGCGTGACTATGCTTCAGTTTTAGCGAAGCCATTAGCTGTTCTGGACAATTTGATTTTGGATTCAAGCGTATTCCCAACCATCTGGAAAATCAGTAAAATTATACTGATGTTCAAGAAGGGCGATAGATCTAACATCGCTAACTATAGACCAATTAGTATATTGTCCAATTTTACTAAAGTTTTTGAACAAATGTTATACTCTAAAATCTATAGACAAATGAAACCGTTGTTATCATGTCATCAACATGGATACATATTTGGACGTTCCACGACTAGAAATTTGGTCAGTATTACTCAGGTTCTTTCGTCAACGATAGATGGTCGGCTACAGGTTGACTTCTCTAATGCTTTTGACTCCATAGATTACAATATTCTCCTTACAAAGCTGGATTGCTATGGTTTCTCTCCTGCTCTGATTGGATTGATGTCATCATATTTTGACGATCGGACTGGCTACGTATTTTACAATGGATTTTCGTCCAACATTTTTCCAATCTCGGGCCCCTACTTTTTAATATCTTGATTAATGATTTACTAGACATATTAAATTGTGAATGCCTGGGGTATACCGATGACCTTTAAATTTACAGCATCGTCGGAACACACTCTGACTGTATCAAACTCCAGGTCAATCTATCTCTAGTCGAGGAGTGGTGTATTCACAACAAAATCCTGTTGAATATTTCGAAGTGTTGTCTTATTTCTTATAGTCGATGCACTACTACCTATGATTTACAATTACACTGCTAAGTTTGAATTGGTGACTAGAGTATCTGTGGTAAGAGATTTAGGTCTACTTTTTGATACCAAAACTCACCTTCGGTCTGCATGTCTCATCGATTTGTGCGTCAGCCTCAAAATTATTAGGATTCCTTGTCAGACCATGTAGAGGCTTCAATAATATTTCTGCAATCAAAATGTTGTATTATATGTTGGTGCATTCCAAGTTGGAGTATGCATCTTTAGTATGGTTTCCTTATTACACATTCCAACAAATCTCAATTGAAAGAATCCAGAAGAGGTTTCTGAAATATCTCTCCTTCAGAGTAACTGGAGCGTATCTTGATCGAGGAGTGGACTACGATGGGCTTGTGACCCAACATAATGTGGTATCTCTATCTTCTCGTCGTGAGACATGCAGTGGTCGATTTTTATTAAATTTGCTATCAAAGAAAATCGATTGTCCAATGATAATATCCTATATAGATTTCAATGTACCCGTCGTCGGCACTGGCTACTGCTCTACCTTTCGCTTGTCTAGAGCAAAAACAAATGTATTGGTGAAGTCGCCTGTCCACGTTATGTGTAAAAACTGAAAAGTTTTACAATGATGCTTGTTTTTAAATTTATATCTTTTGGTTTTGTGGACTTGCCTTAATTATCTGAGTTTGAGCCTATTTCGAGTTTAAATTTTTTGTTCTAATCAGGAGTGCATGTAATGAGTCTTATATAATACTTCATTTAATCATTTAATTTCTCTTCTACTTATTTTCAATATTGGTTGTCTTTTAGTTACATGTATCTATATATATGCGCACATCTATCAAACTCGCCTCCGTGTATGTAACAGACGCCCAGGCCTCCAACCGAAGAAATTAGTTAGTGCGCGTATATTTTATTGTAAAATGATAAATGATGGGCTCTTAACAAGGGCATCAAAAGAGGGGTAACAAATTTTTCTGTTTGAAATATACAAAAAAGCGGTATATGGAAAATACAAACTGCTTAAATGGGCTCCGTTGTATATCAAGCGCTAAAGATATTAAATGCATTTGCCTCCAGCGATGTTGCCGTAGCGATAGAACAAACTTCTGCAAGCGCAGCAAACAGTCTAATCTGAAGTATAATATTATAGCGACTGTGTCGTTGACCACATAAATAAAATATTGGTAGATATATCTTCCTGTTGCAAGTCGTTACAAAATTTTGAGTAGGAGTACCTCTTTTCTCAGTAAGCAATGATTATATTTCCGATTCCTGGCGTATTACATATAGGTTCAATAGGTTCTTATGATTAGTTGAACAAATACTTTTTCGAATTGATAGCTTGTTTATTTTGTTACTTTTAATATTTCGTGATCGAAAATAGGTAAATATACTACTTGAAGGACAATAAATTCTTTAAAATCTGAACATCGCCTGATGTACCTTCTGCAATTCTTATTTGTATTCGTACCGAACAATTCGCATGAATGTAGTAAGGCCTTAAAATATGATGAAAAGTGGCGCTCGAAAGGATGCAGTTATTTGATGGATGTTAGACATGCTAATGTTGCTAACGGATAAATTGTGCCGAATAGAACACAGGAAATGAATTACTTTTCTTTAACAAAAATAATATTTCTAAAAAGAAGCGACATTTAAAATAGAAAACTGTATTGATAATTAATATTAATAATAACGATCAAAAATTTATTATACTTTATTTTCTTTTTCAATCTTATTTTGTTATTTTTGTTTTCAAAACGGGACAATTTTAGGTTCGTTCGGGACAACGGGACAGGTATCCTGAAAACAAGACGGATGGTCACGTTAAGTATATGTAGTATAAAAAATATTACTTATGTTAGTATAGAATATTGGACATAATGCACAATAATAGAATTTAAAATCGTTAATCACGTTTGTTTTTGCAACTATTGTAGTAATGAATAAAATGTAAAGACGGCAAAATTAAGTCGATTGTCGGTGATCCACTGTCTGTGTTTACGCCAACTAGCGAAGGGCCTGGCCAGGGTGATGTAAATAATAGATATACTATAATGGATCCGATGATGAATAGAAATAACAACGCACGGTGATGGCTACTTTATTAATAATATTAACGATTATACATTTGGCGTTATAAGTTTAGGCCGATCCCCATTACTATTGGTGACTGTAAACTAAAACTAACTGTAGGTCTGAAGGGGTAAATTATGGTAACGGTTTTACAGCTAATATGCGAATATTTTAACCTTCCTATACTCACGTCAAAATAAAAGACGTATACTATACTATATAAATCGGTCTCACAGACCGTATGCGTGAGTATAGGAAGGTTAACGTACGATAACTATGACCATGCAACTTATACATTAAAAGAGCGCGTCTCGCACCATTGATTTGTAAATAAACAAGGAAACGTCAAGCGAAATAGGGTCTTGCTGTTTGTGTTACGTTTTATGTATATTGGTGATGTATGAAAAGGATGCTTAATAATTTAACAATTTAACAAAGACTGAGAACGTAACAAATAATATGATTAATATACCGGGTTTAAAGGTACATTACAGTACAGTCGGTCACGAAATTTTTCCTACACTCCACAAATTGCTGATTTTTACCGCAATAATACGTTTTACTTTCTTTTAATTAATTTATTTAAACAAACATGGCTCGTAAACTACAACTGCATGCACGGAACACTTTTGTATACTACAACTCTTGTAAACTTAAATAAATTGTCATCAGCAATGTCACAAAAATAATGGTACTTCACATAAAAATTTTTCTATTTGTGGAAATAATATTTTGATACCTATTGTTAATTGGAGCCCCACGTGATTAAAGAACTGCCACCAAACGTCGTGGCATGGAATGTACCAGTTTTTCTGTGAATTGTTAGAATTTTTGTCTATTGATCTAATAATACGTTTTGTAGTAATTCCTGATTTTTTATTGTAAGTTTTCTTATGCTTGTCTCCAAATAATCCCACACTTGCTCTACAGGATTCATACCCGGCGACTGGTAGGGATATGTAATTGTTGAGGCACATTATACAGCAACCATTCTCTTACAATGCCAGAAGTAAGTTTGGGATTCCAATCTTGTTGAAATATCCAGCAATCTTCTAACTGTATTTTTCTACGATTACCTTTAAATTACGCTGTAATACGTTTAAATAAACCCAGCGATCCGTACTTTCTTCAATAAACACTAAATTACCAACTCCAGTCGCCGCCATACACCCCCAAACTATAACGGATCCACCTCCGTGTTTTACAGTGTTAATCAAATTTTGTAATTTCAATGCAACGTTGATATTTCTTCATACTTTTCCTTTTCCATCGGAAACAAAAATATTATATTTACTTTCGTCACTAAACATTACTGTGCTCCAAAAGTGTAGGTCCTTGTTAATGTGTTCATTTGCGAGTTCAGTCCAATTTTTGAGATTCTGCTCACTAATAAGTAGTTTACTGCTTGAAATTCGCCCATTGTAATCGGCCTTTTGTAATATTCTGCGGACATTTTCGGGATGAACAATTTTTCCAGCTGTCTTTTATATCTTTCTCGCCCTTTTAGGAGCACTTGTAAACGAAGTTATTCCTCCTCTTTGTATAATACTTCGAATATCTCGATTATTTAATATTCTAGGGCGTCCGGGACGAGGCGTATTTTCAATTGCTTGTTTTGTATCGTTTAATTATGTTTTGCACTGTCGAACCTATTCCAATACTATTTGCTATTTTTCTCAGTGAGTTTTTCTTTATGCAGTTCGTAAATAAAACAATTTCATATTTTAATAACTTCATGTCCTTGTTGAAAAAGATTATGACAATAGAAATTACAAATTTATGAATTGTACGAAGAGATCCGTGATCCGGAAAACGTTGTTTTGAAAGGCGCGTGTGTGTGTAGGCGTTGTGTGAATTTTGATTAAAAGTTGCTGTAACAGTATAATGATCCGAGATTTGCTCAAAGGTTTAACGGTTTTAACGACAACTTTGTATATGTATACATATCGATAATACCGAATAATTACTCAGCAGTTTCAAATATATTAGACAAAAGACATGAAATTGTGATAATTATATTTCTTGGAGGCAGCTGAGCGAACTACACTGCCTTGTTAGATATACGCGAAGTTTAGTGCTATAAAATGGAAAGAAAACGCTTGGAAAGGTAAGTACTTCCAGTTTATATTATTCGACTTTAATTTCTAGGTAGTAATTTTTAAATAACATAAGAATAAAATAGTAGTAAAACAGAGGTCACGTGTTTTCCAAAAATCAAATTCAATTAAATTATTTCGATCTGTGCTATAATGCAAAAATACAGAAAAATTTATCATTACTTGCTAACCAAAATTGCGAAAGTGTTAATTTTTCTAATTTTGTAAGCACAGCAATTAACTTGAATACCGCCATTCCTGCAAAGTAAAATATGTAAAACTTATTGCGCATTTTACAACTATTCTGTTTAAAATAATCCAACGATGAAGAAAACTAAACTTACTGATGCATTTATTTTGACTTTGCATACCATCTCTGGATATTTTCATGTTACATTGTACATGTTTAATTCATTGTATAGATTTGACCCTCAACGAAGGAGCGAAAGATTGGTACAGTTAGGCATACAGGCACATCAAGAAGGTAACAAAAACGAAGGTATGTTTCCAGTTGTCTAATTGTAAATATGGTAAATAGCATGCTTTTATGGCACCCCATGGCACCAAATCAAACCGGTACCTAACTATGTTAAATTCCCGAAAAAAGAAGGTTAGATATGGATAGATTAGTAGAATTTATGAAATAGTTACATATATGTATAAACACCCTAAATATGTACGTATTTAGCAAAAAGTGTAGAGAAACCTTTCTGCTGAGAAATCTGCACTCATTAGTTTCTATACTAACAATAAGAATAAATATTTTCAAGATATCTATTAGAAATTTTGTAAGAATAGAATTTTGATTTTGCTGTGCCAGCCAGAATATTGTTTTTTTATCAAAAATTAGTAAAAGACGGTTATTTATTTTATAATTTCTTCACCATTTTAAGAAAGTGGATTAGACATCTTCTTGTTAGAGTAATAACAAAAATCAGAAATTATACTTTGACTTTTATTTTTTCTTTAAATTTATTGTGAAATCTACTTTCTTAAAAAGATGAATGCTCTTTGCCAAAGATATAATTAACTATCCCTCTATAGGAGTTGCAGACATAGAATTTCCCGGTAGTCAATCGTCTGCAATATATGACTTTGTAGATGAGTCTTGTAACAGCCCGGTGCATGATTCTGATAAAGATCCAGAGTATGATCCGTCTATATCTGATCTGGATCAGGTAAGAATATTATTTTGAATATTAATTTCATAATTGTAGCATGGAAATATGCAAATATACACTAATTGTAAGTTTGAAAACTTAGAAATTTATATTTTTAAATTCATCCTATAATACCGAAGACGTTTTTATTTACACTTTTCACATAAATTACGTAACAATTTATTAAAATCGCTTAAATGTTTTGGTTTTTACATGCTTTTCTTTAATTCACTAACACGTACGTACGTTTGTATGGATATTTTTCAAATTTGCAAAATGAATTTCACCCACTTCCCCATGTCGTAGAGGGCTGACATTTGGTTCAGGTACTCATCTCGAGCAACAATACAATATCTCATTATAATATCAGGTCTGGATCATTCAGGTCGCCGATGGCGAGGGTATACTTGGGGTGATCTTCAATTCTGTTTTTATCATTTTTTTAGAAAAGCATGTTTATTTTTTAAATTTGCTGAATTATTTTTGTTTGTAAGGTACGCCTTCTGTTTAGAAAAGCCTTCGCAGACAGAAGGAAATGTATCTACATATACAAGTATTGATATATTATGATTTGTTTTCTTTTTAAAATAGCATATTTTAGCATAATTGTAATGCGAAACAGAATTTATTATAACTGATGATATTTCTTGTCGTTGGAATGGAAATTTTTCGAAATTATACGTATACATAAGATATCAAAACACATTATTATACATATAGACAATCTTAAATTTAGGTGTCAGCGACAACTTGTAGCTGCTCATCGCACTGTTCTGAGCGATCTACAATAGCACCATTTCAAGAGCCTTTGGTTCTTTCTGTACCAGGCACCTCAAACGCACAGGAAAATGTACAAAATTGGTCAAATATAAACACTAATTTAACAAACGAAGTTGATAATGTAAGTTTATCATTTTTTACTGATTTATTTTGAGGTAGTGGTACTCGAGAACGACAGGGTATACGTTACTGAAGAAATTAAATTGCCATTTATGTAGAAACTATTGATGACCTGCACTATATGAATATGATGGGGTTGCAAAGAATAATGTACGTGTAATATTCTATAGAAAATAATTACTCAGTCCATCCATGCTACCCGTAAACTACTTTCAGCATTTTCCCTTAATTTTGTGACTTCAGAAAACTAGGTTACGTATAAAATAACTAGTACTTTCCTTTCGCTCTCAAGTATTGACATTTTATAAATTATTAAATTTTGCTTAAATAAAAAAATTTAAGGTACCCGTACTAACTCCTAAGATTTGGAAAAAGAAGAAAACATTTTGCAAGTTTTGTAAATTAGAAGTTACAAATTTTGAACGTCATTTAGAAAGAAATCATAAAGATTATAAAGAAGTTGTTGAAATTCTATCTTATCCAAAAAAGCAAGGAAAGGAAAGAAATAATTGGTGTACTAAGAAAGGCGGGGCAGTTCGAGGATTTTTTAAAAGGCAACGTAAGGCCAGATTATGAAGCAAACAAGAGAACATCTCAATCATATTATCCATGTATAAATTGTAAAGGCTTGTATCGTAGACATTCCTTATGCCGTCACCAAAGGAAATGTAAAGCTGTTGCTGTGACTAATGACTCGAAAAGAATTAAGCATTTATCAGCGTCCCAAACCCTAATAGCTTGCGCTTTGCAGGGTAACAGTAGTACTTTAGATAAGTTACGCGTCAAGGAAGAAGTTTTCAGTTTGATGAAACCAGATGAAATATCTCTAGTTGCAAAATCAGATCCATTAATTTATCATTTCGGTGAGCAATACTTAAAAAAGCACTCTAGAAAGCAAATGGCGGTAGTATGTTCTAACAAAATGCGAGAGCTGGCAAGATTTCTTATAGAACTACGACTTGTGAAAATGAATCAAAATTATACATTGGTAGATGCTTTAGAACCAGCCATGTTTGACACAGTAATTGCGTGCGCAAAGAAAATCGGTGGTTACGAAGGAAATACTAAAACATACAGAGCTCCTTCTTTGTCGGCTCATATTGGAACATCTCTCAAGCAAGTCAGTGATATACTTATTCGTTTAATATTAAAACAAGACCCATCCATAATATGTACTGATCCAGAAATAAAGATGAAGCAAATAAAGCGTTCCAGGGATTTGATTTCGTCTCAGTGGACAACAGAAATTAGTAGTTGGCTTTCAAAAATCTTCATGAAAAAAATGGAACAAACCCACAATCTTACCTTTAACAAAAGATATTTTAAAGTTTAGAGACTATGTGATTCAGATTGCGAATAAAGCTGTTGCTGTACTTAAGAAGAACTGTAATGATAAAAAAGTTTTAGAAATTTAGTTGATGCAACGCTTACTTTAACCATACTGTATAATAGAAAACGTATAGGTGATGTACAGTACACCTTACTTCAAAGTTACCTTAATAATATTTCGTCGGTTAACCAAGAAGAATGTTTAAATTCATTATCAGCATCAGAAAAAGTTTTAGCTAAATATTATAAAAGAGTAGTAACGGGCGGAAAAGGCAGCAAACCTGTCGTCATTCTATTCCCACAAAATATTCAGGAGTACATGAACATTATGATAGAAATTAGACAAAACACTAATTTGGTGCCTTCGAATAACGTTTATTTATTTGCGCATTCTGACAGCGACCGTTGGGCTAGAGGTGATGTAGCCATTCGTAAATTTTCCGAAAAAGCTCATTTGGATTACCCGAAAGCAATTAGATCGAACAAATTACGAAAACAGATTGCAACTGTTATGCAAATTTTGAATCTCAACCAGGAAGAAACGGAACAATTTGCACAATTTATGGGGCATACAGAAAAACACACAATGAGTACTATAGCTATGTAATTACTTAATCTGCCTAGAATTTGCATATAAGGTGAAAAATATAAATGATACAAACACTATTTAGTCAGACTTTCTCAATTACAAATTTAATTCGATATATCTTTTTATACATTTTCATTGTTGATTATGTACCTACCTACTGTACCTACAGTAATCAAAACACTTAATTAACCGTTTCAACTTTTACGATCTCTTCAAGATTACCGCAAGATGTTTACCAAACAGCTAAGATATCTAAATTGTTAATATTAATGGACAAAGGTTCTGGATACAAATACAAAGGAAAAGCTTTAAGTGAAATAGACATTAATCCGGAAGTGGACCTTGCTGAATCTGATGATTGTGAAGAGGAAGGCGCTTTGGAAGTACAGCCTATAGCATCAGGAAGTAATTACATATGCAAATCTCCAAAACCCTCAACTTCTAATAGTAATAATCGTAAGCAGCACCGCCATAATCTATAGGCCACAATTTCTTTTATTTGCATACCTTTTTTAGCTTCTACCACCGCTGGTAGGAGTGCATGGACCACAGAACAATCCGAAGTAGTCAAAAAGCATTTCAGATATCACATTGAACACAAAAAAGCTCCAAAAAACATGAATGCGTAGAGCTTATTCAAAAACATCCACATTTATTGAACAATAAAGATTGGGTTCGCGTTAAGACTTATGTGTATAATCAATATCGCATTAAATAGTATGAATTGTATTATTTTTTCATTTCTCATAATAAATAACATTATAATTTTGAAAATTTGAAATAACTAAGTTATATACACATATTAAGCATCAAGGCGTAACTTCAATTATTCATCGCCACTACTGCTAAACGTAAGTTACCTACAGCACGATAAGTATTTTTGTTTAATATTACTCGTATTTTGAAGGAGTTCCATACCAACGACAACTTGTTTTCCATAAATATCCATAATTTTCTTAAATAATTAATTTTAAATAAATTATTTTCTCAGGTATTACTATATCGTATCTTATTTTTTAAACTTGGATATCATTGTTCTCTGTTTAACTTCCAGCCAGACCAGAAGAAATTATAATTTTTATATTACCTTAATTTGCTTCTTCTTATTTCTGTTTAGCTTCTATACCGATCAGTGAAATGCATGGACCATATCGCAATCTAACAAGCTTTTGCTGAAATATTAATACGAACACGCCATCCAATGAACGTTTGCATTGAAGGTGATACAAAAACTTATTGTATTCTACATTATTTTTAAAAATACGCACCTATATTGTATTATAGAAATATCTTTATTGTATTGTATAAATGCGGTTTGTCTTGCATAATAAATAATTGTTACTGCATAATTTGTTTGGCTTTAGTTTTATGACATCTACCTATTACATTTTAAAGCTGAAGATGTTTAATAATAATAATAATAATAATAAATCTATTAAAATGAAACTGGAAATCTATAATTTGCTGCTACAATTTTATTCACCAGTTTGTAATCTTGTATTCTACGGCTACGATCAAGTTCCCGTCAAGATAATCCTTTATACCTGCTTTAAACTTTAGAACCATTAACCTTATGGTTTAGTTCTTGTCAAATATAAAGCTGGCCACAATTCGAATTGATGCACATTAATTACGCATCAAACATTATTCTATTCACGGAAAGAGGAACAGAAAAATTGGTATTCCCAAAAAAACCATTCATACCATTCACTGTAGGTCTTGTAATTTACGTTGAAACAAAATAAAATAATATCTATTCAATGTTTATTGAGAAAAACAAGTATACAAAAGTAAAAGAAACAAAAACTTAATAGAAACCATGAATGAGAAAAATACACTTACAAATAAGAAATAAATAATAATAAAATTCAAATTTACACATTTCGTAGAAACGAGTACTTTTTGTAATTCAGATTACATGCATCTTGGTGAAAACTGAAGTTGGGGATTAACTATATCTGTAATGTCTTGATGGGAATCCGACCACTAGATTATAGGAAAATATTCTTTCACGGGAACTATATCGCACCGGTATTCTACGTACTATTGTTACAATAACGTCGAGTTCATTCTATTCTCTCCAAATTAAAACTTAATAAAGCCAGTGCAAGTCGCAGATTCCGTTGTGTAACTGACGCTACTGCAACGTTTTACATTCCGACGTCGTCTTGGAACCTTCGTACAATAGCAGTTGACTATAAATTCAATCACTAATCGCTGATTATTGGGACCGTTTCGTAATGCCACTTGACTGATCTCGGCACCCTGTGGGCATAACCTTTTGAAATCGGCCCTGACAGCAGTAAGATAGCCGCAACCAGGGTGGTAATTGTCATTATTGTTACGAAAAACTGCGCTCCATCGATGAGGATTTCTTCCCGTTTGAACGATAGGGTATAAATCTTCCAGCGTGTATTCCGGGGGAGTGGCATCTTCCAACGTTTGCCGAGCATTTGCCATTATTGCCTGGTCTACATTTTCCGAGCAAGGAAGTATGTTAATGGCGTCGATAGTTATGATTAAAAATGAAATCAAAAGAGCCAAGCTATAAAAAGAACAAAGAAACATAATAACGATTGATAAAACACGCGTTGCAGCAGCCGGTTTTTTGGTCAAGCAATTGCAAAAGTAATCCATCTTAATCTCTATTAATCTCTATCAAAAATAAAACAGTTAATTTGAATCTGTAAGGCTAAATATTTTGGTACGAGCAAAACATATATAGAGCAAATGGATATTTTTTAAAACAGAAAAGAATACTCTGTGAAGCTAACCAATAAAAGTTATGTTACCGAAAACAAATGACATTAAAATTTAAAATGTGTATGTACTTTGAAAGTAGATATAAAAAATACATTAAACCGCACTTCATAATTTTTTATATTGTACTACAATTTGATACTCACATTGCGTCCATTGAATGAAATAAGTTAAATGCAAGGAAAACTTTTAAGATATTCAGAATTTCTCATTTAAATTCCAAAATTTGTACGTACAATTACCTGTATAAAACTAAAAAAGTATTATACAATGTTGATGTATTTATACCTATTCTATATCAGTAAGACATTTGCTGATTTCCCGTAGTTATGCTAGCAATTCCACAAGCGGCTGAATCATCATCTACATGTATTTATATTTATTCTGTGATATCAGTAAGACATTTGCTGATTTCCCACTGTTAGTAGATTCTGCCCGCAATTCTAAAAGCGGCTGAATCACCATCTACATGTATTGTGTTTCTTCTGAAGTAAATAACAGATGTATGCTGTATCAAATACAAATCAGTCCTGTGTAACATTGTGAAATATATAACTTTTATCAGTTGTGTCTTGAGTTTATAACTATCATTTTTATCATGCAAAATTCAAGAGGCAAACGAATGTTACGTCTTGTTGGGCTAAGGAAAGGTTTATACGTGAGTGAAAATAATATACCTAAAGAAAGGAAAAAGATAAAACAAAATCAGGTGAAAACTGGTTCAAGATCAATGAAAAACTTTTAAGCAATTGATCAATGGCTTTTTGCCAATGATTAAAATCTATAAATATTCTATAGACAGGAAGAGAAGCAGATGAAAATTTACTGAAAAATGTGGACAAATTTTAGAACCAGAAAGACGTCGTAGTACGTAACAAATAGCATATATTGAACAAGTATGTACATCGGCAAATACTTTTCCATTAATAACAAATTTATTTTTTTGCGCTTTGTGTTCGTCAGTAATAATTTTACAATCTTTATAGTACAACTTTCCTGTACATTAAAATAATTATCTATTTTAATTCGAAATAAATCAAACAGAATATTAGATTAACTATATTACACATCTTGTTTGTATAAACAACCTGGCACTCCGTGATCGTTACCAAACATTATCAAACCTATAATAAATACACATAACACCAACAAGCCTTCGTGCGCGGTTGCCACATGTTGGAGGTGAATTCGTATGTGCAATATGTGGAGGTCTGTTCTACAACAAACTTAGCATTGTGTATATGTGCATTAGGCGGTAGCACCATCTATTAGTATCTTCTCGAACTCAAATGTATTACTGCATATGTGTCACTCTCAAACTGACCTCCACCATAAAATCTGGGAAACGCGTCACTATTACGTTAGCAATCTATTGGAAAACATATACACAGGGATACCTACTCGCCTCCGCCTTTACAAACTTGCCTCCGATTTTGGAGCCCAGTTGTACTTTTGCACATACATATACGGAGGCGAGTTTGACGTTGTGCAAATATATATATATATATGTATGTATATATATATATATATGTATATATATATATATATACAGTCGCACTGATGAGCGATAAACCGCGAAACGCGTCTGCGAATGGTGGGAAGTAGTTTTCTAATAATTTCTACTTATTATATATATATATATATATATATACAGTGGCTCACAGTCAAATTGGTCCATTTCAGACCATTGACTAAAAGATGGAAAAAATCTAAGAAATCAAATGCAAGTACAAAATAAAAGGTGAAATTAGTTAGTTTATTGTATTTAGATTATAAATACTCAATAACAGATATAAATGAAACAGCATTTTGAACAAAAAAATAATGTTAAGAAAATTAAGACAAAAACTCATGTCACAGTGAAAATGGTCCACTGTGCATTGTCAAGAAAAATAACGGTACTTTTCCATATGTTAATGCTTTAATGCTATGCGCTTGCGCAATAAAGCAAATATATGTAGATTGTTTCAGTTGTGTATTTACTTTGATGATGGGTTGGCATACAACTCTTGAAATTAGAAATTTGATCATTGATATAAAAATGGAAAAAGTCAAAGAGAAATTGCATAAATTGTTAAGAAGGCCCGCACAACAGTAGGAAATATCATTCACCGTTTCAAAAATAAAGGACGTATAATAAATGAGCCAAAAGTTAGCCCAAAAAAACTATTTACGGAGCGTCAAGAAAGGTGGATTGTCAAACAAATCAAAGTAGATCCAAGACTGAGTGCACCGAAACTGCGGGATATGACTGAAAAGCATTTTAATATAAACTGTAATGCCGAGACAATACGAAGAGTTCTTCGAAAGAATGAATTCAATGGCAGAATTGCACGTATGAAGCCTTTTATAAGCACAAAAAATAAACAAGTTCGTTTGCAGTTTGTCCACAGCTATGCTGGAAAAAATTTTTCGTTCTGGAAAGACGTTATATTCACAGATGAAAGTAAATATAACCTTCTTGGGTCAGAAGGTAGGATAAATGTTTGGAGAAAACCCAATCAGGAGATGAATCCAAAACATTTGCGTCCTTCAGTCAAACATGGTGGAGGGTATGTGATGGTCTGGAGTGCTTGCTCGGCTGCTAGTGTTGGTAAATTGTACTTTGTTGAAGGAAATATGGATAAAATGCAGTATTTAAACATTTAAAAAAATAACCTTAAACAAAATGCTGAAAAACTCGGCATAAAGGACTCCTTTCATTTGTATCAGGACAATGATCCAAAACACACGGCTCGAGTTGTCAAACAATGGCTGTTGTATCATTGTCCCCGAGTGATCAAAACCCCACCCCAATCACCAGATTTGAATATTATAGAAAATTTGTGGCAGAAACTGGAAAATGAAATTAGAAAACATCGTATATCAAACCAAAATGAGTTGAAAAAGTCCTTTTGGAGGAGTGGAATAAAATAAGCCCGGAATATACAAAAAGGTTATTGAATCTATACCAAAGCGCCTTAATTAAGTTATTTGTCAAAAAGGTTATCCAACAAAATATTTAAAATGTGTGATTTTTACTTTGTACCTTATTTAACATACGCTGGTTTAAGTGGATCATTTTCAATGTGATATGAATATATCTCTTATTTTACTTTATATAAGATTTCGTTCAAAATATTATAGAATTTTCATGTTTTTTTTTAAATAATTATCGTTCTAAACAATAAACTAGCTAATTTCACTATTTCATGTTGTACTTCTTTTTGATTTCGTAGACATTTTCCGTTTTAAAGTTATTGGTCACAGATGGATTAATTTCACTGTGAGCCACTGCATGTATATAGATGGCTCTAGTATTCAAGCAGAAATTGGCCATCTGATTCTGTTTTATTATGTAGATGACTAAATGAGTGTTCAAAAGCAACCTCCTCAAACGCATTGTTGTTGGATTTTTCTTTACTTCTTATTGTTTGGGCTTGAAATTTAATGTTTTGTTACTAACTTGAAACGAATCCGTTTATAATTAAGTAGGTATTCAAATATGTACCTCGTTACACATCAATTCATTAAGTTTACTTCACCCATGATGCACCTACTAGCGTCTGCAGAGCTCCGTTAAATGAACTTCTTAGAGTAACATTGAAACTTATTAATTCAATTTTTTATAAATATGAATACAAACGAAGAAACTTACAATAATCTGCGTCTTGCAGTTGCATGTTAGAACATAAATGGCGTCGTTTCCTAGCATCATCCAAACTTTCTACGGCTGCGACTTCCTGCGACGCTTTTAGGTTAGGGCGCGGGTATTGCATTCGCACATTATAAGAAGAACGTAAGGTTAAATTTAGAGTTGTAGGTTTATTAAATACTATAAATACCTACTTTAACAAATAATCACTTGAAGTGGAAAATTATATATGCAATACAGAATATTACTCTAGCAAAAACACTAGATCAATAAAGATTAAAATTGATACAGTTTGAACGTGTGAAATCTGAGCTAGAACTAATCTTAAAATGGATTTCTATTGGTGTTTGGATCATGGAAAAAAATCGAGGGATCCAAAGCACTCTAGACTGATATTTGCTGGTTTATCTTCAAATTTTCTTTTTAAATATGGAATTGACTTGAAGCAATGTTCAACATGTTTTACTGCCCTTCCAATATTTTTCTTTGTAAACTATATTGTATCAATAATGATTTTAAATTTCGAGGAAATTTATTTTTATTTTATATTCTGCAGGTGTTTATGTTATGTAACAAGTAGAACGATAGTCTCCTTCAGCTCTTTTTACAAATCTTTACATTACAAACATAATTCTGTACTTAATATACATACGACATTTTATGTTAACTCTTCAGGTTACTGATGCTTCTTTTGTAGATTATTATTACTTTAAAAACTGACAATCAGATGAAATTTAACCAAAAATAACTTAACAAAATTCAGACTACTTTATTCTTCATTGCTTCCCTTGTCTTGTCCGCCTATATTTATCACGAAATTTTTAATCTGATTGTAGCTTATGTGAGAATGCATATTTTCCTAATTTATTTCTTTTTTATATTTTAAGCCATTTCAACAAATTTTGAAATTAATTTCTATTTAATTTGGAAACTTTTGTTAATATTTGTAGAAAGACTTCTTTATATGATGCATATTCTATTGTCTGTCATAATGTGATATACATAGGCCACTCAAAAACTAATTTTCTGAAATTGTTTAAACACATATGTCAGAGTTTCTGATTTTTATGCTTTCTCTTGTAGCCTGAATGTTAATTTTCAAAATATCTCATTTGTATAATTTTTTTATCGCTGCCATCCATCACTATACGTGTTTGTTGACACATAATTATTCAAATGGAAGTGTAATTAAAACAAATAGTATTGATGCTCTCTACCAGAACGCCCAGTCACAAAGACATCAAATGTATTTAGAACAATTATGTATTACCAAAATTGTGGCATTAATATTTTACTTGTCTTTGCATTCTTTTTACCACGATTCCATTTATTAGTTTTACCATTTGTTAAATTAGTTTACCACAATACTATTCTCTTTCTTTTTATTAAAATTATATCGAAAATGTAAATAGAAATACAATGTTTATCGATGTTTTAAAGATTTTCGGGCATGGCACAGGTGCACCAGTAGTACCTGCTGTAATCTATTATAATAATATAATAAACTATACGCAAAGTAATTCATTATAAATTACGTATTCTGTATACTATGTATTATTGGCCGTTATAGAAAATGTTAAGTTATGATTATGGTTCAACAAACGAGTGCATGATAAGTTGTGTAAACCGGATATATATACATACATATATACATATATATATATATATATATATATATACATATATCTTGAGAAAACGCACTTTCTTTAATAGGGAATGGCAGTAATTCATCCTCTTCTACAATCAATTCACCACAATTTCAAATAAGAAGAGCTTTAGTATAAATTCGCCATCTCGTAATTTTTATACAAATAGAAATGTAACTTACAGTTTTGGAATGCGACTTTGACTTCGTCATGTTGGCTGCGCGTTATTTCACTGGACAATTCTGTTACTTTCATTGTTTCAAAGACCACCTATGCTGTGGTTCTAGAAAAAGAAAATAGTAAATACGTGCGAACTTAATTTACATGAAAACATCTCTAATCACAACAAAATTACTACAGTACACACACCTCTCTAAATCGAATTTTTGGTTGCTACTCCAAATTATTCAATCAATCAATAGGTACCTATTATTACTGCATAAATAAAATGAAGGGGAAAGGAAAGATTGTTTTGAATTTAAAGTAAAAAAACAGATCGACTACACAATACTGGTGAATTCCAATAAGGAGGAATTTTGCTGTATGATCTGCAAGTATTTTTATTGTAGATAAAATATCTGTCAAAAGATACTTTTGAACTTATGGTACGTTATTCAGACTTACAGACACAACTGATAACATGAAATGTACATAAGGTTAGATATAACAAAAAAAGAAAACATTGACAACATGCGTTTTAGTATTCTACCAAAGTCCCAATACATAAATTCTAATATATTGTACGTAAATTTGACATGACATCTCTATCTACATATATAAAAATGGATCGTGATTTTGTTCGGATGCTTAAAACTTGAAAACGACCAAATTGGAACCAAATTGGACCAAATTGGATACTTCCTTCTGCGGGTTTGTTCGTAATTGCTACGCGAAGGTTTAGGAAAAAAACTATTAAAACACAAAAAATTAAGAAAAAAATTAGAGGTGAAACAAATTGACGTTTGGTGTGTTAGGTTATGACAGCTGTCATGGTGCGCGCAAAGACAATTAAAGTTATGTCATAATAGAAGCAAAGCCAGCAATATCCATCATAGCCTTATTTAGAATGCTGCGAGCGAGAAGATCGAATCCTTCACAATGAAGTCGTAATGCAATTAGACTGCGGAATATTGCGAATCAATCCACTGCAGATGAAGAACAAATCGCACGAGAGAAGGGCACCGTGTTAGTACGGGCCGACTTCGTGGTTCACAAACACAAGAACAAAGAGAGGCCATACGTGAAACGGGTCGGTTGGCAATGAGAAATCGTCGAGCAGAACACAGAGATCAACAACGTCGAGCCGCCAGAAGAAATGCTTCTAGCGTTAATTTGAATCGAGGAGCGTTTCAATACGATTCCACAATTGACTACAGCTCGCACCCTTTCGTTAGAATTGGCCCTATGGAGGTTGTGTGTTGTGTGCATCCATTGCGGTGCATTGAAGTTCGCTGGAGAAACGCGGTCTCAGTGGCAAAATTAAATTGCCATTGTTGCCTCCGCCACCTGAGCTATTGCATTCATTGCTTCATGGCGAAGCTCAAGAATCACATTTTCGTTCGAACGCTTAAAGGTACAATGCATGTTTCCAAATGACTTCATTTGGAGTAAATATTATTTAAGAACGCGAACTCAGTCCGACATTCAAGATAATGTTTAATAAGGGTGATTGCAAGGACTGTGGTGTAATTTACTGACACAAATATCACATCGGTAAACTCCTCACCACACAATTGTTTATAATAACATCGGTGACACGTGTTTCGCTAGCTCGAGGCAAGCATCTTCAATAACCGGTTGTTGAAGATGCTTGCCACGAGCTAGCGAAACACGTGTCACCGATTTTATTACAAACAATTGTCTGGTGAGGAGTTTACCGATGTGATATTTGTGTCAAGGTAATGTTGTTAATACGAGAGTAATCTTTATTTTTGGTAATCATAAATCACTAATTATTATTTCCCTTTCGACTACACAGATACAAGAACAAATTCGCCATAGAATTAGATCATTGCAGCCGATTCAAGACGCACAGCATAAAATTGTTACAAATTTACTTCATGGCCAATATGGAGGACCAACTTGATTGGCGTCAAACGATCAATAACGCAATCAAACAAGAAATTCTTCAGGATTTGCAGCAAATACTTTATGAACATCATGCACTGATTTGGTTGTTCAAAACTGCGTTGGATCGCATGCCAAGTGATGACTATAAAATCGTGACCAACACACGAACGATAATTCAACGCTCCGACAATAGATAAAGTCGTAAAATATAGTATATCACAAGGTGCTTCAATGAAGATAATCGATACGAGTGCAACCCATTCAGCAAATAGTTTAATAGAAAGTTAAACCAATCATTTGGTTTAGAATCAATAAAGCAAATGCTTTGCTCTTTTTGAACTTTTATTCAACTTAATTAATTTTATCTTAATATAAACAAGTTAATAAAACTCAGGTAATAACTTAAGACAACATTTATTAATTCTAAGGCGGTACGAAGTTCGCTGGGTCAGCTAGTTTTATATAACTAATATCCACTATATACTCCCTGTTTTGAATGACTTTTTCTGTTCTATTAGGCATGGAATTAATTAGTTTGCGACAAGTTTCTACTGGAGATCCCACAAGTTTTTGTGTTTTTGCCATAATTCGGCTTTGTTGTGATAGGTTCTCCTTTCCAATTCTTGTCTTAAGATCTTTCCCAAAGGTGTTCAATTGAGTTAAGATCAGGTGATTGACTTTTGGGGTGGTTATCTTGCTGGGAAAGCCTTCAGCATGCCGTATTTCATTCCAAACCTCTTTAGTCATAGTGTCACTAATCAAATCGATCGGTATAGCTCTATTCCAGGAGATAAAACCCCATACCATTTTATTTCCGCCACCATGTTTAATGTTTCTTTTTGTGTAGCGGGAGATAAATTCTTGTCCTTTCGAACGTCTTACATTCATCCAGCATCATTTCCAAATAAATTGATCTTAGTCTCATTACTCCACAGGACATTACGTCACTTTCGTGCAGCCTCTTGTACGCTCTGCGTTCTATTCGCAAGTGCGAAGAGAAAAGTTCTTCTATAAGTTCGCTTTCCTAAGTAACGCAACTTTACCGGGTATTTGACCACTTTAGTCGACCCGCTTTTTTACATCTTCACATTTTTCGACCGAGTCTTGTGGTTTCAAGACATTTGTAGCAAAAACTTTTGATCGTCCCCAATAATCTGGTAATAGGACCTATTTTGATTTCTAAGATTTAAAATAAACTTCCTCTCCTTCGCCGTGTAATGCTGTCCACGGCCCATCTAACGATCATATTCGTATTAATGTTTATTTCATATCAAAGCTACAATACTAACAATAAAACATACCTTTTAAGGAATTATTGTTGTAAAATTTATAGAAATATAAGATATTCCCAAAGCACCTATTTTAGTGACCACTGACAATTGTTACTTACTACCTTTAATGAAACTGCGTAGTTATTGTAGCAACCTTAGATAACGCTTCTAACAAAGTGAACAAGCATACAGCCTTGCCAGTTGAAAGAAAATATTATTCAGAATTATTTCAAAATAAAAATTTAGCACATGAAAGTTGTGTACGTATTTTATTAACCACACGCTCCGGCGCAAGACCACTGGAGTGATCGAATCTGTCGGTGGAGGTCAGATACTTAGTTGACATTCGAGGGGAAAGAAACATGTAAAATAATAATCAGAATTTATTTCTTCTTAACGTCGTTGTGTACAAACATAAGAGTGAGTAGATTAGTCAACGGAAATATTATTATTTTAAAGGCCGTGATGGTAAAGAAATAAAACGTAAAAACGGCTTAAAATTTTCCATAGGTTGATAATTAGAGTGTCTTAAAAGGTGGTAGGGAATGGGAGTACCGTAACGGTAGGAGCGTGGATAGGGATAACTTTCAACTCGTAGTGTACGGTGTAACGTTCCATTCGAATATGAATAAGTATCTCAGGCATTTCCCTGGAGTAGAATATAGAAGTCCGCATATTTATCGCACAACATGCAATACCGGATTGCTAAGTCGCGATAGGTCTTAATGTAGAAGACATTGTAAAAGTAACAGTATTCTATACTGGCAATTTATGTATGATCTAATGAACTCTTTCGTATATTTTGGGGTAACTACGTTCCCTCCTGGAAGTTACCAACATCTATGCAGTTACGATACAATTTGCCCCGTATTCAAGGTACAGTAGAGGAATGTATAAAAGACGAGTTGAGAAATAAGAAAATCTGCCTATATGTATGTGGATGACACAACTGATACTCAGAAAAACAGCGTCATTCATGTTGTAGCGCGTCCTTTAAAACTTGATGATCCACCAGCTTCATTGTAGTTGTCCAGTATGAGGATTCAGAAAACTGATGCAGAAACCATTGTCAAGATAATGAAAGATTCGTTAAAAGAATTTTCTATCAGAGCAACCCAGGTCACAATGTTCGTTACTGACGGTGCCGCAACAATGCTAAATGTTGGTAGGATGTTGAAAATATACGCATGTCACCTCGTAACAGAAACCATTCGAAAGAGGTATCCGATGGTGGATAAGCTAATAGCATCCACCAAATAGTGTTCATAAAATCTCCCAAACACATCCGTGTATTCAAACAATTGTTTCCGAAATTATCAGCACCACCTCAGCCTGTAATAACGCGATGGGGAATATGGTTCCAGGCAGTATCTTACTCTCAGAAATATTTTTCACGAGTGGAAAATGTCATTTCAAAAATTGATCCCAATGATTCTGCAGCAGTTCGAGATAGTCAACAACTTGGTTCTAATTCGGATGTTCAACAACAAATAGATGAAATATCCATGAACTATTCTGAAGTTACACAAGCTATTGAGCAATTAGAAAACAGTCACTTATC
The DNA here is from genome assembly GCA_038088585.1 of Chrysina gloriosa. Lineage (NCBI taxonomy): Eukaryota > Metazoa > Arthropoda > Insecta > Coleoptera > Scarabaeidae > Chrysina > Chrysina gloriosa. The sequence continues at coordinate 43,558,662 of CM076088.1, read as the reverse complement.
TACATGAGACACATTAAATTGTATAAATAATTTACAAGCCGCTCTAGAAAACTTGACGAACAGTATAGGAGTCGATGTTGCTCAAAAATGTTATGCAATTTTAACGAAAAATCCCGATTTACAAAAAGTTTGGTCTATACCTGAAAATCAAGAGTGCACAGAAGAGGAAAAGAAATATCTGACATTGGAAATCTTACTTCACTGGATGTCGATCATTTTCAAAGTATGTAGTAGAATGAATCGACAATGGAAGCGTTACTGAATTCTACGCAGCCTACCAGAGCGGTTGCCTATTATTTTTCACTAACATTGTATATTACGTACTAATGATGGGTCGTTATGGAACTATCGATTATTTTAGAACCGTTATGAACTCAGTAACGGTCGCAACTGTTATCTCACTGGGAAAATAACGGTTCCTTTCGAACTGTCTCCACCGCACTTGCAGCGTACGCAGTTGAAGCGTTTCGATACAACTGATGGTGTTCTGTGACAACTGTCTGGTCGAGGCCGGCGTTTAGCATGGATAACCGTTACAACTCCACTAGAAAAATAACTTATTACATATGTTACGGTCTCCTCTTTTGGAGAAAGCACCATGCGGTTACCCGCTTGCGTGTGGATATAGAAATTAAAACAGGCTTTTCTGTTTTTATGCCGGTTTATTTGATAGATATGATTAGTAATACATTTAATACACAATAAAAGAACATTTCATCAGATAGCTACAATTGACACAGTTACTATATAACATTTCTACACACAGATATGATCGACACTCACAATAAAAGAAACGGTCGTAAATCATCATTCCAAGGTCAAATTTTTAAATAAAAAAATGTATCGCAACTTATGCTTATAATGTGTATCACGTCTAGCGTGTACTGTGTTTTAGCTCATTTGACTTAACGCTTATATCTTGCATTTAAGTCGGGCGGTGAACGACGGTCTGTTACTTGAATCCGAAGAATCGGATGGTTCTCGCTTCGGAGAAAATTTAAAATGTATTTGTGGCTAAACGTTTTAGAATACATTTCGTTCAAAACAGTTCAAGTATTTTGTCTTTGCGTTTGTCCTAAACGTTCTAAAGACGCCAGCCACAAACGTTTGCGCCTAAGCGCGGTAAAACGGCGAAGCCGTACCATATATGTCTCTTAGGACGGAGACGTTAACATACGTTTGTCTTAAACGTTTAAATTTACTGAAGACCGAAGTCTACACAAAATTTTATGCGGCCGGGCGGTCGCCGAGGTCTGTTAGACGCTAAAATGAAGGAACGTAAGTTCGTATGGTTTCAAAATACGTTTGCCCCTAAACGTGTATGCAGTCGCAAGTCGGATGGCGGTCGCCGATGCGTATACTTTCGTTCATCGTACGACGGAAGACGGACGGATCTTCTACGGTCTCGCTAGGAGACTTGTACGTATCTGGTCTTAACGTACTTAAGCACTATGAGATGTAGATCGAACGTCGGGGGAGGCGGTTCAGTTCTAAGACGTTCGGGTGGTCTTATACCCAGCTCGCATGTCCCTGCTTTGCTATATCTACATCCATATATGTGTGCTTCGCCTTCCCTATAGTACCGACGTAGCCACAGAATGTTTATTTGGATGATTCGTCGATTCCTTTGAAAAGAGGGCTAATGCAATGGGTTAAGATAATTCACTCGGCGCTCGATCTTTTCAGACGGGGACTGCAGATGAATGACTTGTATTCACCGGTTAACAGACCGACGTATGCTCGTAGGTCTGAACGTACGTTAAAATACACGCACGCACTGTCGCTAGCGTTTGATACAATATAAGCACTTACAAGAGTCAAAACATGAGATAAATTTAAATGTGGTACATATACGATACCTATAACACATATAACACATATAACACAAAAATTGAATATAGTTTTTTTAAAAATATAATAGTAAAAAAGAAACAGTTAATGAAGTTACAAAAACTACAAATCTTGATATATAGCAAATATTGAAACAATATTACATATAAGAAAAATATACATATAGATATATATATATCTTAATTCTAAAACAAATGTCTAAGTCTTTAACAACATACAACATATTCTCTCGGACGGTAATAACGGCGGTAGTCAAAATTGAGTTGGACTTTTATTGTGGAAATATTTTCTAAATAATTGTATGCATTGAAATGATCAAATATAAAATAAAGGAACGATGTTATATAAAAATATTTATAAAAACTACAAATAAATCCGGTATTTTATATGAAACAAAATAACAAATGAAAAATGTGTATATATTCCAATATAAAATAAAACTTATGCTGATATATATATACATATTCAAAACCGTCAATGTTGTTATCACGAATTTGTATTTATATTTATAAATAGGAACTCTTCCACCTTTCCAGATGATAAACAGTTTCGACGGTCAGAAATCCCGTTTTCGAAAACACCCTTTTAGCGTACTGCAAGATCAGTAATTGCACATTTGTGTAAATAATTAAAACGAGAGAAGTCAGATAAAACTTAATTTAATAAACGAACGAAAGTATAACATGGGGAAACTAGACCGTGACATGTTATATTGATAATATTTGTCATCGAATCGACCAAACGCATAAAGTTATCCTGAAAATGTATACCTGTCCGTAATTTGCTAACAATAAATCCCTTATATCAAATTATAGCAATATAGATATATAGTGAATTATAGTAATTGCAAGGACCAGCGCGTATTTACTGACACCAATCTGATCGGTTTTATACGATTTTGATAATGCTTGCCCCGTGCTAGCGAAACATGGGTCACCGAATTTTTTATTAAACAATTGTGTAGCGAAAAGTTTCAATTGTGTAGCGATGTGATGTAGTGTCAGATATATAGTTGTAGTTACATGTAGCATGCCCTAGTGATTTAAGTAAGACATTCGTTTGAGGAGTAGATGAACAGTGTTATTACAACGTGTATTAAAGTGAAGCAAGTAACATTATACACTGTAAAAAATCGTATATTTTATTGGCATCTTTAGTGGTTTGTGCGAAAAGCTAATATTAGTTACTTTGTGTCTAAATTCTAGATACTAAACATCTAGTTGGCTTATCAAAACAAAATGATCAGAATCTCTCTAGAGGTAAACATGATTAGACTGATACCATATAAATTTGACAAATTTACGGGGTACCTACCAAATCTTTGTATGGATCTAACAAAGATGAATAATTGGATTGAAGATCATAAAATCAGTGATACTATTTAAAATATTTTATAATCGTAGGCGAGTAATAAGGCGTTAGAAGTAATTACACTTTCGATGCCGCTAATAACCAGATCAAAAATCAATGGGCTTAAATTTAAACCACAATAGACTTCCAAGGATGCAGTCTAACTATTCAAAGATTCGTGGCAATCTAAGGCTTCAGAAATGAATTGAGTAAGTTCACACAAATTTTGAACTGTTGACCATTTCCTCATGACGTCGTGTTGAGTAGGTGAGAAATATATCTTAACAAGAGGACATGTTGCAAAGTAAAAGCATTCCTTGAAAACCTTTACAAAATGGGTAAGAGTGCGATGATAATTCCTAAGGTTAGACAAACGAGTGCATGAGAAGTTGTATAAACCGGGTTGACATCCCTCCTCCAAATTTTAATATCTCGCCTTGCACAGAAGTGGGAACAAGGTGGAGTGAGAGCAGCAGTTCGGTTTACACTATTTGATAACTTATCATGCACTCGTTTGTCGAACCTTAATAATTACTTGTGTTAGTGGGATTTCCGAACTTCAAAATAGCCGTTATGCAAGCAATTCTCAATAAGCTAGGGAACGTTGTAGTTTTACATTAGAATATAGCTTTTAAATTTGAAAAGGTATACGTACAGAAAATGACAATTCTACACAATTTCCAACTAAAACTAGATTAATCGCAGACAGTCCCTTAAAAATACTGCAAGGTATGCGATGGGAATTTAATTCGCGCTGAAGTAATATCCTGCAGTAGAAATTCACTCATCTCAAACATTTGACCTCTCAACGCTACTGGCATTATGCTAGGTAGAAAATTAATTTCGTCATTTATATTCTCTGGTAGCGCTTTGCTGAAAAGATGTTAATATCTTCCCTGAATATATAATTTATAAGAGCTGAAATTCCGGTTCCGTTTAATTTAAACCAATATACATAAATAAAAAGAATATACGAAAGGAATCCATAATTGACAACCTCCACAAAACAATAGAAATGACGAAAACCATTTGCCTAAACAGAAGTAGGAATTCATCGCAAACTGAACATCAGATGAAGCCTTTCAAAAACTATAATCAAACAGTATAGTTATATCAGACAAAAAACTATCAAAAACTTTAATGATGTTACTACACAACATAAAATCGAAAGAAAAAAATGTTTAGTTTCTAATAAAATATTTTATTAAAAAAACGAGAGGAAGTGTCGCGGGACACCCGACAAGAGCGTAGGTGTTTTACATTTTTCATAACATTTTGGACATCACTGCTGGTTGGGCAATGACGATTTCCGGCATAAACGTATCAGCCTAGACGGTAAGCTTCGATGTCTGTGATGTTCGCCACAACTAGTACCAAGCTTAAAATCTACCGACTCAAGTGTAGATCATGTTCAACTCTTTCGGTGGCATCGCGAGATTCAATTTTCGCAACATTGAAAAGAACAATCTTCGGCATCAGCTGAGGTAACGTCCAGTTTCCCCGAAGTTACAAAGTACAGAGATTTTGTTTTGTTAGCAATGATTTTTCTAAACATGTATAAATGAGTCCCCCATTTAGTTTACCTAGTAAACGCCTAGTAATCGCCCCCAAAACTGCGCGATTGCAACAGTTTCCCAATGAGATAAGAGCAATCGATCTGATCCTAGGTTAAGAATTAGTATATATATAATAAGTCCCACAGCGAAGAATCCACAACATCAGCTTCCACCGATGTAAGATATTCTTTATAGGCAACCTTTGATTTGCTCGTGCCGAATTCTCCAAGTCTGGTAAATTGAACATTGATCCATTGTGTGAACTAGTATTCTTTTAGTTTGACGAGTGTTCTGGGATTTGCATTGAACAAAGGTGGAAACGATCGTTTAGGAGTTTTAATTTTAGGTACAGATTGAAGAAAAACCATATACAAAACATATTAAAAGGCGGAGTTAGCATCGGAGAAACGACTCAGCAACGACCGGTCAATGGAAAAAATATCACCATAACGTGCCAATCTGTATACCAAAAACCGTATCGTACACTGTTATTGGATGGAAAATTACTTTGTTTATGGCGACGAGTTTGTAGATTTATATCGAGAGCAGGGTGATGCACTCCTCGTCAATATTTACAAAAGAACAAGTGAGAATTTCAAATTTGCACACCTAAAGTAAGCAGTCAATGTAAGGTATTAACATTGTAGCTTACGGAATGAGTTTCAAACCACGTGCATATTCCCAGAAAACGCAATCAATACGCCACTACGTCTAGAAAATCGTGTTGCACCTGAATTTCATTCGCTTCTAAACATATGAACCTTGTCGTGTATAATCTTCAAAAAAATAATTTTTGGGTAAACAACGAAGGAAATTAGGAGCACACAAGGACCCGCTTCTGCACCACAAAGGCCTGTCCTGATGTTTTGTCGCGTACAAGAGGCTGCGGAGAAACGTAAAGATTGGGGGCTACAGAGCACAGAACTTTACAAGTAGATCTCGGATAGATACAAAATAAAAATATAATACAAAAGGTATCAAAGAAATGAGGCCATACGATTGAGAGATGAGAAACGGCTAGTGCAATCTGGTTCATTGTGAGTGTGGCAGTGTTAGTGAGAGAATCATTGGGACATTCTTTGGTGCTATTTTTGTTGTTCAAAATGGCTGCTGCAATTGAAAACCCCGTCGAATGTAAACTGCGTGCTGTTATTCGATTTCTGTATGCGAAGAATATGAAGGCTGCTGAAATTCATTGTGAACTTTGTTCTGTTTATAGAAAATGTCACGAGTGATAACGTGGTTAGAAGTTGGTGCCGTATGTTTCGAGAAGGACGAACTAATGTCCATGATGAAGAACGGAGTGAAAAACCAACTGTTGTGACGGTTGAACTTTTAGGTTATGTCGAAGAGAAAATGTTTGAAAATTGGCAATTCATAATCACAGAACTGAGTACCTTTTTCCCTCAAATTTCACGTACAATTTTCAATTCATAGTTAGAATTCACAGGCGGCAGAATTCTATTAAGAAAGCATTAAAAACTGGTTCATCGCTACGACAAATGTCTCACAATCAATCTAAACAGGAACTATGTAGAAAAATAGCTTTCAGTTGTATACAATAGAAATCTCTCCTCATGTATTGGTGTTCTCTTTTAATAACTAAACGGAACTTATTTCACGAGTCGCCCTTGCATTTAGACTCATAAAAAAGTATCGATCTATGAAGAAACAGAAATACTAGGGACTGCAAACAGAAAGACGTAATAAAAATTAAAACACACACAAACTTGCGCATAAGATATACTAAATAGTATAACTACGTTAATAAATGTGAAATATACAGGAAGCACCGTAGAATCAATCCCAAACAAGTCTTATTACCGCATGAGTACAAACTTTTGCCACAAAATAAAGTTGGTCTTGAATTGTTTGTTATCTATTAAAGACTATTACACATTGATATTTGATTATTACTCCACATTTACTTACGTGCAAGGCGCGACAAATTTCGGAAGAGGGACAGGATCAGTCCGGTTTACACAACTTATCATGTATTCGTTTGTCGAACCTAAGTTATTACACAACTAAAGTCCATATTTACTAGACATGGTATTCTTTATGAATTAGTTACAAACGGAGGTCCACCATTTGACTCATCAGTCTTTAAAGAATTTACATTATTAACTGGTGCGCTAAATTTAAATTTAAATTAAGCCTCAATAAATGCTGCTACGTTTTTTCACCCGTAAACTTAGTCCAATTGCCTGTAACTATAACATGGGTGGTCACCTTTGATCAAACTGGATGTGGTTAAGCATCTTGGTATCCTCTTTTTCCCTCACCTCACATGAATCACCTGTGCCTTCCTGCTTCTACGATTTTGGGGTTTATAATACGCTCTTGTAGATCATTTTGTAATGACCAATTGCTGAAATCACTATCACGGCTTTATTATTAGCAAATTAGAATATGCATCGCAAGTCTGGTCTCCTCCATTATATCTATCTTCCGCTGTCAATTGAAAAGATTCGGCGTGGTTTTCTTAAATATTTATTATTTAGGATGAATGGTATTTTCCCTATCGAGGAATTGATTATAATTCGTTGCTGGGGAGGCACCGCTTTAATTCTCTAGCCTTTCGACGTGAATGCAGTGGTGCCCGTTTCATATGGAAATTGGTACTTGAAATCTTTGACTGTTCAGCTCTGTTTTTCCAGTTACTTTAATGTTCCTAGATTATCGTCTCGTTCTCACACTACATTTTTTATACCATTTTCTAGAACTAATTTACTTAGCGCTCCGCCACTTGCTACAATGTGCTGCTTTGCCGACCTGCATTACATGGATATTTTTATTAATGCTATTAATGATTTATAATTACTTTAATATTTTGTATTTTTCTTTTAATGTATGTTATTGGTAATTGCTGTTGGTCAGTAAACTATTATTATTATTATGGAAACTATCCCTTATCATAGTCGCCGAAACGGATTAGCTAAGGAAACAATCGGCAATACAAAACAGCTGCTCAACAAATATTAAAAGGGCGGTACAGATGCACACATTGCACTTTCAAATTTTAGAAATACAACAAACAATGTGATAACAATAGAGTAATATGTCTGGTTCAAACTGGTTACAAGAATATACAGGGTAGAGTAAAATGGAAGGGCGTTTTTGAAATGAGAATAAAACAGCTATTTCTTAACTTTAAAAAAATACGAAAAATGAAAGCTTAGATGTTACCATTTAACAATGAAAAAGTGGGATTATGTTCTGAAAATTGTATCAGGCCGATGACGTACGTTTTTGGCAATGCACGCTGTAGTCGTTCCTCAAAGTTTCACATCGCCCTCTCACACAAGTCGATGTCAATTGCCCTAAGTTCTGTTGTGATGGCTTCTTTCAACTCTTACAGATTTCGAGGTCCATCGACGTAGAGCTTAGCCTTTAGTGTCTCTATAAGAAAATAATCACATGCTGTGAGGTCAGGGGAACGAGGGGATCACGGCAAATCAACGAAACGGGAGATTACGTGTCCAAGGAAAATGCGACGCACAACTTCCACTGAGGCTCTCGCTGAATGTGGTGTGGCACCATCTTGTTGGAACCAAACATTCTTTGTGTTAACACTTCGTCATCACAATTCTGGGATCAAGAAGTTTTCCAACATGAAAACATATCGCTCGGAGGTTACAGTTGTCCCTGCTTCTTCGAAAAAAAGGTCCGATCACTACAAGACAGCGCACCAAACGACTTTCTCACAGTAAAGTGGGCATTGATGCAGTTCACGGGGGTTTCCTACTGCCCAATATCGACAGTTCTATTTATTAACAGAAAACGCTGAAACGCTCTTGGTGTAAATTCTGCGAAATGTTCGACTACTCACTCGGAGCGCTTTGGACTTTGAATTGCTTGCTTGTCTCGCCCTTTCTACGGAAGCTGGTGTCCTTACACTTCAGGGGCGACCAGTTTTAGATCCATAGCCAATACCGTCGTTCTAGAATTATGTATCCATCTATTGATTGTGTCGGAACTGAATCGTTACGCCCAATATTAAAGCGATTTTTCATGCTTCTCAACTGTGAGAGCACGATACTCTCTTGTCCAAATAACCATTGTGATTAACGAACGGTAAGCCCTACTGAATCGAACGACATCGGGCCCGCCCCTCCTCTCGCGTGTACTCCCCGTTTCAAAAATATTGTTTAATAATAAAATTCGGTAACACGTGTTTCGGTAGCACGAGGCTATATCAAAACCGCAAAACCGAAGTGAGCGAATCATTTTCTTAAAGTACTAAACATGCAACTCGTAATCGTGTGTGGGGCGAAACAAATATTGTTTGGAGTCGGACGATATCCGTTCGTCGTAAATGATCCTTATAAATAACATATTAAGTGGCAAGCTTGTCTAATTTTTTCAATAACAAATTGAAGTTAATTTAGAAAAAATAATCATTTTACAATAAAAACAACAATGATTTAAAACCTTTATTTATTAGTGAGAGAATATACTTTAAGACATTCAGCTATTGATAGCTCGGTACCTGGAACAATTCTTGAAATAGGACCAGAACCTAAATCATCCCTGCCCCTCGGAGCAGCAGACATTTGTGGTACGTGTAATAATGCCCATACCGTATATGCTGACGGAGGTTGATATGGGCCAACTTAATTCCGTAGACCCAATAATTAGTAATAGCCCTGAATCTCAACTTCGCTCAATTTATTGTTTTGTAAAATTGGATATGAAGAAAAAGGTTCACAAATAATGGTTAAACACTAGCTTGCAATGGAGCAAGTACAGATGCATATGCTAATTAATTAGAAACCTGAATTAAGCAGGACCAAAAGCCTCGAACATCTCGTCGGTTGTGCATGTAGAAATTAGTCCGGCGCCATCTAACGTAAGGCACACTCGTTATACATCATATCTAGATAGAGACCTAGAGACGAGATTAGATTAGATAGAAACAAATACCTTCACGCCTAAGCTGGCCCACTTATTTCAATCAAATTCCTGCCCCTAATTAATGCAGATGTGTCCGTACTGCTACATTACAAATCGGTGCACAGATCTTGCAAGATCTCTAAATATCTTGCAATAACCGCTGCCGCTTTTGGCGGAGTAGTAATTGTTTTAGGCGGAAACTTTCCACTCCTAATTACAAAATCAGATAATTATTGGGGACACGTCAAAATGTTACATTTAGATCTTCACCGTAGGTACGCTATTTATAGATATTTGCTATTTGTTTTACCTTTTCATAAGAACAGCGGTAGATTTCAAATGGTTACTACGTGGTTACGTTCACGAGAAAATAAGAACAGAGTTGTAGAATGACATCACAAATTTGAAGACGAAGTCTTATGCCCGGTTGCACCGATCGATGTTAGAGGCAAGTTAAGTAATCTCTGCTACCAAGCGCTCTGTTAGGCAAGTTTTGGTTGCACGAACCAATAAATTAGGCCTAATACTCTGTTAGATAGCTTTCGTTAGTAGATTACGCGTTTACGCTGGATTAAATTTCTAATCAAGTGTTAAATATGCCGAACATGTGCCGAGCGTGTACGATTCTGAACGATATAGTGACATTTAGCATATTGTTTTGGAATTTGTGCGAGAGGTTATAAAATTACTACATACTTTATATTAAGTATAAAGTATATTGCCAAGTAAGAATAATATTTTGAATCGGTATATTGAGGTGATAATATGCTTTTAGTTCTTTAGTGAAATGTCTTCAAGGAATGAAAAAGCTAGTAGTTGTACTACTACAAATAATTGATCTTCAGAAAACAAACTAATTACATTAATGCACAAGGTTCAAGGTCCAGAAGAATATATGGATAATAGTAATCCAGCAGGTACTGCATTAATTCATCAAGTATTAACGTATTAAAATACACAATAGGTAAGCAAAGAAAAATCGTATCTCATGAAGCACATTCGCCAATTGGTATTATTTATTTTCCAAAAAGTTGTTTGACCAATAGGAAACAAGAACATCATTAATGTGTGACGTCAGTAGTTCTGCATCACAATTCTGCTGTTAACTAATCGCGATTAAAATTTCGTCAGTGCAACAGCAGGTTAAATTAACTTGGAGTTAACATTAACAACATTGGATCTATCTAACTACGCTTATCTAATTTAATCACGGATGTTGGTGCAACCGGGCATTAGAGCATGACGCTGATACATACACACCTATTGCATAATCGGTCCCCTTCTACAGTAGGGTGTAGAAGTTATGTTGGTGCTGATATAACACGATAATTATTATCTCATGCTATTCTTTGTGAAATTTGAATACTTGGTCTAAGCTATATACTTCTACAATATTATGTAAATGAATTTGTATTTAATTACCACTTAGAAATGTTTGCGACGCTCCCTGTAATAAACATAATGGGAAAGAAGGCCTTGAATCATAAATCAATTATTTCATTTCACACTTTGCTGAAAGTTCAATTTTCTTGTTTGTCTTAATGATTTACTGTAATAAAAATGACGAGGATTACAACCTTGAAGTTACAATTAAATTACCTCGTGTCGCATACTGCCAAAACTTTAATCTTCCTCCGTAATCTACTCACAACTATTCCCAATAACAAATTCCCAAATTAATAACTAAAGATAAATAAAAGGGACTGTGTGTTGTATGTATCACACATATTAAGATCTACTAACAATAAGTAATGAACGATAACCATAGATACTAGTTTTGCTTGACTTGGGACTCGTCAGAGCAATGTAATTGTCTGTTGTGAAGAATAGAAATCCTCCGCCAGATATACATACATCTATTTGAAAACCTTCACTGGGCTGTAATTTTTTAAAGGCGTTGTAGAACACTCAAAACCGTTTCAGTCGTATAGAGAGGGAACTAAAATTACCTTACAAATCTGGTGCCATCCCCAACTCCCGCTCCGTAACCATCTCAACTTTAAAATCTTAAATAGCAACCATTGCATGTGGCACATTGCAAACAAGCTCTTCATTTATACCATAGAAAGGCAATTTTGAGGAAGTAGTTATTGACTTATTAAGTAATCAGATGTAGAAAGCGCTGTGAGCTATTGAATTCTATTAAACAACGCCAGACCATTTCTATCGATTTATCATTACGTTTACATGTAAAACAAAACATTATATCTATTAAATTATTCAACCTGTTGCTTTCTAAACAGTAGTGTAGTCGATTTTGAAACTCAATTATCACATTTTCAAACGTTGGCCTTGGAATTGAACGACATTGTCGAATAATAGGGTTACGCAGATCTTCAAGAGATCCCGGTGAAATTTTATTAACCACCGACTTTCAATATCCCCAGCGATCTTAGGCTTTCTACGAGACCTCTTCTGCCAATCCATTGGTAATTAGTCTTGTAGAAACTGTCGAACAAGTACTATGTAGTAAGATGCTGTCCCATCCTGTTGAAAATAGAATAACCAATGCTTACATCTACATCTTGCTGATTCTCCACCCCTGTACGATAAGAGGCTCGGCCGTATTTTGGAACGAAGTCGAAGACCACCCGCCTCTGTTTCTGTAACATCCTAAAACATATAGGGGCCGGGAATTTTAATTTCCGACAAAATGCGACACGGTGTAATTGAAGCTTATTTATTTAAGGTCATATTCTCCGTCATCTGTAGTATGGAAATTCGTAGAGGCAATTAAGAAAATTAAACTTTTGATAAAGTGTGACATGAGCTAATTGAGTATTAACTCCAAGGTCTTGTTCTTAATTATGTTTACTACGGAGAGTCGCAATAATGCCTGACATCACAAGCACGACAATTTCTTTGGTAATCGAAGCGCTGTTCATACATTACATATTAAATAGAATTTGCAATTTCCTAATGTACAGCATTGTATAATTGAGTTTTGATTTCATTATTCTTTTTTTATTTTATTTTCAGTACCTGGTGGACCGAGCCTTGGTCGGAGTTCCCAAAATTTTTTGAATAATTTTGAACCAAATAATAACTCTTTTATTTTAGTTTTGATATTTAATTAATATTGTATATTTCAAGTATATATAGTAGCAGATATATATTAAAAGTTTATAAAAGTAGTATTAAAATTAATATTAACAGTTATATTTAAATAGTTAAAAATAAATAAATTCAAACTCAAAATCTTTCTTAAGAAATACACATTTTAAGTAAACATTTACATACTTTCTTTTTGCAACGCCAACTAATTGTGTATAAGTTTTTTTATTTTGATCAAAAACTCAGCTCCGATTACTTTTGTAACTGTAAACAAAGTATGTGAATTTACATGTTGTTATTAGTTTTCGTAGATATTTTTCTTATATTAACATACTACTTTCAGCGCCATCTATGGTTTAGTAGTAAAGTTTTAATTACTTATAATTTCGCTTGGCTGCATAATGTTAAAAAAGTTGCTAACCAACGTTTAGGCCGCAATTGGTGAAAACCTGGACTAAATGAATGGAATCGAGAGCGGCACCATGCTGAATCGGTTTTTCGTCCCCAAAAACTCGCACATACTAAATTGTAACAAAATCTTGAGAGTAATTTTCGATAACACATTTTATGTACCGCAGAAATAGGTAAAAGCGGGACAAAAAAATTCCTGGGACCGGGACCATGCTAGATCAATTTTGTGTTCTCCAAAATCCCCAGATACTAAATTGCATAAAAATTGCTAAAGTCATTTTCGATAACCAATTTCATATACCGCAATACCAGAAATGTGTGGAAACCGGGTCAAAATGGATTTTCCCGGGACCGGGAGCATGCTAGATCGATTTCTTGTACCCGAAAACCCTCAGGTACTAAATTTCATCAGAATCGTTAGAGCCGTTTTCGAGAACCCAATTCTATATTAATATATATACACGAATTGCTCCTTTAAATATATTAGATAGATGGCAGAAATATGGCTGCCATTGTCATTATGATCGTAAGGATAACCACACGGTTGTTTGTTTTATCTTACCTGAATTATTCGAAAGAATAGATTCTGGTTACCACATACATAGGGGAGAGTCCCCCAGTACCGTTACCCTAAGATTTATCAACAAAAAATCGAAGTACCTTAGGTTACATGTTTAATACCTCCTGGTATCTGTGAAGGAACACTTGTGCTATAAATAAAAATAATAAACTACCGGTATGTTTAGAAATAATCAACTTTATTATGCAATTTGAAAACTACGAAAAATCAGTTTTTACAAAATTGGCCTCCAGTACCGGCCAGCAAATATATGACGATTTATACCACGCAATAATCGCAAATATACTGATTTGATAGTTCTGATATATTCGCACAAGTTTCGTGGACCCTACCCTTGCAGTTTCCACATTCTATCCAATCCTCTTTATGAGAATCAAGGCACAAAAGACGAATTGTCTCTTCCTCAATCGGTCTGCAGGGAGGAGACAGGATTTCGTTTTTATTTTTCTTGGCTTTCATGCTGACATTTCTTTCTGAAACTAAACTCTTACCTTTCTTGCTAACATCTTTTCCTGAAGGAGAACTCTTTCTTCGCTTAGCTGCTTCAACACTTTCTTTATTTGCTTTTTTTCTTCCAGCACCTTTTTGTATGAAGAACTTGTTATGATTTCACTTCTTTCAGCTTTACGACGTCGTGCAGTAGCTCTTCTTTTCGAAGCATCAGGAACCGGTGAGAGTTTTGTAACTACAGCTTTAAAATTTTCAGTGGATTGGTCAATGACAGCTTTTCTTTGAGATTCGGATTGTTGAGAAGAGGCAGTTTGAGTTTCGGCGTCAGCGGCGATAGTTTAAGACTTGGATTGCGTAGGAGTTGTAATTTGGGGTACGGAGTCGGAGGCAGCATTTGGAGATTCGAGTTGTCGAGAAGCTGAAGATGTCATTTCTAGCTGTCGACAGTTATAATTTAGCAGAATTGGCCGTGCAGAAGTTGAGGGTGTCGATTCTGACCTTTGTGAAGATGAAAGCGATAGTTCTGATATTAATTGACTTTCTGTAACGTTGGTCATATCTGAACCAATAAAATCTAAATCACTAAAGACATTTCTATTAAACGGGGAATGCCTGTGGAGCGAAAGCCACTAACCGCAATATTCTTTCGAGAAACTCGAGTAAAAGCAGAAGCAACAAACCCTGCAACCTCGTATTCGCTGATTCTTGTGGAAGGATTTGATCTCATCCACAAGGCACATGCATCATTGTATGTAGATTTAAAAGGCTTCATGAACGTATCATCAAGTGGCTGTAGCTTGTGGGTAGTATGAGGTGGGGTGCTCAGCATGTGGATATGATCTTTTCTGGCAAATTCAATGACATTTAAGTTTTTGTGACTGGCATGTCCGTCAAAAATCAAGAGAACTGGATTCTCTGCTGTGGGATTTGAATATTTCACAAAGTGACGCATCCATTTCAAAAATAATTCGGCATTCATCCAATCGCTTGGCTGAGATTCACCTACACTCTCATTTGGAGCATTAACCATAAGTCTGTCATTCGTTCGGAACCGTAGAAATACGAAATATGGTGGTACGAACTGACCTCCAGCGCTCATTGCAAGAAGTACAGTCACGTTCTTTCCACGTTCTGCAGAAGTAAGTTTTCCAACTTGTCTTTGGCTTTTAGTAGCTAAAACTTTAGCATGTTTCTGGACAATGCTAACGTCAGTCTCATCGCAGTTCCATTTTTTGTAGGCAGTGAAATTAAACCTTTGCATCAGTGTCTCAAGGACTTCATAAAATCGCTCAACCTGAGGTCTGTTAAATCCTACAGCTCTCATTGAACTCGTTGATTCAGGAGTCCGCAATGATAAGTCACTATGCCTTTTCATAAAAGAATAATTGCCTGCAGATTTTTCTCTTTGTTGAACTGGTGAAGTAATTTAACTTGTCACCAAGTTGAAAAACGAGACATAGAAATTCTTGTTCGTTTAAAGGCATTAACCTATTTGCCAAGTCTTTAACATGTTCTACCAATATTTCTTCGTGTTCAGGTGAAAAGGTAATGTGAAAACGACCCCTAATTGGCTCAATGGACATCTCTTTATTATTTTTAACAGCACTAACTCTGTCATTCAATGTAGTTCGTGGTACCTGATAGCGATCTGCGGCTTGGCTTGCACTCGTTTTATTATTTGGTATATTATATAATTTGAAAAAAATTGTGGAACCTTAATGATGGTGAAGAAGTAGACTACGAAATCAAAATTGATATGCTTGACATTACACCTTGTTAAAATTTTAATTTTCTGCGAACACATATATTCATATATAAGATTTTGTCATACCATACATACTTTCAAAATATTAATATTAACCATACAAAATACAGAGAGGTTTTCCAGTTCTCCCATTAATATTTACTTCCACTTAAATGCAGCATATTTCAGTGCCGTGGTTTCTAGATTCTGAGTAGGCAACTTATCGTACACAACTGTCTATAAAATCTATATCGATATCACTACTATAAAATCTGTTTTAGTGAAAACGTTATTTTTACCTATCTTTATCGAAACTAAAACCGGCAAATATGTTTGGTCTTGAAAGACACTTGGAGAAACTAGCAAACATCAAAAAATAATTAATATTAAACTAAAAGAGAAACCCATAGTGTGCTAATTAAGAGTAAGTGACAGCCATGTCAGTAGATCCAGGGAAATCTAGACTACGGAAAGTAGTGTAGAATCAGTAAAAAAACATTCAAAATCACCCCTTATTTTATTATAATATTATAATTAAAAAAAGTTATACAGTTTACACAGTTTCCTATAAATTCTGATTCTTCAACTTGAATTCCCATTAATCTACCTGGATAGATAAAAAAGTCGTCATGATGACTCATGAGCAAAGTTCGATAAAGGAGTGAATAATAAGTTGTGTAAACCGGACTGACATTGTCCCTCCTCCGAATTTTAATGGCGCGCCTTACACCTAAGTGGCGACAAGCGATGGAGGGACAGTGTCAGTTCGGTTTGCAATTTTTAATGATAACTTATCATGCACTCGTTTGTCTGACCTTACCCATGAGTAAAGAGCGGACTTGTCTACATAATGATTGATCGAACATGGGCGTGCTATATCTTACTATTTAATATCTAGTACATACTTTAAATCTTGTTATTGTTTTGTTTCTAAAATAAAGAAGCGAATTTCTGAACGAATCCTAAGTCCAAATTACACTGCATAAAATCTTACGAGTCCTGACAACAAGTGGAATATGTTTATACTTCTAAAGAGGCAGAGAAAACAGAAAAATATAATAAACACTACAATAACTAGCGGTAATGAACAAATATCAATACATTTAATAGAATACGTATACAACACGATTATAGCAGGATTGGGGCAGTGTCATTTGGTGCTGCTTTCGACCAATCATAATTTACTGTAAAAGTGGTGTGTTCAGAAATTCGTCCCTCTATTTTCAGGTATAGCTAATAGTGTAGTTATATTTACTTTAGGAAAAGGTTGGTTGCGTTTTATGAAATCTGTCCACCTATATGTCTTCCCCTCCAAACAGTGACGTGTTAACGTAAACTGTTAATACTTTCTGGAGGTATTCCTCAGTAAAATTTGTTCTTTAAATGTAGAAAAATAGCGCTCTACATCACAGCTAGTTATGGGTGCGTAATTAAAATTTTGTAATATTCGAATATATTTTAAGAGTAGGTGGTAGGTACATGCAGTCAATGCAAATCGGAGTTTCTATTAAAAACTGCAACTGGTTGCTTCAAACCAACTCCGAATTCAGATAGAATTCCTTTTAAAACTTGAATGACACTATTAAATTTTGTAAATTTTCAGCATAAAAATTAATAGCTTCCAACCATGTACCCTATCTAGTTAATACTGGTGTGGGAGGTAAATGTTAATGTAAAATTCTTTCTTTATAAAGAGTCCCTCTTAATGGAGCTCTTCGAATTGATTTTTTTTTGTAGGAAGAGATAAGTTTATCTACGTTTGGGAATTCGTCTCTAATACATTCACAGAATCTATGAAGTGCATGTGCTACACACACATAAGTTCCCTGCTTTTAGCATATACGCCGCAGTATCAGTAACAAACAAAGTTAACAAACAAAGTATTTCTTTGTATTAATCTTCAGAACAAGGAACATTGTGTAAACTTTCATTAATTACTGTAGCAATTGTCTCTGCATTAACTTGTTTAGTTAATTTTTTTGCAATTAAATATGGCCTATATGTAATTGTAGGATGGAGCACACCAATTATAACATGCATTACACAGCGTCCTAATACATCTACGGTTTCGTTGGCTCTCATCCACAGATACTGATTTAAAACATTATTTTTAATACAGTTCATTGTTTTAGTGAAACACTTAGAAATATAATTTTTACGGATATTAGATTCGCCCGAGACGTTTCTGCCGGTATATTTTTCAAGAAATGTTATTAAAATGGGGTTATTAAGCTTTTTTAACGGAATATTTGCGGCTAAAAAGCTTTACAAAGCTCTTCATTAAAATTTTCTCAAGTGCGTTTCAGAAAGGTCTGTGAAGTTGGCACCGCAAAATGGAAAAAATCTTTGCAACGGACATATTTGTTTGACCATTTTTTGACCATGTTTGACCACAAAATAGTTTTCTTTGACCACCCTTCATTTACGAGAAAAACATTGTTTTCGAATTTTCATTTTGAAACATCAATATAATCGATGATAAAATAGAAAAAATCCTTGGAAATGACATGTTTGTTTGACCATTTTGTGACTATGTTTGACCACAAAATAGTTTTGTTTGACCACCCTTCATTATCGAGAAAAACATTGTTTCGAATTTTCATTTTGAGACATCAATATAATCGATGATAAAATAGAAAAGAATCCTTGGAAATGGCATATTTGTTTGACCATTTTGTGACTATGTTTGACCACAAAATAGTTTTGCTTGACCACCCTTCATTATCGAGAAAAACATCTTTTTCAATTTTTTTTTTGTTTAACATCAATAATCGATGATAAAATATCTCTCGTGTGTAGCAAATTGTTTGACCACTGCTTAGAATTTTGATAAAGTTCAATAAACATTATTTAGTCATAAAAATTGTTTGGCAAAAGGGATATTTTCAGATTGGTAGTCAAAACCGTTTAGAAAATCATTTGACCATGTTTGACCATTGCTTGAAATTTCATTAGGGCATAACAAAAATTATGTATATACCAAAATTATTTACCATTTCCTGCATTAGTAACAATGGTTAAACCAAGTAGATATTTTAGGTCCGAAGGTTGATACTGTACAGAAAATCGTTTGACTACGTTTGACCACCACTTGAAATTTCTTTCAAGCGTAACCAAACTATTTTTTCATAAAAACCATTTAAGAAAGTGAATATTTTTTAATAAGTGGTCACTGCTGCGCGGGAAATCATTCGACTATGTTTGACCACCATGTACATTTTTTATTAAGTGTAGAAATTATTATTTGTTAATAAAAATCTCTTAACTGAAGGGATATTACAGAATCGAAACGCAACTTCACACTAACTATTAGACATATATTGTCGTGACTTAGATCTCTTGGAACAAAATTCGAACGCTTCTCCACTTGTACATCTTTTAAAAGTCAACAACTCTCGAAAAACATTATTATAATCTTACATTTCTAACTAAATTTTGTAGGAATCACTTCATAATAAATTTAAAGAATACATTATCAAAATATGTACTTCGATTTGTAGGTTGCTCCGGATGTGCGCATTTCCCATTCTAAACTTATTACATACATACATATGTACAACCTGAATCAGTCATGCGAATATTACATTGTTACATTGCCATATGTAAATCTGGAAATGTTACAATTATTCTTGATCAACACCATCGAGAAATTCAGGGGATCTACTACTTATGATAGTTGCGAGTATATTATCACGCTGGTTTTTATTGCTCGTTTTCCCAGTTCTTTGATTTTTTTCAACTCCTTGCACATGTCATTATGAGTTTCCCAAGAGTCCGTCACATGGCGGCAATGAGCAATGTAATGTCCGACTCCATTCGAGGATAGAGGAGGTTGGAATTCTATCACCCCATGCAACATATAGTTCTTGTTCTTGACTATCACGTTTTTCGGTATTTGTTCTATCAAGATTTGGTCTGTGGCTGTGGAATAATCAATCGTTGAAATTTGGCGTTCAAAGCGAATTCAGCGACGAGGAAAAGATTGATTCCTGAAAAATTATTTACTATACGTTCCTTGTTGCAGGTACATTTTTTCTTTCCTCTGGAAAAATAATCTGATAGAAAGTCTGGCACTCCTTGGTTAACTCCTGATTCGATCATATGTTTGGGATCTATTTCAACATAAGTTTTGAAATTTGTTTTAGTTCCGCAACTATTGCACAAAACTATTTGCCCAGCCGTAGGGATATCTGCTAGAAGTATTTGAAGGATTTGAGAAGATAGATTGCCGGCGCAGTCCACGATGCTATTTTCTTCTTTGAATATTGTAGTATGGTAATACTCCATTAGTAAAATTACTAATACAAAGATGTTAATTTTATAGAAAGCATTCTTTAAGAAATAGAAAAGCGTTGTAAACATACCACACACATACACTTGAAGCATTTCAAAATCTAGAATTCCAAATTGCTATAACGACGTGCGGAAAAAAAAGAAAGTTTGTTTATAAACGACGGAAGGGGATGGTCGATGAAAAAGTCAGATAAAAGTTATATAAAATACCAGGGTTGAAAAGAAGCAGACCACATCAAAAAGAAGTTGTTGTTTACAAACAACGAACAGACCAAAGAAAAGAGAAGTACAATAAAAGGAAAAGACCAAAGAAAAGAAGTGAAGAAAGAATTCAAGACAAAGAGAGAAGTTAAGAATTAGAAAACAAATTACACTTATACACACTTAGGTAATATATTTTGATTATATTGTTCATTATTTTGTTAATATAATACTAAAATTTTATAAATTATTATTTGTAATAATTTTTGCTTTCTATACAATTAACTAAAATTCATACTACAATATGCTCTTCATTATAAGTGCCCTCTCTTGCTAAATAGAATGCGACTTGACTACCAATCTGAAAATATCCATTTTGCCAAACAATTTTATGACTAAATAATGTTTATTGAACTTTATCAAAATTCTAAGCAGTGGTCAAACGATTTGCTACACACGAGAGATATTTTATCATCGATTATTGATGTTAAAAAAAAAAAAATTGAAAAAGATGTTTTTCTCGATAATGAAGGGTGGTCAAACAAAACTATTTTGTGGTGAAACATAGTCACAAAATGGTCAAACAAACATGTCATTTCCAAGGAGTTTTTCTATTTTATCATCGATTATATTGATGTTTCAAAATGAAAATTCGAAAACAATGTTTTTCTCGATAATGAAGGGTGGTCAAACAAAACTATTTTGTGGTCAAACATGGTCAAAAACTGGTCAAACAGATATGTCATTTCCAAAGATTGTTTTCTATTTTATCATTGATCATACTGATGTTTCAAAATGAAAATTCGAAAACAATGTTTTTCTCGATAATGAAGGGTAGTCAACCAAAACTATTTTGTGGTCAAACATGGTCAAAAAAATGCTCAAACAAACATGTTATTTCCAAGGATTTTTCTATTTTATCATCGATTATATTGATGTTTCAAAATGAAAATTCGAAAACAATGTTTTTCTCTATAATGAAGTGTGGTCAAACGAATCTATTTTGTGGTCAAACATAGTCACAAAATGGTCAAACCAACATGTCATTTCCAAGGATTTTTTCTATTTTATCATCGATTATATTGATGTTTCAAAATGAAAATTCGAAAACAATGTTTTTCTCGTAAATGAAGGGTGGTCAAACAAAACTATTTTGTGGTCAAACATGGTCAAAAAATGGTCAAACAAATATATCATTTCCAAAGATTTCTTTCCATTTTGCGGTGCCAACTTCACAGACCTTTCAGAAGCTAAATAGCATTTGATGTTCCACATTTGGCAGGTTTCCAAAGTTACTGAATAAATTTTACAGTAAATTCTATATCACCAACAATGGACAAAGATTCAGTGTAGCCTACAATCCAGTTTGCCATTGTTTGACGACGCCATTCGTTTCGTTCCTCCATATTGGTAATAAAAAATTCAAAGGACGCACTAATTTAATAAGAATACTAAATAAAACAAGAGTCCTAAGTTAAATAAAACGTAATAAACTAGCTTAACACACAATAGTTACAAAGTCAATTTTTAGAAGAAATATTCTCTGCAAATGAACGGAAATAGCGTAACTAAATAAGATATTACAAGAAAGGAATTTATAAAATAAAATACATTGATAAATATCAGAAGCCAGATCAAAGGAATCTATAAAATGAACGATTTTAAAAATACAGAACTATACGCTACCAGCATGACTCTGGGAATAAATCTTTATATACAGATATCCTAACAAAACATATATCTCGGTTCGTAGATAAAAACGGGAGTAGTAAAACAGCTAAATAATGCTTCCTATTGATACCGTGATACTGGGATATATTTAGTTGGTTTATACAAACTATACACTCTAATATCCGCTCTTTGCTCATTTGCAAATTATTGCGAATAAAAAATGGACGTGTGCTGCTGGGATTATTGACTGCCGAGCCCGCAAAAACAAATACATATCTATATCAGCGAAAAACTCCTTTGAATAGATGTTCATAGTGTGACGAGCACGATTGGGCTGCGAACTAAAACGATAAAATAGGCGGGCGCACCCAGTTTACCTATTTCTGCTAAAACACAGTTACACAGATCACTGACTGGATATAGTGGTGCGTATTTAACAACGCAAAAAGCCAAATGAAGGATTTCCCTACTTGCAGAGCGAGAGCGAAGAATTCTGCATTCCTGAACACTTGCATCGGAGCGGAGAATTCATGCAGAGAGTAATCGATGACTTGATGAGGCTCGTCTGTCTAGAATCGTTGATACTCGTAAGTCGTGATTATTACTAACCACTAAATTTGTCTGTACACATGAAACCGTTAAAACGTAGTAAGCAGTATCAATATTCCCATGGAATAGATTTTCACGAATACAGTTCCAATTAATTAACAATTCCCAATTAAAAGAAGCTAGATAGACAAGACGTTGGTGCTATAAAGCAATCAGTAAAAAGGTATGCATCAAACTTGGATCAATACAGATTATAGATAGATCTGTCTTAAACAGGAAACACACTTCATACTACCACCATCGTTAAACAAAGTGGTATTTGTAGTAAGTATGGTTTGCAGGTATTTTCTCTATCTGCATATAAATCAAAGAGATTTACGTATTTGAAATTTATAAATATAAAGAGAAGAACAAGCCACTGAAAATTCAAATGTTCTTTGCAAAATTCGAAATAGTGTGCTATGTGCCGAGAAGAAAAAAAATCGCAGAGGAGTTCTGATTAGAGTTCTGGGTAGCACTCGGAGAGTTCCATAGAATATTCCCATAGCGTCTTTTATAGAGCTGAAAATTCAAAAGTTATTTGCAAAATTCTAAATAGTGTGCTATGTGCCGAGAAGAAAAAAATCGCAGAGAAGTTCTGAGTAGAATTCTGGGTAGCGCTCGGAGAGTTCTACAGAATATCCCCCTAGCGTTCTTTTATAGAGTTGAAAATTCAAAAGCTATTTGCAAAATTCGAACTGGTGTGCTATGTGCCGAAAAGAAAAAATCGCAGAGGAGTTCTAATTAGAGTTCTGGGTAGCACTCGGAGAGTTCTATAGAATATCCCCATAGCGTTTTTCTATAGAGCTGAAAATTCAAAAATTATTTGCAAAATTCTAAATAGTGTGCTATGTGCGGAGAGGAAAAAAAAATTGCAGGAGTTCTGAGTAGAATTCTGGGTTGCGCTCGGAGAGTTCTATAGAATATCCCCCTAGCGCTTTTTATAGAGTTGAAAATTCAAAAGCTATTTGCAAAATTCGTACTGGTGTGCTATGTGCCGAAAAGAAAAAATCGCTTAGGAGTTCTGGGTAGTGCTCGGAGAGTTCTATCGAATATCCCCATAGCGTTTTTCTATAGGGTTGAAAATTTGGAACATTGACAACTTGTTATTTATTGTTTAACATTCTCATTGCAGTGATATTTTGTTTATAATAATATTTTTCAAATTACATATTAGACGTTTTGGTAAGAGAGGAACTTTAGGTTGACGAAAGACGGTTTCGAATTTTGATTTTTTTATGACTTGGAGAGATTATTATATTTTGTATGGACATTACATTTTAAAGTTCTTTGCATATTTTATAACGCGTTACATGATTAAAGCTCGATGATATATATTACCTGTATGTGTGAAATATGCAGGTAATTCATTCAAATTTTGTTTGACAAAATTCATTTATACAAAAACGTTCTATCCAGAACTCTAATCAGAACCCCTGTGCGATTTTTAATTCTTTTCGGCACATAGCACCCTAATTCGAATTTTGAAAATAACTTCTGAATTTTCAATTTTATAGAAAAACGCTATGCGGATATTCGATAGAACTCTCCGAGCGCTACCCAGAACTCTAATCAGAATTCCTGCGCGATTTTTTCTTCATAGCACATAGCACACTAGTTCGAATTTTGCAAATAACTTCTGAATTTTCAACTTTATAGAAAAACGTTATGAGGATTTTCGATAGAACTCTTCAAGCGCTATCCAGAATTCTACTCAGAACTGTACTCGGAATTATTGTTGCAAAATCAAAAAATTGCAACTTTTGCAAAAAAACAATTTCTGAACCATTTCCGAAAACAATAAAGAACACCAGAATTCTTACCCCTAAGCCGAAAAAACGATCACAACTTTCCAACGAACAAATTACGGCGCTAGCCCTGAAACACGATAGTTGTTTTTTTTTTTTTTTTTGGGTAATTTTGCAGACCTATTGAAAATTTTATGCAAGAACTCCAGAACTATATTTATTGGTCTCAGAACTCTAAGAATTATATATTTTTTTCAAAATTCGGACGCCAACTTCAGACGAATAGTACTACATCATTAGAAAGCAATTTCGACTGTAGTTCGAGTTTGTCACTTTTTGTCGTGAATGTGATTTAGAAGCCGGTGAAACATAATGAGTATAATAGCGGTATTTTTACTTGACATTTGCAATAATTTTGCGAGTGAACCACTTTGGACTAGCAAAGTTAGGGACTTGAAGGTCCAAGAGCAAATATAAAAAATTAAAGAAACATTTACAATGTCGTCGACGTCAGCAATAAAATCAAGTCCAATCAGGAGAGTCGTATAAGGCAGGAAATTTTTCTTTGTGAGTTAGTACATCAAGTATTTCACATAAAACATTAACTAGTTGTTTATTAAGATAACATATAGAAGTAAGAAATTTCGGTATGTTTGTGAATAAAGGCATAATTTTCTTAATATAATTGTCTAAGGACTCCTTTGCTTTAATACTTACGTCCGCCCATTGTTGTGACAAATTAAGTAGTATTTGTAACCATATTAAATAGTCAGAAGGACTGGTTGAACATTTGGCTCTTATACAACCCCCTGGTCGGTAATATAGAACCTCCACAAATGTTATGAGCACAGATTACCTATAACTGGTTATGAGGATCAACAATTTTCTCAGTTGAAGCCATGTACTGAAATTTTAAAATTGTATGTGTTGGCTAATATGTATAAAATTGTTGGAAAGATGTTGAACAACCAAGATAAAAATGGATAAAACTGAAGATACATAAAAGTTACTGATAGCTACGAAAATAAACCACATCGTAATCTACACGAGTGTGTTCGACAAGCATTCGTAATTTTATAAAGTGAGTGGTAAACGGTGATTTTTTGGATCAACCTCCAAGAAACACAAACATTCCAAGGAAATTGGACCGTGTAGTAGTAGATACCGAAATCTTTAGAATTCTTTACCCTAATCCGATATATATGATGTCAAAATCGCACTTTGTTATTTTGAAGATGGTTGATTGTATATAGCAGAAGAAAAGCAGGAAAAGTTTTTATCAATATTAAGCCGCCTAAGCCAGTAGATATCTCTCAAAACTCCATGATTTTAAATTTGTATCTACGTATAAAGCCTAGAAATCTTTATCCAGTATGGTTAGAATACAATGTAACCAGTGAGTTGGTATTTTGTTTCGTACGTAGACCTTTTTCTGTTAACTCTACAGTCTACATTACAGCTGGCTATATAAAAACTTGCCTTGGAAAAAGAATCTGGATTTAATCATGGAGATATAAAAGTGATATAAAATGGTTGAATTTTACAAAAATATATTTTATAACTGAAAATTGTGTATATATCGCAGTGTTCGTAGATATTTTATTGTTAGCAGCTACACAAAGTATTTCACAAAGAGCCAAAAAAGGAAGAAAGTAGACGTAGAGGAAATATTTTATAATTTGCGTGTCTTTTTTGGAAGCATCGCCAAATTGTGAATAACAAGCTTTGAGAAAATGTGGCACATAATGCCATTCTTGTCCACAAATTCTAGAGAAACAAAACATGAAGGTGTGCTCGAATCTAAAAGCACCCTAATGAATCTTTTAGGTAACGGTCGGACATCTATAAAATTGATTATAATGAATACGATAAAGCATATATACGACAGTCAAGACGCGCAACAGTTACACAATTTAAAGAACATGTGGCACATTATCGCTACGGCAGGATGGACTCGTCAAGTATCACGACATAAGAATGGAAAATTTAAAATTGATAAGACAGGTTGATTCACCGCGAGGACTCGATGCATATGAAGCTATACACATACACAAAAATATAAATCTTCTAAAGCGAGACGCGGGACCGATTCAATCAAGTTTATTCCAATTATTATGATGGGTAACTAGCATTTTCACTTTAATTTAATTTCTTCGGGCATTAACCAATTTATTCACGCCATCATACTTGTAAATCGTAAAACGTAAAACTTCGGGTTTAGCAGGTACTTTTTCCCTTGACCGTCCACTTGATATAGTATGTAAGTAAAAAGGGCATTTACGGGGGTGAAAGGTGCACTAGCTGTGGCCGAACTGAAAAATATTTGTTTACGCTACAAACATGGTCACAGTAAAAAGTGGGGTAAAATGCATGCTTAGAACGTTTAGATATTATATTTTGATAAGTGGTTTCAAAGTGTTAAAAATATTTTGAAAACATCTGATCTTTTTAGGAGAGTTACAAACAGTTAGCTGAGCGTTGGGATAATATACAAATGTAGGATGTAATTAGGCAGAGAAACCAGTAGTTCAATTGTTTTCCATTCTTTGTTCTTAGCCTGATAGATTACATATACCTATATATAAAAATTCGACCTAATATACATTTATATTTTCAAAAAATGTGCAAACCTTAAATACTTATTTGAAGAAATTGATCAAATTTTCAACATTGAATAATACTTTGTAGTTTAATTTTAAAATAAATATCACAAATATCCCTTAACTATCCCCGTAAATAATTAAATTTATATTTAAATTTTTGATTGAGTTTTAACAAGAACATTCTGTATTTTATTGATATAAATTAGTGGTTGTTCTGTTAATTTGGAATTTAATCGATTTTGAAAATTAACGCAAGAACAAATTAATTAAAGGTACCTCATAAATTTTAAATCCTGTTCACCTTTGATATTAAAGAAATATCATAACCTTAAATATTTAAATCTAGCAAAATTGATAGGTAATTTTAATATTTCAATATTATACACAGTTTACGAAATCTATTAACATAACTTATCATTACCTACGAAAATATTTTAAAATCTGAAATATCAAAAATATCTTATAACTTACTTATTTTTGTTTGCATACGATCCCTTAAAAACCTTTTGAGCACACTACAGGTTCAAACACTTTAAAATAAATAAAAAAACTAATCTACACATTTTCTTTTTCTGAAACGGGATCTATATTTATAGAGCACAACTATTTTTGAGTCTTAAACATAAAAAATAGCACACAACCATTACGCATCAACAGAGCCGCGAAACTGAATAAAATAATTGTCCTACCAAGGTTGACTATTGGCGTATCGTGGCATAAAGAGTATGCTATCAGTATTTGCCTTCATTAATTTATCTTTGTAATGTTCTCTGGGAATGTAGTAAGGAAACGTTAGTATTTAAACATAGCGATGCAGTACTATCATTTTAATATTACATTTACTTAAAAAAATATAACATCAATTGTTTGGTTTTTATCGGAAGCTAATACCTGACATCTTTCAGCAAATGATGTAAGTTGAAAGGTGAGCAAACAAGTCCATTAGATGTCGCCATCAAGACAAATACATTTGTAATTTATTTTACCAAATCATTCAATATTTGTTTACGTTATAAATGCATATATATATATATATATATATATGTATATATATATATATATATATTACGTAGATTCTACTAATTAAACGTTATTAATGCAGCTTCCATATTGCAGATCATTGCTTATTCCATCTCAGTTGAAACCGTTTTCTAGTGTCATAGCAAGCATGTCTTCCATTAAAGCAAGTAAAGAAGCTGTAAGAAAGGAAATTTCTGCGAAAATAGAACAATTAACAAGAGAAGAGAAACATGCACAAACGAATAAGGTGCTCGAAAAAGTAAGTATATTATAAATATTGCACGCGTCGGGACTTATAGCTTGTTTAATATCCATTTGTACGCTTTTGAATTAGTGGGAAAAACAAACGATTTTATGCACATTATCCATCAAATTAATTGAAACCTTGTATACATAAAAAGATATCAAGAATATGCAGACATAATTATCATAACAGTTTAGCGTTTTAATGTCATAAATGGAACGCAAGGATTAGGTTATACTGGGGCTGTGCTGGGGATTATATTAGATTTCAATTGCATATGAAAATATATCCTGTTATGGAAGAGCGGGTATTTTAAAATAAGGTTCAAGTTTGACATGAAGGGAACCATAAAGCGGAACTATTGTGTCAAGCGGCGTCAACAATATGCTGTTGTATACCATTTGGCAACATCAGTTGATAAAGCCCATTGGAAGCAATTGATTCCAGTGAAAAATCCAAGCGTCCACATCGGTGTTAGCACTCACTGTTAGTTACAAAATGTATTGATATAATATACAGGTTTAACAGGTTCCATAGTTTAGTTACATAGAATCATAGAATTAGGTTATTGACTGCTGATATTAATTTTCTAAAGCAATGTAAACCAAAAAAAAGGTGAAAAAGTAATGTTTGTGCAATATATATACAGTCTGTCCCAGGATTGACGTTACAAGAGGTGTGATGGACTGAAATTTTTGAATTTTATTTTAAGATTGTAGAATTAAGCCCTGCTTAGCGTGAATAGAATTTTAAGAATATTTTCAGTTTTTGAAAAACAAGTTGGCCTTGACGGTGAAGCGAAAACTATTTTCTTTTCAGGTAACCTACCCTTTTTGTTCACGATACGTCAAAATGTTACTAAAAAAAGTTGTTCAGAATGAAAAATTATGGCTCTATGCAAAATTTCAGAAATATTTACGTATTTTTTAGATTGAACAAAATAAATTGTTTTTTAAGTCTGGGATGTCTGAATTCGCGTGAAATAAAACAATAGGAGGCCATGAAAACAAAATTGTTCACTAATCTTACGTACTGTCAGATTACAATAATTTGTAGTATCCCTTAGTTCAAATTTCAATTAATGC